>VXBI01001411.1:6107-164456 GCA_013397375.1 Toxostoma redivivum | reverse complement strand
AAAAAAAGAAAGAAAAAATCCTCATTAGCCAAACAACAACCACTCTCAAATTAGGAGTTCCTCTTTTGTTTTTGCACAGGACAAAGTTCGTCTTACAGAAGATTTGGACTGATCATCAGGATTTCTGAGATTTACGACTGGGCTTTGGGGTAGCACAAACAGGGCTGTTGAAGCTTAGAAGAAAAGCAAGAATAATAATTGTGCTAATTGTTTTTTTACTAACAAAACACATTGATTTAATATATTTTTAACTACTTTTTGCATCTCTCACAAAATAAATAGATCTCTATGAAGTAATAAAATACAAAGTACTATCTAGTTCTTTCAAATCCACTCACAGCTTGGTGAGAATTTGGGAAATGGAAAAAGTGTACAGATTCATTTCTCCCAGATGTTTAAAAGGCATCTTTGATTTTCCAGACAAATGCACACACCTTTCAGAACACATAGGCATGTTAGTATATTTTCAACCTAAAAAATTTTTGTGAGTTAAAATTTTGCTTGCAGGTATTTTAAAAAAATCATCTGTCTTGAAAAAGTGCTAAATAAGATCAGTTTGGTAGATAGCCAGGGCAGGAATTCTTTGATAAATACTCACCTAGGAAATATTTTGGGTTAAATAATTGAAGCATTCTGCTATGGATTTTTAAAAACTCCTGTATTGGCTGAGTTGCGTAGCCTGAAGGTCCACTGCACCTTCAGGAAAGAAACCTCTGGTGAATGGGCATTCACTGTCAGGGTAGTCCAGCTCCATGTCCATTGAAAATCACCTCTACACATTAGGGAAGCTGTGACTGTATCTTTGATATTTTTGCAGAAGAGGTCCAACTCAAAGTGTCTAGGAGTGCAGTAAGAAAATCCCATCTACTAGAAGCCAGGGTATCCCAGCCAAGTTTAGCTGTAGCCTTCAGATTCCTACATCTTTTAACTGCATTCAGGGGCGCTCTGTAAATTACTGTCCATCTTTTTCAAAAGATCAAAGGTATGTATATTTTTGTCTTAGTTTTGTAAAGTGCAGGGAAACCTGTGGCTCCTGACTCAACATATGTATGTGACACATCCATCAAAAGCAGCATCTGGGTTTAAGTGATCAGGAAGCAAACTAAATCTGTTGTCAGAGCCTGGAGGTCCTTGCAAGAGCTTATGGAAATCAATTGAATGTTATTGATTACCCACTCCAAAGAATATGTTTATTTTGCTACTCTCAGTTTTGAAACCAAGACCCGTCTGGAGGGCCAGATTCACTGGTCTGCCTTGGCTGCACTGTACTGCTTGGGTGATGTAAAACATCTGTAAACTTGAATTGACTGGGCTTGTTGGGGTTGGCTCCCTGTCGGGTGTACAGCTGCTTCACATTGCCAGAGCAGTGCACAAAGTCCAAGCAGACGGGTCTGTCTCTTGCTGCTGTGAGGCACAGTGCAGGGCAGGTGAGAATCAGAGCCACTGGCAGGAAGCAAACATTATTTCTAGTGGGAAAGAATAATTATATAAGGGTGGTGCAAGAAAAAATTGTCATTGTTGTTTGCAATTTTAGGAAAGGGAAAGCAAGTCAGTAAAACTTCTCTGGATAATTTTTCCAGTTTTAAATAAAATCACAGATAGTTTCCAGTACACTGGTATGTTCTCTGCTCTTACATAGATAGTTAAAAGGAAATGAATGGATCACGTTGGGAATTAGCACTAGAATCTGTCAATGGCATTATGTTTTGACTCTTGACTACATCTAAGAGCAGTTCCTAAGGAATTTTAATCTTTGCTGTTCCCAGAAATGTCTTGTTGGTAGGTCCCCATATTTTATGAATGGAGACACACAGACCAAATGTCTGCTGACAGGCAAGGACACAAGGTGGATGTGGGGAAAAGTCATGTGCCATTTCATGGCAAAGGACAAACATGTTTGTACATGTATTAAAAATGAAGTAGCAGTGCACACTGTCAGTATAATATTTTATTTTTAGTGTGAGCACATGTTTCAAACTGCGTCATTCTCTTCTTGGCTTTCTTTTTACATCCCGTAGCTCCTGCCCCATAAATAGCTCCTGACCTTACCAAAATTTACTTGCAGCATTCTCACTGCAGGCATTAGGTCACTCATTGTTAATGAGTGTATTAGATAATAGATGTTAACTCCAGCACACTGCAGCATTTTAGCAGAGTGCATTCCCCAGCAATGAACACAAAGTGTCACTGTGACCACACACTAATAATTCCAAGAAATATAGAAACTTTTGCCTAATTTTAAATTTATTTACTTGTCATATGTGTGCTCATTTGGAACTTCTAGCATTAATTATCTTTGCTCCAAGTTGGGCCAGTCTGGAATTGTAATTTTCTTAATTTTTAATTCATGTCTCTGAGGTCTTAGTGTACTTTGGAACTGAAGTCTAGGCTGTACATAATCAAGGCAGAAAAGAGACAGGTGGCAATATTGTACATTTCAATTGCCTTGTCTGATGTGCCCCTTTTGTAGAATAATGAACATTGGAGAAACAAATTGGTCTGTCAGAGTCAATAACAACCCAATGCCCTGAGCTGCTGGTCACAAATGCTTCCTGTACTTAATCAATGTGCTGCAGGAGATGTTCTGTTCAAAACAGTTAAAGATGAGCAGCAGCAGCAGATTTGGCAGCAGGACTGGGAAAGCGAATGAAAACATCCACAGGGTTGGAGTTTCCTTGTGCTAGGGAAGAGACAAGCTAAATATAAACAAAGTGCTTAAAGGAAAACCTTCTAAGAAGCAATGACTCTCACAGTCCTGTTGGTAGAGAAAGAAGAGGAGGTCAGTTCTTTCCTCCAAAATGAGTAAACAGAAGATTTCTACAAGAAAGCATGGCAGGAAAAGACCATACTATATATCTCCACAATCAAACCTTTAAAGCAAGCAACATGAGAAGCGAGAAGTTAAGAAGAAACAATTTTTTTTCCTCCAGTCATGATCAGAAAACCTGAGTTACCAATGCAATTGGTGCTGGTAGCAATGTTCAAGACAATAAATCATCATTTGAAGCAAACTGTAAGGAAAAAAAAACAAATAGGAAAAATCTCTCAATGACATAGCTTTAAAATTATGTCCATAAGTAGATTTTGAAACAATTTAGTAAGCAAATGCAAACAACTTCTGAGCAGGAAAAGGGTAAAAGGTGATTTATGCCAAACACACTATATCAACAGTTTTTTCAATTGGTCTTATGATATAAATCTGGACAGATGAATGGTACTTATGATGGTGCACTCAGGAAAAAAAAGATGATAACAAGAATAGATAAAAAAACACTTTTCTTTATTAAAACTAAAGCTCAAAAAGCAGCAACTTACATCTGTGTATTATTTTCCAGAAATACAGTCAGAGCAGACTACTAAGACAGTTCTTTTCAACTCTATACCTTGCCTGAACAGTAAGTTGGGGGCTTCCAGATCTCTTGAAAAAGGACAATAATTAAGTCTACATTCACTTATTCCTAGGAGTTTGAAAGCATCTATATGCAAGCTACTTGACAGTGGAAACCTAAAGCTATCCCAGAACTGAGATGGACCAGTCCTTGTCTAGAAAACCTGACAACAATGGGAAATAAAAAGAGTTAGAACAAGGGAAGCTTGACAGGAGTTAACATTCACATAGAATCTCATAGAGATTTTCAGCATGGGACTGGGATAATTTTATCAATCTGAAGTCAATAGTTTCTAATCTAAGCTAGACATTTACGCACTCAAAATTGACTGAAATAAACAAATATTTTCAAAGGTTAGTACATCTCTGGTAATTTGTACATATTTTGTAGGATGAAAAGTACTTATCTTTCTCCACTGAGAGCCTAATCCCACCTTTTCTGAATACTCAGGAAGTTCCTCTCTGACTTTTTCTAGTTTTACTTTAAACTAGAGTTTTTGCCTTCTTTCATATCAGACAGATTTTCTGGATAAGGATGACGTTTGATGAGAATTTGCGGGAATAGTCTAGTGTTTCCCAAAGAAAAGAATAAAGATAATGAGAATTGGGTAAATTATTTTTCATATGGCAATAATTTTTAAAACTTGTGAGTAGTTTTTTTCATTGGAGCAGGATTGGAAGAATAGATAAGAGAGTTGGGCCCATGGGTCACAGAGTCTGACAGATATTTTGTTTACAGAATAAAATATTTATCCTGTTATAAAAAAACATGTTGGGATAAGATCAGATTTTAAAATTACTCACTCAAGACAGGTTTGTCTTCTAACAAATTTAAAGCACAGGAGTATAGAAGCTCTTGTGAAAGATCTATAGATTTACCTCTAGATGTATTTCTATCCCTTATAAAAACCCAAGAAAAAATTGTTTATTTTTAGTAATCATTCCTTAACTTTGCTCATTGTTAGTTGATTTGATAAATAAAGAAGAAATTATCCAAACTAACCCAGTAAATTGGAAAATACTATGGCCAAACTCCTCTTCACCCTGGAGACTTACAGTTATTCACAATTATTATGCCAATTTACGTACCTCTGAACAAACATTTAAATCCAATTCTTTCATCAGTGGTGGAATAGTAGCAGCTACAACTGACACAAGAACAGAAAGAACTGTTGCAGATTCCCAGGACAGAGAATGAAATTAAAGAAACAGTATTTGTGTTGAAAGTGGGAAAGCCTACACCCCCCATGGATTTGTTGTAGAATTTTTAAATACATTTGAAAGTGAAATCATATCAGGCTTACAGGACTATGTCACCGAGCTTTTGAGAGGATCGCTCCCAGACTCCCATAGGGAAGTAAGCGCCTTTCTGCTTCTCAAACCGGATTAGGATCCTCTACAGGGGATATCCTTCCCGTAAGTAAGGTTACAATCACAGTCCCATTTTATGGCTGATTTGGATATACAATATGAAACTTCTATATGACTACTTGATAAAGTCCAACAAAGTAACCAGAGGATCTGCTCCAATCTTACAGAAATATACATTAATGTCCCTTATTTCTAACCATGATTGCAAGAACACACAGTTGTACAATTTTCTGTCCACAAACGCTTAGCACAAATTTCTCTTAAACTATTTAAAGGCACTATTTTCAAGAAACAGCTATATTTAATTTCCAGATACCATCCCACAAAAAGAAGGAGCAAGGACATTTTGTCTGTGTTTCAGGAGGCTTAAACTTCAACAAATATCCTTCAGCTGGAAAACAAGAACAACAAAACAAAGCAGAAAACTTACATTTAGCCAGGCAAAATGATTCCCCACTAACCTGAGCAATGATAATGGAAAGAAGGAATTTACACTCTGTATTAACTCAGGTAAAATAAACAGTGAGCAGAACTCTTACACTATCCAGTAATTCTTGTTAGCCATTTCAAAAATTAAGCAGAACAATATGCTCCTTTACCTAGCCTCAAAACATTTATGGTGGGATTTTTTTTTTAAAGAAACATAAGATTTAGAAGTTTCTTTCCAATAATTATGGACTGTACTTCAGGCTGGCAAGCGTCATTTACAGATGCACCTCCACGTAAGTCAAAGGATCTACCGCCTATTTTTGGTGGCTGTAAGAAAATAGTACAGGACCTCACATCTTCATATCATTGATAAGAATTTTCTAGTGCCATAGAAACACATGTGTAAACAGGAAAGATTTTTGGGAATTTACTGAAGCCTAACCTGTGCATATTGTCCTGAAGCATTTTAAAGCAGGCCAGAGTGTGTCTCCTATTTGTCCACTTATTAGCAGTCCTCTTCTCCCTGAGGCCCTTGGAGGCAACCTCTATTAATTGAGGAATGATTTTGACATGATGACTCTCAAGGATATTTGGCCCTTTGAGAGATTAGTGAAATATAAGCCATACACCAAAACAACACATTTATAGATATTTACAAATAAGACATTATCTGTGGGAGATAAATTGAGGAATTTTTGTACCCCTGAGTTCATTCCCTTCGAATGCTAGCTTTTAATTATGGATAAAGACCATGAAAAGTATCTGCACTAGATATTCTTTTAGAATGAATAAATTCAGGACATAAAAGCTAAGATCAAGTGCAAAAGCAATCTGGATCAAGAATTCTCTGATGAAGAATGGATTGAGATATGTAATCAAACAAAAACAATCTCCATTAGTGTAATATACCAAATGTTTATATTTCATGTTATTCATAGAATATGTATGACTACAGAAAGTATGCACTAAGTAAATAGCAACAATGATGATACATATATAAAATGTAATTTTGAAAAGCAGTCTCAGCATGTGTGATAGGACTAAAGCATTCAGCAACTCTGACACAAGGTCGCAGAATTTGTCAGAGCTATTCTATGAATTTATATGTTCCTTATATTAGCTTGCCTCATCATCTATCTGAACTCTTTTTTAGACAGATGCAAAATCAGGTTTGTGGGCATTGTGTTGCCTGCTGCTAGGGTATTTATTAAGATGTGCACATCAAACACTCTGTTTGGGGGCTGGAAGGGGAGTGGGAGAGGTTGAGGTGGGGTAGTCAAAGCTGGAAGAAACATTTCATCTGGAAAAAATGACTAGTGAAGAAGCTAGAATTACTAAAATGTGTTGATAAAATATGGAATGTTAGAATAATTAGACTGGAATTAAACAGAGAAGATGATCTATAGACTACGTTACCACCCATGCTTACAATAAAAAAAAAGAAAGGTATCTGTTAAATAAAATAAACTCACACATGTTTTAAGTTAGCTTTGTTGTTGAAAAACTTTCTACAGCCAGTTTAATCCTTATAGCTTTTCTATAAATTAAACTAATTTTTCTGTATTTGCACCTAAAAAAAAGAGTCTTGGTCCTCGTAGTTCCAGACATGCAGAAATAATGACAAGATGTGAGGGATGTGGTTTAATTTGTCTGCGACTTTATTAACTGAACTCACCTGGGAATCATTCAGCAATAACATACTCAGTGCAGGTCATCATTTCCTCTCCACTTGTTTCCACACCTTTGGAGAGAGCTGTCACTCATAGCAGGGACCCCACTGCCCTCCCCTGCAAGGAAGGTAAAGAGCTGCAAAGAGGGTGCTGCCAGTTCGCTGCAAGAGCCTCTCTTCTTTAGCCTCTTTAGCAAGAAGCTGCCCTTTGATTTGCTTCTAAGCTTGGTTTATCAGAGAAGGAGATGCCCTGGGGAACAAATACAGGCACTGGTCACCTGCACCAGGAAACACCAGCAATAATCTGGGCTGCCCTGTCCAGGTTCCCAGACAGCTAATCATTCCCACAACAACCAGAAATACAGGTGAGGAGCTGGAACCCTCTCCCCTGGATGGCTTGTGTATCCTAATGATTGTTGTTTCTTTGTAGGAGTTCATAAGAGGTGATCTCATCCCTAAACACATTTATCCTCTTCATATTTCATGGACCTTTGAGGTCTTGCTCACCTGTTCAGACCTTTTAGACTGATAGCACATATCCTCCAACACTCATAAAAACATTCTCATTCACAGCACTACCTTTCAGCTTCTTTCTCCTTTTCCCGGTTCCTTTTTATACAAACTGCACTGGAAATACCTTCTGGCATACAAACCTCCTTTCAGGGCAATCCTATTGAACTGGTTAAAGGATTATCCAACATTCAAGACCCACCTCCCATCGGTTAATTTGTCTTTAATAATAAATAAATTCTGGCAAGGCATAAGGAGTTTGCTGTATCACCAGCTGTTTTAGTCAATGTCTGAAATCTTGCCAGTTTATAAAGAATGAGCAGAGATACCTGCTCTGTCTTCAAACTGAACATGTTATTTGAAGGAGGGAGTGAAGGACTATTTCTTTCACTGAAAGGTGTGTTGTACATGTTGAGTTGTATATGTTCTCAAATCTACCTTTCCTGGAAAAAATAATTAGGCTAAAGTACCTCACAGAAAGATTGTCATCCACAAAAGAGTAAGTCCCAGATCACATTTATGCAATATCTCATGGGGAAAGGATTCACAGCACTTCTTTGAATACCAGGTCATGGGTAGCATCGCTATGAATGGAAAAATTTTTACCTCGTTGAATGCCTGCAAGTGCCTCAGTTTACCAGTGGCTGACTGAGACTTTAACCACAGCTGCTGCGGCGCTCCCCTTTTTCAGTTTTAGTGCTCAACATTGAGAGCTTAGGTGGACCATTTTTATTTTTCATCGGGCTCAGTTCATATCTTTAATCATAGATGTCTATTGCCATCTGAGATGTTGAGATTTTCTGTGGCATTCTGCTTCTCCAGAAAGGTGAAGAACTTCTTGTGCCACATCCATGAACTCTAAGTAGATTCACACAATACTATGGGGTGTCTCAGATGTACTGGGTAATGCTACAGGAAGCTGTCAGCAAGGCCCTGAACTTCAACAGCTGCATTATCTTCTACTCTGCTGCATTAATCTTTATCGTTGTTTTGCACAACCATAGCTTGGTTTGTTCAATAGTGGATATCTAATTATTGTGGTCTAGGCAATTTTCTTTGCACTTATCCAGTAACATTGCTTGAAGAAAATAACTTCTGCTCAACCCCCAGCCCAGAAAAAGGCAGGCTTTCACCTATGGGGATGTGCATCTTGCCATGTGAACATTCCATGTAAGAAAAGGTCTCTGAACCATCTCTTTTCCCTCTCTCTCTTTTTCTCCCCAAACTGGATCCTAGATATTGAAACTGTAACAATTTTCTACCTAAGCTGACTTTTGCTCCTTTTCTCTTTCCATTGCCTTCACAGCTGCCACGGGGCTACTCTTTAGAAGCTGTGTATAGTTCCAGAGTGGACATTATAAGGGCTGGAACATTTCTGCCTTTTCCAACCCACACAGGGAAAGGGAACAAAGAATCCCATTATATTGTGCATTTAGCTTCCTTTTGTCTGTGCATGTGGAAAGTTTTCTTGATCTGCTCAAGACCTACTACCTTTTCTGCACCCAATTTCCTGAACAGATATCTTCTGATCCTGAGCCAGAAGAAAAACAAACAAACAAAACCTTCAGCTGAAGTGTCAGCCATGCTGCTTCTGTTCCTAGTTGCCTACTGTCTAAGGAAAGTTTCTATTTAAATTTTTCTTTGAGCCTGACTGCCATTCTTCAACAGCCACCAATTCCCTCACTCCAAACCCACAGAAAGCTTCAGCCAGGTCCACAATTTATCTTCTAGGGTACCCTGAAGCCTGATGTAAGAAGCATTTGCATCTGGATGCAGTTAGTAAGTTCCTCGGCTGCCTCCTTGGTAGCTGCTGTATTTATTTTCTCCCAGGTGCATTGAGCAATTTATTTACCATCTTCTCTTCCCTTCGCCTATTCCTCAGCACGATGTCAGCTCAGGCACTATATCTTTTCCTTCTCATTTTTTCAGATAAACCCTCTTCCACAACATTTCTGCTCCCACTGAAGCTAACTGGAGATTGGCCATTTGTCCAAGCCAACAGGGAATGGGAAAACTAAGAGCAAAGCCTAATGAAGCTTGGAGAGAACAACCATGTTGTGCCTAATTGCATTCAGGGTTTTTCAAGCATTTGCCTTCCTAACTCACACTTCAAGAGCAAATTCATGGGAGGCATGCTCTGCTGACTGATGCACCAGTTACAGCTTACACACAGGTTTCCATCTAGGGCTCCTCCTGACCTGGGCATTTGTGACAGAGAGAGCACACGCACGCTGCCTGAACAGCAGCCACTTGCAAAGCTCACAGAAATGGGAAACTTTCCACTGCTGCCTGTGCAGTTTGGACAAAGTCCCAGAGCAGACATTTACAACAGACACAGCATTGCTCACAATTTACTCTACTCCTGGGTAGGGCTCTGAAAATTTTTTTCCCTGAAAGATTGTAGGGGAACATGGTTTTCTTCCTCCTTTGAGATTTTTAAGTCTGTTTAACTAAGAGATTGGCTAGAAATCTGCCAGCACAAAAATATGACTAAAACCTGTACTTGTCTGAGAGGATACCAGAGAGCTCTGAAGAAATGCTTGGAGTCTGTCAATATCTATTTATGTTGAAGGTGCCTATGGCATTCATAATGTACAATAAATAAAGAGCAGTCAATCCAAAACACCATAATAAAATGTTCACAACTTAAAAGTAAATACTAGGCAAAATTATTTGCTGCGTTATTACTCTCACGCAAAGGTATTTGTAATTGATGCCATAATAAAAATTCTTTATTAAATATATAATGTTTTTTTATAAAATGATCCTCCAAATACAAAGGGTTTATGTTGAGCTGCTTGAATAGTTTTGCTGTGAAATAAAAATGTTAAGAACTAATTTCCAAAGGATAAGAAATAGGAGGCAGCTACCCCTCTTTTTCTTTTTTTTTTTTTTAAATAATGCTTAATTCCTGCTACATGAATTAAATAGATAAGGCTGCAAGCAGCTGCTCCCCACCAAAACACTTCACAGTTGCATGATAAAATGTAGGTGATAACATTGCAGTGCTGTAAAACAAGGTTGTAGAAATGTGGGCATGTACTGACAAATTTGCCTTTAAATCTTCTTTGCTAATATTTATAGGCATGAAATCTTAAAGCACCTTTAATGTGCCTATAATCCTGCCCATTTGACAGCTTTTACATAATTTTATAGGGAAAGGTGACCTGATCATCCCAGGCTGTTGACAGTGCAGCTGAAATGGCCCTCCAATAAATGAAGCAGGATTATCCAGACACTATGGCAAACAACAGCTCATAATATGCATCAAGAAATTTCCATAGCACATCGGATCTTTGTCTTCAATGACACATGGATCATGACGGGATTTCAAGAACACATTTCCCTAGACACTTGATAAGTTTTAACGTAAAAGTATAGCATAAAAGGCTCCCTTCAGATAGGTTCTGTTTTCCATATTAGAAAGAAGTTGCTTTCAATCTGGGAAACTAGAAGCATAGTTTTAAGCTGAATTATCATGTTAACTTATACTGCTTAGTGTAGCTGTGTTCCCTGACACTTTGAATACATTTATGAGTTTATTCAGTTAAAATTATAAAACATTACAAGAATTTTTTTTTTTTGCTGTGGTAAAAGTCAGTATTGACAATAAACAAATCTTGATGAAGGCTGTGATAAAACTATGCAGAAGTTTTTCTGAAGCTCTTGTGCTTCTCTATAAAGTACCTTACACAAAATGCTAGCTGTATGCCTCCTAGGTTTACGTGATAATGTCAAGAAAAGGTTTTGATGCCTGCTGCCAATTCATACCAAAGGTACCATGTGCTATAAATTTAGTTTATATTGGGGTAATTATCAGTGACATGGCCAGATTGCATTAATACCTCTGCTTCTATTGCTTAGCCTAGGTACTTTACAATTTGAATGCCACAAAATATCAATACTGATGCTTTATGGCATCATGCCAGAGCAGCCTGAGGACAAGCAAAGTAGAATTGGTTGACAGTTTTTGTTCGAGCATGGAGTTTGTTTGGTCTCATAAGACATTTATGAGGTCAATTGGATGTCATTTAGAATATCAGGAGAGAAACATGTTTAAACTACACACCATGTCCCACTAGGAACACAGAAATCTGTGAGAAAATACTAAAAAGGCATTGTGAGCACTGCAGAGATAAGAAAGAAAAAAAAGACCGGGCTAAGGGTGAAAAAAAAGGATCTTCCCCAGAGTAATAACTGTCCCTTTGACAATCCACAGAAAGAAATTAGGCAAAAAGAAAAACAACACCACATGCAAAAAGGCTTTGAAAACAGCAAACATTAATTTTCCCTTAAAATAAAGTTTGTACTGATGATATAGATGCTTACTCAAGACTTAACAGGAGACTAAGACTCTGAAGCACCTAGGGAAAAACTCTCTGTATGTGTTTTCCTGAATTTTCCTTGGTATGGGAAAGCAATGAACACTGATAAAATGAAAAAAATAAAACAACAGACTGTCCCAGGTACTAGGCTGGAATTTCCTGTCATTAATCTGACATTTGACCTCCCAGAAAGTATTGTGTTGTTCTGTGTCTCCATTTCTGTTAAAAATTAAAGTGAGTGGAATTTAAGTACATTGTGAGTACTTTGACAATTCCATGTTCATAAGAGACAAATATAATAACATAATAAATAATTAGCATTCACTGTTATAAAAAGACAGCAGCCAAATTCTATTGCTGATTTTTAAAGATCATCTAGTTCCAAGTCTTCTGCCGTGGGCAGGGACAACTGCTCAAGGTCCCATCCATCCTGACCTTGAACATTTTCAATAACAGGGTATCCACAACTTCTCTGGGCAACCTGTTCCAGTGCCTCAGTATGCTTATAAAAGATATCCAAGATTTGTGGTGTTTTTTGTTTTGTTTTTTAATTAAATATGTTAAGGCCTGACTACCTCCCTTGGGCTGAGCTCTTAAAACCCACACCAACACATATCAGCGGGTGTAAAAATCACTATATATAAATTGCATGTCTTCACATAAGAGTTTGGAGATTTTTCAGCTGTCCTGAAAAAAAATGGGCAATGCACTGTGGCTGATGAATGAGTGGCCACCTTACCCAGCTACTTTTTTCTATTGTCATGTCTACTGGTTGAATCCCAACCAACACTTATTTATATTTCTTCCAATGTAATTCTGTGTCCTTCTGCAGTATTTTATGCAGTACCTATAATGTTCTAAACAGGTTCCAGCAGAGAACCTGCAAGTTTACTGCCCATGGGTGATATTCACCCCATCAGTTGAGGCTAAAAGATAGGTACTTCCTGACTGTGACTTTCCCCAGCCACCTAAGGTTCTGGAAATGCCATGTTTTGGCTACAAGTGACCTCATAAACAGTGCACCCCCCGACTGTGGAGATTACTTCAGTAAATCTGTTTACAGGATTGCAGTGGTCATGCTTGCTTTGGTATTTTTCTGGGATATAGAAAAATAAAGAGATTTGAGGTCAAGTGTTTGACTTCACTGTCCTAACCCATTGTACATTTAGACTCTGTCTATTGCCCAGTGATCTCCACCAAAAGAGATGAACCATTGAAATAAAATATTTCTATGGGATATAGATTCATGATTTTGCTCTTCCTCATTTTAATAACAGACTTGAACACAGGTCTTCTTCTTATCCAATGACTGCAAAAAGCATCAAGTTTTCTTCTACCCAAAAAATCCCCTACAAAACACCAGATAAAAAAATAAAACCAGTTTCAGAAAATCAGAATTGTCCTGACAATGAAAAGGGAAAAAATTTACATTTAAAAAATCACACAGTAAAAAAACTGTTCTCCCTTACAGTTCTGTTTAGCACTCTACAGGAATATATAAGGTATTTCAATGTTCAGATGCCAGGGGAATATATCTTCTTAGCTGACCTAGCTGCTGGCAATTCTGGTACTAATTAAATAAGCTACACTGAGTTAGCAACACAAAGGTAATCCTACCAGATGTGGTAAAACCTTTATACCAATGACTTTGCTGAAGGAATGAAAGTCTCAAGATCACTATGAAAACTGACTTTTCATAATCAATCATAATTTTATTACTTTTCTTCTTCTTTGTTCATGTTTCATATTTAGAAAAAAAAATGATGTTTTATAATAGATTCAGAAGCACTAAGAGTTTTTTATAGGCTGATAATCTGCTCTTAATTTATCTGTGGGACTGCATAGTATTAAAAGTGAACAGAGAGATCTCAAAATATACTGAAAAAAATTATTGTAATTGTCTTCAGATGCTAAGATATACATGTTGCTAGCACATTTGACCATGGTTTGGGGAAACAGTGTGTGTGACTATTTCCATGAAGTCCACCAAAAAATGTAGACTTTGTAGATGTTATTCTTACCCATATTCATACTTCACAGAACTACTCATATACTGCCTTTAATGTTTTCAGAACTTAAAGTAGCATTAAAATTGTTGTAATGACAAACTAAGATGTATTGCAGGGTTTTGCAATTATTTACCCTTCCTAAAATTCTTTTGTTGCTCTCTTACATGTTCACTATTGTTAGATAATGGTCATTAATTTAGCAAAGCAGTATAGAAAAGAGGGACTTCATTTTATTATATAAGAAAATAGATGGGGGTGGTATTTATTCTTCTTTTAATAATGAGTGTAACAATGAAAATATTCAAGTAAGTGGATGGGTCAGCAGTCTCACTTTTTGCATGGAGAATAAGGAGTGAAGTCAGTTAGGGAAAACATTGTCATTATATTTTAGGTACTGTTTTTCCACAGTAAGGTACTTTGGACACTACTTCAGAAGATCTGGAGCTTGGACAAGAGAAATCCAGAATGGTTTAAATATTGAGGTAGTTAAGGGGAAAGAGTCTATCATCACCAGAAGATGGGGACTCAGAGTTCAGAGCATAGGACGATCTTTCTGATCTCTGTTTGCACAGTGCCAGAAGAATGTGCCCTTTGACTGCATTTATCTGCCCTAAACTACCTATCTTTACATATAGGACTATCTGTGTAAGATCACCACTCCAGGCTTCTTCTACAATCTACAAAAAGAAAAAGCCACCTCGAGGATATTCCATAAGCTTTTTTGATGCTTATGTTATGTAAAGATGAATTCCACTCTGAACATGGCACATGGGCTGTCGTTACTGCACTAAGGCACAGACTGCTCCTCTGACGAGTGTACACGGTCCCTGGAACAAGAGACCTCTGGTCCCTGACTATCCCTAGCACAGCAAGATGCTGCTGCAATGGAAACATTACAGTCCTGAAAGTGCTGAGATCAGATTCCAGTGCCTTGGTAGGTTTTGTAGCAGCAAGTCGTCTCAGAGACTGGGGGATGATAATTTTTGATTGTGTTAATAAAGGCACTTAATTATTTGAAGCTAAGACCTGTTTGCAGGGCAAAATGGAATTTACCAAAACTCCATGATTAACATCCCTAATCTTGAAAATACAGACGATATCACATATTTAGTTAACAGCCCTTTCATCACTTTAGTGATGATAGTGTGAAACAAAAAGGCTGGAAAAGACGTCACAGTTCAAAAATAATTATAATTAGGAACTGAGGGGTAGTAAATAAGTAATCTTCTATGTTGCTTTCTACTTTTCTCTTTCATTTTGGATATGTTTTCACACACTGGTTCCAGGATTCATTTTCATTCCAAGTGTTCTTATTAAAGTAGCACTATTTATTCTACAATATATTCAAGATTTTCTATTTTTAAAATTCTATTTCAAGCTTTGCCTTACAAAGTCAAATCCCGGGAGTGAGTTCCTTCTTTTTCCTTTAAAATATAATAGTAAAATATTTTTCATCTGAACAGTTTTAGGTTACATGATGGGGAAAAACAGAAGATGGTACTTTCATCCATGTGCTCCAGTTTTCTTCCCCATTCTGTAACACAGCATCTGCAAAAATGAAAATGAAAAAAGAAAAAATATGAAAGTTCCTTCTTTTTTACTCCTGTTTGAGACATTCAAAGTATGTATAAATATATCAGTGAACATAAGAAAATTCAGAATGCAATATCCAACATAATTACTTCCAGTGTCTAAGCCCCACGCACATATGCAACACAGAATTAACCTGACATATTGTAGGGTCCCAGTGAAACTGTGATAGTCTGTTTGGTGAAAGTCCACATGCCAAAAAGAAGTTGTAACCATTAATGTTCAGAAAGTTTGCTCTTTGCAGCAGTAAGGTATATAACAACACAAATATGCTTCCTACCAAAGAGGAACTTCATTTAAAAGAGCACATTCAGATTTACTCATAAGAAGATGAATCCATTGCAAGTTAAGCTCCATCTGGAGTTAAAAGCCTATGCTTTTCAGGGATTGAAACGAATGCTAACTTTTACTTACAGCCTGGAGTAATTTTACTACAAATATATAACATGAATTTCTTTGGAATATAGCAATTTAATCAGGCATATAACCTCCCACACAATGAGGAAAGAAGGAACATGCGAGCAGAAGTTGTCACTATTTGTCCTACGAACAGCAAGAGAAAATCCCCGAGTGCCCATACAGATTCAGCTGTCCCTGATAGCTGGAACCACTGTTCCACCTTCAGAGACAGATAACTCCACGTGCGAGAGCTAGCTTCATTAGCAGCTGCAGAACCGCAATGCATTTGTGTCCACTGGGCTTCCATTACCACAGTACTCAAGTACTTCATGAAGAAGAAGAAACACATTTTCCTAAAAACTGCTAAACTGGGAAGTATTCTCTTCTTCTTTAAGGAAAAAAAAACAAAAAAGTGGTCAAGTGGAGTTCACAGTGATTAAGCACCTGCATTTCTGAGATAGTAGATATTTTCCATTCACATCACCTTCACCCTGGATTTTTGTTCCTTTACAGTTCTTCAGGTTAGACCATATCAGATGAGTTATTCCTGATTGCTGTGAAGGTCTGTAACAAAGCTTGAATGATAAGCCATATTTACACAGGTCTAGCTGAATGATTTCATAGAAGAGCATCTGTCACTATGCAGAGAAATAAAAAAAGTTTGGTGTTATTTGCAGGAAGAACTATATGTGTTACCATGAAATACCATATATAATGGCATGTATGGGACTGAAAAATGATATTTTACTATTGACATTTATTCTTTAAATTTTTATTGGGCAGTTTGCAGGGGAAAAACAAAAATAAACCAAACCAAACCAAACCAAACCAAAACAAAACAAAACAAAACCACCAAAAAACTTACTGACACCATATTTTGGGTTACTTGGGGAGGAAAAGGATGGAACTGAACTCTGCTTCTAGTCAAAGGCCTAAATCTCTATTCAGTTGCAGAAACTATGTACCAGGGCCAGAGTTTAACTATACAATTATTTTCTTCTATCAATGGAAATGTACCAACAACTGTGTGATATTGTTTTCGCATTTCAAAGGTTTTGACAGTGAAAAAGGTGAAGCCTTCTATTTTAATTCATACTCAGGTGATAATTTGCATTTAATTTTATTACACTTAAGCTAAACTTAAATAATTATCTTTCAAAGCATATGCCTGGATGAAAATTAAATGCAAATAACAGTCTATATTGGTTTCCAGTGTGCACAGTTTTCCTGGAGTTTTAGTAATATTTTTATTCAAGCAAGTATCCCAAGCCACAAAGGAGTCTAAGTACTTTTAACAAAGCTCAGTGTCAAATGCAATGAACATGCAGGAATTAAAAGATCTTTTAGCTGTGAACTTATGAACAATCATAAGATCTTATCCTGTACTTGATTTGATCCTAAGTACTGAAAAGACTGAGCACTCACGTTTCCCCATTAGTTTTTTCTTGATGCCCAAATAGCACAGGCAAGGACTCAAATCAGAATCCTGATCTATAAATTTGTAAAATTGCCACTTCCAATTTCTTGTTCTGAAAAATTAGTAGTGTGGCCAACAGCCAAGTGCTGCTGAACAGTTGGAGGTGTTGTTAAATCAAATCATATTGCTAATTTTAAACATATGTCATAGCCTTTTTTGTCATAGCCAGTCATAGCTGTAGAATAGTTAGAACAGCACTCAGTTCAGATAGTAGAAAATGTAGGAAACTGTTTAAACAAATCCCTTTGGAAATGTGGTACCAGGCTGAATGGTGGCAGAAACAGCAGTGGGAAATTCTTTGTACCAAATACTGTGCTCAAAATGCTAGATTCTTATTCCTCTTACATCCCTTTTCACACTCTGTGAAGTTATGTTCCTGAGGGATATCATAACCCATTCTTTCAGGAGTTACTTAAAATTAAGTGAACAGTTTAACGTTACAATTGAGCCTTCCTTTACAATCAGTAGAAATGGAAAACACCAACTCATCTCCCTACCTTCAGTACCCATCCTGGGATGGGTTGAATTGCACTCTGGTTATGCCTCTCCCTCTGCTGACGTGAAAGTGAGCCTTGGAGAGCACTTGAAGTGAGAGGCCTGACTTTTACTTAGCTAATTTTCAGTAAATTAAATCCCATTCGTGCGTTAATTATGCTCCTAGCTGCAGGGAAAATGGAAAGGAAAGGGAAAAGGTAGTTCTAATATAAATATGATCAAGCCTACATCCTATAAAGTTAATAGCCAAACACAGCAAGGGCAGCAAAAGTTTTTGGAGCTCTGCAGCTGAATATGCTACTCTGTATTTAGTTCTAGAAGTTTTAGTCTTAACTTGTTAAAGGAGCACAAGACTGATTATAATGGCCGTGAAGCTGAGAGGCATGGGAGCATTTTCTTTTCAAGGAGTACATAATTTTTTTCTTTTACTAAAATCTCATTCACTTCTATTACACAGAAGTATCTGAGGCTATCTGTTTTTCACTAGCTTCAAAATGAAGATGAAAGTCAATGCAGCCATCACTCTCAAAAAAAAAATCTACAAAAGAGAAAGTGTAAAAATTTTGGTGCCAACCTTAAGGAGATATCTTTGTTTCTTTATTTTTCCTTCTAATGTATACATTTTCCTATAGATTGCAATAATATTTTTCCCACAAACTGAACTACATCCTCCAGTTCCTTTAGATCCTTTCTTGAAGCCCACAAGTCAACTGTGCAGCTGAGCATGTATTTGCTCTCTGGTGCTCTCCTCACCATTGTTGGAACCTAATCTTTTCTGCCTATTGTATTTGCCTGACTTAAACTGTAGCTTTTTCTACAAACCAAACCAAAACAAAACAAAATGTAAAGCATGTGTGGGTTATGCCAACTACACAATTCTGTATCCTGGGTTCAAGAATATTTTGTTGAGTACATGTTTTTTTAATGAAGCATGAAACATTAGTTTTACGAAATGCCTTTCAGGAAAATAAGATGAAATTGCCATTGAATTTGTTTGGTACCAAGACTGAAGTCTCCACAAAAAAATATTACCTGCATTTGTCTGTAAGAAGTGCAAATAGCTGTGGTTTTAGTAGCAAAACACAAGACCCAAATATTTTCTTGCCCTCTTTCCAGCCCTCTGGGATTTTGGCAGTATGAGACTTCAAAGGGATAAGTGGCTTATATAATCAAAGATAAGAATACAAAAGGAAGGACTGGGAAATGCCCAATCGTCTCCTCAGGAATGCATTATGATCAAGCACAATCAAGGAACAAAATTAATAGGAATAAATATGGTTGGCAAGAAACCTTAGATAAATAATAATAATGCAGTTAGGAGAGAGAACTAGACATAATTGCTGTATTAGTGCATTGCTAATGAAGCTAGAATGAAACCAGGTGGAAGAGATATATTTGTTGCCCATTGGCTCCTGCAGACTGGAGATAGTAATATGGAAAAACACTGAAGACAGAGGAAAATTTAATGAAAGTAGACTGACATGCCAAATCTGCAGTAATATGTCCTTTTTCATATAAGTGTAGACAATATGACATTACCCTAATATTAGAAAAATTATTAAGAGCCCACTTTTGCATATTTAAGTGACAATTTTTTTTGGTGTTTAGTTGCTTGATTGGTTTGGTTTGCTTGTTTGTTTTAATTAAGAATGTTTTCCTGGATAAGGAGCATGAACAAAAACAATAGCAATCAATATTCTGGTAATGACAGAATTATTCTTTTCTTCTGCAACATATTAAGAAAAATCCTTCAGTTCATTATCTATAAACTAATGATTCATCATCTATAAACCTTTATTTAGAGCTATGGAATGGACTAAGGAATTTGACCAAACATACTCTGGGTAGGGTATTTTCTTGTTTGTTATCAAACCAGCTTTTTACCCCCTCTCCCTCTTTTTTTCCTTGCGCCCTTCTTTCTAAAAAATATCCTTTTCCTATTGCTGCTAAGCATGTGGTTACAGAGAAAAAAAATCCTTACTCCCTAACTGATTTTCATTTAGAGCACCAGGAGCCTTAAACCACTTTGTGTGCAGATTTCCAGTTTCAATTAGAATGGGTTTTCAGACATCAGATGATGTGAAAAATTATCTCATTTGAATCGCATGAAACCAAACCACTATGACACTGCTGATGAGGAAAACAGTGGTCTCATCTTTCCTGTGGTGTGCCATCTCTATTAGACTTTGTAAACTGCGGCAGTTTGAAATCTTTAACCAGCCATTACTAATAAGCATATGTTAATTGTAGCAGAGATCATAAGCAGGTCAATTAGGAGGCAAAGACTGGAACAGAATGAAACATTCAGCTGGAGGGAGAATTCAGGGCAGGTGTCGGCCAGCATGCGCTGCCCTGGCAGGAGCTCTAAGCATCTTTGGCTAGAGCTCATTTAACGTTTTGATTTGCTGAATTTGCATTTCAGATTTCCATTCCTAATAGACAATATAGTCAGTCTTTGTTAATGAGGACTCTGATTACATGTGCCATTATAATTGGGAATTAGCAGGCCAGCCTTGTTTTGGAGATTAAATCCAAAGTAAATTGGATTAAAGACAATCCTGCTGAAATCCCTTTCTTTTTTGTTTTCTCAAGGCAAAGGTGAGGAAGACTCCATTTGTTTTGTACATATGGCTCTTACCTTGATTAGCAGGTCTTGTGGTTTATTTATGCTTTTTGAACACAGGATCTATTAGTGGTTCCAATATTAAAAGCAAGTATGAAATTACTATGTTTACCTAAATGATCCCGACAAAGTGCCTAGCTTTATTGCTGTGTGCTCATGAATGGAATGTCAGGAGAGAATTAAGAGCATTATGAAATATTATTTCTATATGAATAGAGTGAATGAATTATATTAATTTAAAGTGAATGTCTCTAAATGTTCACCTTCCAAGGCTATATCCTGGTACTTCCCACTGACTTTAACTCTTTGAGCATGAGTTTATCCCCTTTTCATTTATACCAGTTTGATGCCACTGACTTCAGATGAGTTACTCCCCTTTTAAAACAACTAGATTAATGTGTTAAATAGTTTAATAGGTAAATATTTTGATTTTTTTTTCAGTAAATTCAAAATCAGGAAAGTAGGGTGAGTTATTTCTTTCTATTTGACTTCAGGTATTAGCAGAGAGCAAGACAAGTTCTGTCATTGACTAGTATTAACATTAGGTATGATACCTTTTTAGTAGCTGCAGACATATCCAGTTGTAATTCATCTTTCATGAATATTATTCTGTGGTTCATTCATTTAAGTAAAATATAGTTCATATTCCTTTAAAATTCCAAAATATTTTAGTTGTATAAGCTCCATTTTTCATGAAGAAATTTGCAGAGCAAACTTTTACTTGCTACTGAACACTGACAATAGGTTTGCCCTGAAATTGCAGAAAAACAGTCCTGCCATTAGAGGACAGCTTATTCCTTGTCGTTACATTTAGCACTAGACAAGAATAAGTAGCTCTTCATGTATAGGTAATCAAAGGAAGAAAGCAGAAAAAACTATCACCACAGTAAGTCTAGAGATTCAGCAATGTTCTTCCTCTTTCAGGAAGATAAGGAATTTCAGCCCAATGTTTTTGGGGTTTTATACTTGATGAATTCATAAATTTCTTAAAATATCTTTCTGTCTGTTACTTCCTTTGGACAGGCTCCTAATCAGAGTTAGTCAGGTGTTGCCCTTGTAACTCAACAAGTCTTTGGACATGCATTCATTAAGTATATAAGTTAAGTTGTACTAGTCTACAAGGAATCTTTCAGCATCTTTATTACCTTTCTGATGCTTTTTAGTAATCAGACTGTAAGACAAGCTTGTTAAAACTAAATATGAAAAACCAGATTTTTTTTTTTTATTTACTTTTGGATTTACAGAAGACTGGGGCATGTGACTTATTCAAGCAAAACTGATTTGCTGGAGTCTGAGTATAGAAGGCGTTTCCAGGCTGTGGTACGTGAACTGTCCAGCATACCTATTTTGGTAGCCTAAGCTCCAGAGCAGAATAAAATATTGAAGTTTAAATGTCTTCAGTCTTTTCTATCTGTGAGTAATTTAGATCAGAAAATATTATTTATCCCAGGAAAAGATGTGGTTAATCATAGTGAGATGCAAATAATCACCTTCTATATGTGTCAGACACTCTGAACATTCTCATTCAACATTTACTGCACCTTTTACATAAAATAAATATTTTTCTTACAATCCTGTCTGATTTTTGAGTATTATGGGTTTTATAGAAATACATTTCTCCATAACTTCTATCTTAAGGAAAGAAAGGGAAAGTGAAACTGCACAAGAAAATTTGTCCAAGGAGATGCCAGTGATAACAGTGACTCTGTGTTTGATATGCTCTGCACAGACATCATGGTGTTACTATCCCTGCATTGCCAGTGTCAGTCTCCCACAATGTGTTTTAAATACTAAGGCCTATTCTTTTGGTGCTACCACGAAAATAGACTTAGCCATTAAACTGATGACAGGTAAAGGATTGGACAAATTAATGTAATTTTTTTGTCTTTAGCCATACATATCATATGCATAAATATGTGTTTGAATATGACTCTATGTGAACATTTTCATGTGTAGAGACAAAACATGCAATGGAAGGGCAGAGATTTTTAAAGAAAGGTTTAAAAAATTACCCTTAGATACATGTAATATTCATACAATTTTGCTTGGCATTTATAAGACATTACTCCTTCAAATTAAAAATGTTGACATCATGACAAAATGAGCCTATAAAATAGTCCTCCTTGAAAAGAAGTAATTACATAGGACAATCTTCTGGAAAACAAAGGAGTTGTGACAGGACGAAAAGATCCTCACATATGGTAGAAAGCCAGGATTGCAGCAAAATCTACGGAAGAGCTAAGTACATATTAATTATTATCACACAGCAACTTTAAAAAGGCTTGTGTAATTAACCTCAAACTCTTCCCCACCTGATTTTTTATCCCCCAGGCAGAGACTTTATCAGGAAGTTCAGCAAATCATAATGATTCAACATTTTCACAGTGGAAAAGTCTTTGAACCTTAACTGTAAAAAGCCTAATCTCAGAAGACTGTTATTGTTTATGATCCCATATTGTCCAGTGTTTGTAAGGGCCTTTTTAGATAAATATAGAGATACACAGGTTCCATCTCAAATAATTTGCAAGTTAAGGTAGCACTGCTGATGAAAGTATGACTCTCATCATTCTGCCAAATAAAGCATCTTCATGATTATCCCTGTAGGTTCTTATAGATATGTAATCATTTGCTAGCATTTATAAAGGATACAACTTCCAAAAGAGATCTCAATATTTAATTAGAGGAAGAGTATGAACATAAGGGGGTTTGTGACTGAAGTTACTGAGACATTCTCTGCTATTTCCAGCAGCATTTTTCTTCCAGAACATTTCCTTTCTGTTAATTTACCTTTTGGGCTAGAAGTGCATGGATGTGACAAGAATGTAAGTGTGATATGACCTGGTGGTGGGCTCCAAGGTGTAGAACCAAAGAGAAAAAAGACATAAGTAAAGGCAAGCAAAGGGAGACCAGATAAATGGACAAGGGAGACTAGGAGAAAATGGCAAGAAGGTTGATATGAAGGATATCCCTGAATGGCTGATATTCGTGTGTGCAAGGGGGGCTCTTTTCCTTTGTGATCTTACTGCCTGCACTGGTTTTGGCTGGGATAGAGTTAATCCTGCTATACAGTGTGAAGGGAACAGAGAAACAATCTGGGAAAGGCTGTTAGACCTCACGGCTCCCCTGGGCTCTATATTGACACCAGAGACATCCAGGGGTGACTGTGAGCCAGTTCCTTTTTAAAAGTCGGAAATGTCAATACTGTTAAGACAATGCCCCACAGTGATTTGGTTCCTGCTTGAAGAGTGAGAGAGCTGCACTCAGAATTTCCTCCTCTCAGGGCATTGCATTGACCCATGAAATCTGATTAGGAGGACTTACCTCCAGGTGGCCTTGATGGTAGAAACTGCATGTAGTTTCTGGTAATACTCAAGACACTTGAAAGTCAAGAAAATGGGAACATATGCCTGTCTGCCTACCTCATAGTACTAAGCTAAGGAGTACTACACTAAGGATCTTAGAATTCATATTTAGAAGGATAAAGCATTTCTTTTTTGGATGGTCTGTTCTGCAGTGTATGTTGCTGTACATTTTAAAGAAGACATACACTTATTTTTAATGTGTTTAATAATTGCATTTCCCCAAGTTCAAGTTTGGTCACGGTTACCAAGCTCTTCCTGAGCAAAGACCCAAAAGGAATTGGATATTTTGGAATTAGTAGGGCTGGTTCAGTGCTGACATTGGCAGTTCCTTACACCACTGGTATTAGTGGTGCTGCTCATACCCTCGCAGGGTTGAAGACAGGCCAACAAAAGCATGAATATTAGCGGGTAAGATCTCATTTTTTTCAGAGTACCCGAGGGTGTAGATAATTTGGAAAGAAGAGGAACAAAAGAATTAAAAAGGAGGTTATCAGTACAGAAAATTGAACCCCAGTCAGATTCAATCAACCAAGCAATAGGTTTCCTCACCTCTTTTGATATAGATTGGCTACCCCAATTGCATGGGCCTCTTGAGGCTTCACCATTTAAATTAGTAACTTAGTCTAGCAGGTAATGCACACACAATGACCAAGGTTTTCAGAAGGGGAATTTGATTTTGCAGTCCCATCACTCCAGACAAGCTCTGCCTGATTTCCACCTTGTTCCTTGACATTGGTAGCCCCATGAAGATGTAATTTTGCTGAAAGTTGGCTCAACAGGCTTGAAAGGTTCTTCAATTCTCTGATAGTAAAATGGCACAGTCGTATATGGTTCTGGGAGACAGGAGCAATAGGAGATATTTGTTGATAAGTGGATAATTGTTTGTATACTCATTCACACAGGGAAAACATATGTTTCTGATCTCAGGGTATTATCCTGTACAGTGTCCCAACCTCTGTGTTACCCCCAAACCAATCTGTCTAAATATAACTATCACTGTAAAGACACTTAATGAGGTGTTCTTAAGGGTTTTTGTAAGCTGGGTCAAGTTTCCTTAAATTGCAATACTCGACCAACATGTTTGTTGCCATGCCAGCTTTGCCCTATATTCTTCTTTAGCAAGACCCATCATAGTTCATCTTTTTATGCTGGAGATTAAGAATTATTCTTTTCCATAACATTGGATTTCTTCCCTTTCACCACCTTAAATTACACATATCTCCATCCATGGTAGGTATTCATTCAGAACAAATAATTTATCCAAATGCACATCACACATATGACTATATATATGCATTGATATTCATACATACACCTCAAAGAAAAATCTTGGTATTTATGTTTACACCCAGAATATTGAAATATACATTTTAATGTCTCAATATTCCCTTTTATCATAGTGTCACTCTCCTCAAAAATAAAATAAAAGATTTCACAACAAAAACCTGCAGGCAGGGACTGACAAGAAGCAGCACCAAAGGGCTTTCCAGAGCCACATCCTGTTACTATGTACCATTCATGGAATCAGAGGCTGACTGCTAGTGACACTTACCTTAGGTCTCCATTATTATCCATTCAGTGCAGGACAGCCCAGAAGTTCCAGGCTGAAGCTTGGGGGACATATAACAGCTGTTGTTCTGGGTCAGGACCCAAATCTTCCCAGAGTCAGCAGATTTTGTGTTATCTATCCTGATGACTCAGCTTGCTAGTTCCAATTCACACATGATACTGATGATTCCTTGTTTGGGACCTGCTGGACAAAAAAAAAGAAAAAGAAAATAAGAAAAAGCTTGGAAAAGAGCAGCATAATGAGAACTGTGTCTTTTGAAACTCACTTTCTGCTAAGTCTCCCATGGAAAGTGCATACACATTTCTGCACCAGGCACACAATACACTGCACTGTATTCAAAGCTGTTGCCAGGTTTTTTGTTTAAGTGTTTTCATCAAAGAACATTGAGCTGGCACTAGAATCAAAGAGATGAATGCCTTTTTTTTCATGTGAAAATAAAAGAATAGCTTTAACTGAGGGGAAAAATTGCTGAATATGTGTGCATATGTATGTGTGTTTGTATATGTGTGTGTATGTGTGTGTGTAGGGGGTAGCAGAGGGTATGACATAGCATATGAAGTCAATAGTGTAGTTGTTATTATTTATACATGAGTAAAGATTACAAATGCAGGCAATAGCTCAGATCTCTCACCCCCTGGATCTGTGAAACCTGTCACTCAGTCTCCTGCGGTGTGTCTTCCTGTCTCCGAGCCATTGGACCACCTGCTGCCGTGACTCTCATCTATTGCATCGCCCGAAGGCCTCGATGATAACAGCATTGATTCCAATGTACATCTAATTACTTCTCATAATCTATTCATTTCACAATAGTGTAGTGAAACATCTGTCACATCATAAACTCTTTAGTATCCTTATCAAACCACCAAAACATACTCTGCTGCCAATTGGCAGCTACCTTGCTTTCTCTTCTTATTAATATGATGCAAACATATCTATGTTTTTTTGGCTGTTTTAGATGAATTTCCCTGATGACCACTGAAAATGAATTGGGCAAACTGCAATTGTAGCATCTACTCACAACTTGGTGAGGTACCATTATTGTTGTCGTTCAAATATCAGCAAAAATGGCTCTCTTTCTTCCAGAGGTAAAGGCTCTAAATAGGGTCTTTAACATTTATAGCATGGTAATAGATGGCTCCCTTCTTTGGCTCAGTGTGACTGATTCATTTACTAAAATAAGCATCTCAGGGATTATTACATTTGAGCAGTATATTGCATGGAAAGGCCTTTTACCTTTATAGTTTTTTACTTTACCTGTGGGTAAATAATGCCCACTCTTCCTCTTTCTTCATGTAAGAAATCAAGAGCAAGGAGACCCATTAGCACATATTTTTATTATCAAACTATAGAGAACCTATCTGTCCCAATAGGATCATGAATATACAGTTGCATCTAATAAAAAGGGCTGATTAGTCCACCGGAAGAAATCTCTGATATTCAGGCAATATCACAGAAAATAAACTCTGAATAGTGAAATGTTGGTTTACCATTACATACTGAATTATGCTGAACAACAAATCCCAGATGAAAGGAGTGATGTATTAGCTGATTATTCCCTCTCATGGTCAGTGTTAGCACAAACTGGTGTATGTTCTTGCTGTTTCAAATCTGTGAAGGAAATTAAATTAGTTTTGATAGCTGTAGAAAGGGGAGTCCTTTGTGTATCTGCAGAAAGGATACAGCACAAGAAGCTATTCTGGAACTTCCTCACATGTTTCAGACCAGTTTTTGAAGGACCTACTTCTCCATGGCCTCTCAGAAGCTGGTGAGGAAGCTAATTTGGATTCTCTGACAAGGCTACAGTATGCTGCCCGTCACTGTAGTTACTTTTATAATCTGAACATCTGGCCTTAAGGAACTGGACTGCCATTGCCAATTCAGGCCACATTTTGTTAGCTCCTGACCTTGCTGGGATTCACAAGGGTGACCTAAAAGTAAAGGAGTCCATATCTCATTAGGAACCTCCAGGACAGTCAGTTCTCTTTTATCCATTTGTCAATATATAATGCAATCACATATATAATGCAGCCTGGATATTTATCTGCCTCTATTTTCATCACTTGTGCATTTTCTCGTTTGAAATAGATATAACTTGTACACACTTATTTAAAGTCCATATTTTTGCATCCAAAATCACTAGTCTGGCACAATAGGAACATACAGAGATTTTAGTGCTCCTGACATACCTTGCAATAGGCAAATGTCCAATGCATGAATCACTTAAAAGTGAATGTTTGACCTATTCAGTCCTTGATGCTGCCTTATAGGAGGATTTTTGCATTAGAGATCATTCATCTTCATTAAGGGTAAAGAAAGAAGCATCTAAAGAAAAAGCTTTCAGAAAAGCTCAGCACTCACAGAACAGGTCAGTGCCAGATAGACTGATTTCTCAATATTCCCTTTCAAGTACCAAAACTACTTTTATCGTGGCTACTGAAGAATTCAATTTACACCTTTTTCTACCTTGCTCACATGGAGCTACAGTCCATAGTTTGCAGTGCAATGGAGAAGCCTTACCTGGACAGAGAAGAGTGTGGTGTATTTAGTCAGCAGTGCAGAATACACTCACTGAGGCTAATGCCATCGTCGGATTAGGTTGCCCCATGTGTCTCCTGCATGGGTGACATTTGCTGTTCATGCTTCTCCTGCTGTGGTTTCACCAGGGGCCAAAATTGCCACATGGACTGAGCAGAGAACATGAGCCTGGCAAAAGAATGTTGCCACTTTCTCAGTTGTGCTTCATCTATGTAAGGAAACTTCCTTGGCTTCTCTGGTACCTAGGCTTCATATGTCCATAGGTGGGCAATAAGGCAATATAAAAGAAGTCAATCTGAAAAGAAAACAAAGACACATAACATTTTCCCATACACAGAATATTCATGAACCTTTGGCAAGGTAATACTTGTTACACCAAGAGAATAAAAAATTAAGAATAAAGTAAGATTGAACTATAGTTTTGAGATTTTAAAGAATAAATTGCAGAAGGTAGAGTTAATTTACTTTTATTTTTTGAGATTTTCTTTATAAGCTTTATAGCTAAGGCTGATTTTTTTCTTTTGAAATGCAAACTGAATTCTCATGCTGCTCCATGAAGATAGAACATTAAGATTTTTTTAAGACTTTCAAGAAAATAAGTCAAATCACTCATAAAATACATGATGTCAGATTTATTGCAAATCTTTTTCCCACTACACCATCTAAATTAGAGATTGCAGTTACCAGTCAAAGATTACTGGCAGAGTAGACATATGACAATTAACAGGAACTGGAAATTTGAAGTGGGAAGTTTGAAAACAAGTTATTTCTCAAGAAAAAATTTTAAAAATCAAGTGTACAGGGAGCTAAGATTAGCATCTTTGAGAGTAGGGAAAGAATCTACAGTCAGTGCTATGCTTGAGAACTGTCCCAAAACAAAGTGGATAAAAGATACTTTGGGTTGATACCTGTATTGAAAGGGGAATTTGAGGAAAAACAAAATAAAACAAAACAAAACCAAAACAAAACAACCCCCACCCCCATAAGATTATACAAGGAATATTTAATTTCCCAGTTTTAGAGGGGAAAAATTTTTCAAAAATTAATCTAGATTAAACTTCAAAAGTTTTTTAAGCATAAACAAACGGAGGTCTTTTAAGATATACAATAGTACTGGAGAAGATATAAATATTCACTTGTTTTTTCTAAATTGAAGGTCAATTTTTAAGTAAAATGAAATCTTTCAAACCAAAAAGATAAAGTATTTGTTTTCAGAGTATCAAAATAGGATTTTTAAACATTATCAAAATGTAATCCTTATTTCTCTTCTGAAACCATAAACTTGACCTAGATTTTTTAATACTTCAAGTTCTTCCCAAAGGGAATTTTTCAGCAAATGTACTGTCCATCAAAAGCAAGTAGATAAATAAATGAATAGAAATGGTTCAGTGTTATTTCAATGTAAAATTTTGAATTAGGGACACTTAGAGACCACATAACAGAAAGGCAAGTTGTCAAATATGTCTTACAGCAGAGTAGCACAATTTGCTAATCTTGGATTACAAAAGTAACAATAAAAAACAACAAATTCCCACCCAGCTGCTCACTCACTCTCCCAAACAGGGCAAAGGGAGGAAGAAGGATTAAAAAGCTTGTGGGTTGAGATAAATATAGAACAGTCACCAATTACAATCATGGGCAAAACAGATTTGATTTTGGGAAAAATAATTTCTAGACATTTAAAATAGATCTGAATAGTGAGAAACGAAGCCAAAAATAATATGCCATCTCTCTCCCACTCCCTTTTTTCTCATGCTCAGTTTCAGTGCCTTGTTCCCAGCTCCTGTACCCCCTCCTTGATGGAGAGTGAGGATTGAAATCAGTCCATAACAGCTCTTCTCTGCTGCTCCTTCCTCCCTCTGCTTTTCCCCTGCTCCATCATGGGTCCTCTCTATTGGCTACATTCCTTCAAGATCTGCTCCAGCATGGGCTCCATAGGGGCTGCGCTCCTTCAGGATAAACCTAGTTCACTATGTGAGCTCTTCCCCAGGCCCCAGTTCCTTTAAGAAATATTCACCTGCTCCAGCATAGGGTTCTCCACTGTTCTGGGAGGGTAGTAGCTGTTCTGGTGCTATCTCTTACACAAGCTGCAGGGAAATATTTGCTGTGACACCTGGAGCACCTCCTCCCCCTCCTACTCTCTGACAGAAAAATAACCCAAGTGTTTGCACTGCTGTTTCTCACTTATTTCCCTTTCTCTGTGGCATTTTTCCCCTTTTTAAAAATGCATTTCCCCTGAGGTGTCCCCACTGTGGCTGAAGGGTTCAGCTGTGCCCTGTGGTGGGTTGCCCTTGCCACCTACACCCAATAAAAACCCAATGCTGCGTCTGAGTGCCAAATATTTTTGTATTTTAGGTTCTTTTCTTTTAGCTGGGAGTCCCATTTTTTACATGGCCAAGAACTTAATACAATAAAAAAACACGCTACAACTAAAAATCCAGAAATTTCCTACAGGTTGCGTAGTTTCTAAATCAGTGACAATAGATAGAAAAAGGGATCACTTCTGTATTTGTTTCAAGTTTGTTTCAAGTATTTTCAGGAGAGACTAAGTGAATACAGACACTATATACTGATATAAAGCAGAAGAGCTCTGTTGAAGCCATCTGAGCTATGTTGATCTTCCATAGTCAAGGAGCTCAGGTATTCAGTGAACAAAAAATACCCTACTCTTCTTATACAATCTCACATGTATGATACCATGACACTGCAGTTTTCACACGCGCAGCTCTGGCAGCTACAGGGGCAGGAGGAAAGGAGGCAGGCAGGCAGCTAAAACTAGCATTTAATGGCTTTCTGTTGTTTTGGATGTAACTACACAGAACCCACACTAGAAAGCTGGTGTTGCTCACGTTGCTATGTCTCATTCTTCAGAGACTGCTACTTAGAGCTTGGCATCTTCATAATGAGTACAATTTGCATACCTCAGATGTAGAATTAATTTCTGAATCATTACAATAGTGGGACAAGTGTATAGTATAAAACACTTTTTTGCTACTGCCAAGACGAGAGTGTGGCAAGTTTTTCATGCGTTGGTTGAGTTGCACTTCAAGGATCTCTGAGGCAGAGATAGTTGAATAGGACAGCTAAACCTCACAGGGTCCCTGTCACAAAGTAAAATTGGTATATTGAAGGAATTCACAGTATGGGGAAGCTGGAGAAGAAGAGGAGAAAACAGAAGGTTCTAGGTTGGTCTAATTAAAGGCTACCTTTCTAGAGCCATCTTTATTTATAGTTTATCCTTGAAGACATGTTTAAAAAACTAAGAAATGCTTGGGGTCTCTTTCTATCTATGTGTGAGGCAACCTGAGACTTGTATTAAGATTATCTATAACCTGAAAAAACTTGTGCCTAACTTCTAAAAATTTTAACAATGCCATCAGGCAGAATAATTAATTATTGTTGTATATTCCTGTTTTGCAAAGAGTACAATCAAACTTTCTATTAAGTCCAGATAACTTTGAGTGCCCAGATGGGTTGGCTAAGGTACACTGAAAATCCATTAATAGCAACAAACATTTCCAGTGACCAAATCAACTTATATCAAACCACCCTCTGAAGTGGAATGTAGATTTTCCACCTGGGCCTCTTTTTTGACTACACTTAGATCAAACTTATCAGTAAGGCTCATAAATTTACATGGGGAGAATCTGTCCATGCCTGGATTCGTTCAAGCAGTCTGCTATGGCTCCTCACATTCTTTTCTGTTGGGTGTTTTTTTGTTTGTTTGTTTCTTTTTATTTATCATGTTTTGGACTCAGTTCTCCTTTTAGTTGAAGTGGCTATTAGCCTGAATCACACAAACTAAAGTGCAGTAACTCAGGACTAGGTTGGAAGGACTTTGGAGTAGATTTCCCTGATGTTTAGGGCAATGGAATAAAAATATGGAGAAGACCTTCACCATCACAAAAACAATGATATTGCTAAAGTCTTTTATGCAGTTGAATGCAAGAGCTGGCATGGCACAAAAAATACTGTCCATCCAGTTTATTATAAAATGTTAGAAAAAAGATTTTTTCAAAACTTGTGGTTTCCTCATCTTCTGACACAATACAAACAGTAACAATGTATAAAAAAGTCTAATTTCACTGACCACGTATATAGTCTTATGTTGCTTCCTAGACAAGTTTTTATAGTCCCACCTGAAATGACAAATGGTATGTTACTGTTGCCTTTAGGTATTTAGCTTCAGGTGGTTTGACTAATATAGTCATAATTACATGCTCTGAAGCATCTCCTGGAAGAACCTACTTTTTTTCTATTACCTAAACAGGAAACATAGGCTGCTATCTTAGAACACTGAACAAGATCTGATGTTAGGTCCTTAAGTCCTTCTTTTCTTAATACTGCATAGATTCCATTTGTCTGGCTAAAGAAGCTTGTCTGTACTTTTTGCAAATCTTTATGTCTCTTCCAGCCCATAGAAATCTGCAGAAATAACAGTCCTACATAACCCTATCATGTTCCAGCCAACATTGGGTATTAGAATTGGGTATTAGAACTGTTAGTGGATTGTTAATAAAATGCACATCTTGCACAGTATTGAAACAGTCTTAACATGACTCACTTACTCAACTGCAGTTGAAGACTACAATCTGAATGCCAAAGCATTTTTAATCTATACACACAATAAAATAATCTCCAAAATTCAGCTAAGGGTCTCCCATCCCTTGATACTCCTCCTGAATATTCACTGCTGCTCTTTCACAAGGGCCAATGCTCATCTCCTACAGGGAGTACACATGTTCAGGTTTTGCAAACATGTTTGAACTCACACTATGTTGAGGCTTATACTCCAGGCTCAGCCACTGGCACCAGCAGTCACTTTGCCACTTTAGCATATTTCTGTGATCAAGCTAATAGCACTGGTCCTTTAGAAAGTGGTAGGAGTGTTGCCTTTTTGGGAACTAAGCTTTGAAAAAAATCTAGGACAAAACCAGTTTTATTCATCTCTTCCATTTATATCTCCTTAATTTCAAGGGCAACTGATATAACTAAAACTAGATAAATAGATTAAATTTTTTTAAGGAAACACTTTCAACACTTCACTTTGGCTCGTGCTGAAGTTTCATGTCACTGTATATGTTGGAGAACACATATTGCAGTCAGATTTTCCCTGTGAATATGTTTCTTCACATGATTTCCAGTGCACGTATAAAACTGTAGTGGCAATGAAAAGAGAAACAAAACTTTCATAGGACAAAGTCACATAACCTGATGCCTCTAAACATCTCAGATGGATGTTTCTGATAACCTTCTTTAATGGCTTTTTTCTTTGCTCTATTTTGAAAAATGACAAATCTCCTTGATGGTTCTTCATTTTTCTGCTGTGTGGGAATCTAGGGGAAGCAGTGTTGTGGAGCAAGTGTGGGTTCAGGGATACAATCTTCTCTGTTGCAGCTCAGGGCAGAAAGGATCACAGAATCACAAAACCACATTGAGGTCAGAAGGAATCTTTGGAGACCACCTAGTTCAGTTTTTGTTTTTAAAAAATGGTGCCTCCACAACCTCAGTGAGCAATCTGATATTGTACCTTAAGGTTAAATGGAAAATCCTGTGTTTCATTTTGAGGCCATTGTCTCTTGTCTTGTCCCTGAGCACCACTGAAAAGAGTCTGGCTCCATCTTCCTCTCACCATCTTTCCTGCAAGTGGATTTTGCTGTTTTGTGGTCAACTTTGTGTCCACCAGAACACAAGTCTTTGCAGTCTTTCTGTGCAAAACTGCTGCCCAGCTGGCTGGTTCCCAGATTACATTGCTGCATGGTATTGCTACTCTACCCCAAAAGAGGCAGTGTCCATTTCCTGCTTGCTCTCTGCTTGCTGAGATGCACTTTTTCAACTGACCCCTGAACTTTCAGACTTGTCTGTATTTATGGTCAACAAACAATGATGACTGACAGGGTCATCTCCACAAAGAGATATTTTTGCAATACATTAAATTAGGTTGCAAAAGTTTCAGTTTTTTATGTACACCCACAACGCTGAGTGTCACTTCATCCAAACAAAGTTCTTGTATTAGTGCACTTTAGAAACTATGATATCTTTGCACATTTTTAGACTGAAATGGTATGACCTGCTGTTTTAGAAGGTGCTTTAAAGCTCTGAGCTAAACAGGAAAATATCCCCTATTGTTTGAAAGCACTTTTCTCCTTTTCTGCAATAGGCTGATTTCACATTGCAATGCAAACTAGACTTGCAAAGGGTTAAGCAGCTACACAGCCAAACAAATCTAATAGTTGGGTTTTTCAGTTGAAAAAGGTAACAAAGATATAAATTCAACCTATGTGCATGTATGCATGCTTCTGACACAGCATTCATGCTTTGATAAGCATGTTTGTATTAATTCAAGGTCATACATGCTTCACAGTGTGGGAAACATGTACTTTGCAGATTCCTCTCCCCCACACTCCCTTCCCTCTTTGTAATACACACACTTTGTAATACCACAGAGGGGAATTACTGGCTTGGTGCTAGCAATTCCTTTCAGAGAATTGCACTGTCTCGTGTGCCACAGTGGAAAATACATCAAGATAATTCCCTCATCACTGCCTCCCCACCCACCCGCTCCCTGTAGTCTGAGATGAACTGTCTAGTCACATATTCTAATGCTGCTTCTGGTAAAATGTTTGATTATTTTTTTTTCTCTTCTCTCAGACAAAAGCTTTTCTGGAGCCTATATTTATTCTATTTCTTTTTTATTTTTTGGTACATGCACATCACCTGTGAGGAGTTCTTGGTATATTGTCATTACTGATATCATAAGAAATTCCAGAAGGAGAGAGTATTTAAAGTGGATTTGTGTGTGAGGGATTTTATAGGGATCTTTTTTTTCAGAAGTTCCTTGCTACTTTCTACTTAGCTCAGCATCACAATGATTTAAGAGAAATATACTTATGGGTGTGTTCTGTGGGATGGGAAATAAGAAAAAAAATTAACCAACCAATGAAAATCTTTTGTTCTTAATGACAGAATATAATGGAAACCTAATCTCCTACTGCATATTATCATCAGGCAAATTAGTTACACATATAATAAGGTTTTGTTGTATAAATTATAAATGAAATAAACAATTCTGTCACCATGGTGGGCAATGAATACACCACATGTTATATGTAAATATATTAGTCATTTGCCTTTTGTTTATGTGTCACAGAAATCCATTTCCTTCATTGTGTAGTTCTCATTCCCTAGGGGTTCTTACTAAAGTCATCTCAACCCTTCCTGTATATGTTTTTAAAGTAGAATTACTTTCCCGTTTTTTTTCGTTTTTCAGCCCAGTTTTAATAATGGCTGCTTTTGTGCCAGTTTCATTTAGTGCTTCAAACTGTAATTTTATCTGAGAGAGAGGAAGAAATAATAAGAAAAGCAGAAAGGGTCTACATGATATATCAGTACAATACAAAAAATATATTGAAACCATTTTTTTTTCCTCAAAAATTAAAATATACCCCATCAAGCAACTATGCATATTTTTTTCTCTTACCAGACCTTTCATTCTTTAATGAGATAATCTGTTTTTAAGGAATGCATTGTTCAATCGTTCTTTTCAAGGGTGACATTTTTATTTTCCAGGCATTACACTATATGCAAGAGTAATATAAATTTGGGCATTTTCACTGGGCACTGCACAGCAGCCTGAGAGCCCTTTGAAACCAGCACAAGAAAGACATAGCTACTCTCAGTGACCAATGGCTTTAACATACACATTCCAATCAATAATACAGTTTTATATTCAATCCCATTCAGTTCACACTCATCAAGGATTATCTTTTATGCTCCCATAGGCTTTTCTACTCGTCCAGAAGGAGACAGAGTTGAATTTAATATACCTCATTATATTTGGGATGGCTGTTGATCCTAATGGAAGAGGCAACACTTAGCACATAAGCAGACTAAACTTTCATGATCAAGACCAGCTAAAAAGGATATTTGTCACAGCTATCTTAGTTTCTCACACAGTGTCAGACAACACTTTCTGCAGGGTGAATGATTGTACTTTGACAATGTTTACAAAGCCAATTATATCTTTATTTTGAGAGCTGTTCCAAAGGCTATTAGATATTTTTTTTCGACTTGTATTTTTATAAGGAGCAGAGGCAAGTAAGGATGCTTCTTTTTGCAGTTTACTTGCAGCTATATCTCTGGGGAAGGTATTTTTCTTTTTTTTTTTTTTTTTCTTCTTCTTTTTTTCTTTTTTTTTTCTTCTTTTTTTTTTTTTTAACTTGAGCAGACAGTGGTTAGCAATGGAATATAAAAAAGCAATTCTACTGCCTCATAAACCACAAAGTGGACCATGGAATTAACATATGAGATGTTATTTCTAATTTATTTATCAGGTCTCTTTCTATAGTACAAGTACTCTTGAAAGCACTTACGTATTTGAAGTCTCATAGAGACATACCAGATAATGGGAAATGGTTTGCTGTGAGAAGTGATCTACTTGAGTGCATAGAAGAAGCTTCTTTCTATCAAATATTTCACTGGTAATGTTTTACTGTTTCTCCTAGATGGCATGCCATAGAGTGTAATAAATTTCAGTTTGTTTATATTCTGTGTCTGTATTTGCACTTGGGTGATTATATTTGAAATCATGAAAGATCCTTGTTTTTAAAAAAAAAAACTTTAGCATAAGCTTCTCATTAATCCTGTCCTGTTTGTCTGTTATTAATAGGCCACTGTACAATGTATTCTGCTGCAAAACTCCACCAGGCATGACTAATTCAGATAATTAATTTGCTAGAACATTAACACCATCAAATGAGCCTGCTAAACCGGTAAATTTAAAGTAAATTAAACTTAATTTGCAGGTTATTGCAATTAAGTCTGCCTTGTCTTTCTGAGGGATTTCAACATCCTCAGTATTTAAGAGGCAATCATAATGCATGCAAGTGGGCGGGCTTTTTCGCTAATTAACACGAGTCTAATCTGCTTTTCAATTAGGGTGGATGTTTATAATGTGCTGGTGACAGTGTTGCAATTCAGTACAGCATAACAGGAGTGCATGGCATAATTATAGCTGAAAAGAAAAGCTCATGCAGGGCCTGTTTAGGGGTTAATGAGACATTGGCAGCTTCCAGCTGAGGAGATTGAGCCAGTTTAGTGCAGCTTCAAGAGGAAACCACCCATAGGGGTTTCCTTTGAAGTGTCAAAAGGTCCCCTTGTTCTGGGTGGCTTATGTTTCATTTGTCTGAGTGGCATATCAAAAATTGATGAGCTGCCAGCAGCACTCCTCATGACATTAATTCACCAATTGTGTTTCTAATAGTTTCATCCTTAAATACATTTGGATGATGATAATACTATGAAAAATCAAGGTTCTGAAAACAATGAGAAGGTCTATGCAGTTCCAAGAAGTGTATACAGACAACACAAATACATCAGCTGCAAATGTTAATGATGCAGATGACCTACACTGCTCGTTACGAGCAGGAAGAAGACAAAGAGGTATTGTACATCTGTCCTCTGAACAGCATCAGAGCTGTGACAGGGATGTGACATTTATTGTTAGCTAGGTTCTTGAAAAGCACAAAATGGGTCACATTCATCCATGAAGTAACTTTGCTGGCTTCAGAGAAGCTAAATCAAGAGAGGAGCTATATCAAGGATGGATTTGGTCTTTTATAGTAACAGTAAAGGAAAGAAAGTAAATAAGGAGAGCTATAAAGAGTACTAGGCACCTCTAATGCAGATACTGTTTCATCAGTCCGCTTAGGCTATGAAGGTCCCAGTCTAAGCATTATGGTCCCATATTGAGGTACAAGAGGTCCTCAAAACTTTTGCACAAAAATGAATGTTCAGGGACAGAGTGTATTGCTTGTCAAAAGCAGTGAAAAAGGTGATATCAAGGAGTGTTAATTACATGGACAAGTAAAAGTTGTTAATGTACAGGAGTTGGACTCATGTATCCCCTCCAACTCAGAATAATCTGCTTCCATGATTCCATTATTTAAATATGTTTGAAATCCTGAAACAAAGAGAAAGGGCTACCAGTGCAAGTCTGGCTACATTAGTAATAGAATTCATGATTTACAGGGTTTTATTCTACAGAGCTACAATCACAGCATGCAAGAATTCCATGTTAGAGGAGGTGCTTTAGTTTTTGCTTAAGATGCAATTTTCAATATTTGGTGTGAGCCAAATACCATGCTACCTTCCTTTTCAAACCTGTGAACTGCATTATATAGAACTGTACTTTTCTTGTGTGATGAACAGGGAAAAAAACACCCTGGTCTTACCCTTTTTAAAAGTATTACTTGAACTATTTGAAACTTTATGAAAGTTTTGTGTGGTGCACTCAAGGAAGATGCAATCCATGTCACTGGAGATTTTTAGACTTGCATACAGCCTAGTTTCAGCAGTATGGGATAGCTAAGTGGAAAGTACAGTTGCCCTGTACTGTCACATACCTACTGTAGATGTCATTCAACCTAACAAAAAATCCCCCAAACTATTACCTGGAAATGCTCTTCCTCTGCTTTGTGTATAAAAGAAGTTTAGGCTGATTGAGGATCTAACTTAGGTGCTTTCATTTAGTCAGACAGAATAAAGATCATCTTATGGGGAGGGGACACATGCCCCATTCTGTAGAAAAGCTGTGTGTTCTCTTTTTGGGGTTTCTTCTGCTTATGAAAGACCTAGGATTTCCTTATGAGAAATGGATGCAAAAGTGCTAAAGTGAGAGTGTATGGAAGGTTTTTGGCTGCTGCAGGGAGGAAAGGCTCTTCCTTTCCATAACCTGAGATAAATGAAATGGCTGAACAAAGTGAGGAATGCACAAAGAGTGCCTCCAGTGAGAGAAGATTGTATGTTAATTTGGTACTGTACACAGTACTGTAAACATATATTATATATAGATCAGTAAGACTAAGTCCGCATTGAGATTTTTTGGTTTGCTCCCCTGCCTGGACTTTTGAGCATGACTTATGGTGTCATCAGTAAAGGGGTTTACTGAGATAAAAAATACTACTGCTTGTGGCAAAAGTGGCTTCTAAATGACTGAAATGTTCTCATCTGAGAAGCACTTTACTAACTCAGCACATGAGGCTGAAGAGCACCTGAGAGATTTTTGTGCTTAAGCTTTGTGACTGATGGACCAAAGGAAGTCCCTCTGCCAGTGGGGGTCAAACTGTCTTCTTTCAGGAAGTCTTTCTGTCAGTCTTTCCTGACACAGGTGCAGTCGAACCTGCTGTTATTCACCAGCACAGAAAGGAGTGCAAATCCACCCAGGAGCACTGAAGAAATCACGTACAAACAATATTTTAAAAATATAGATTCAAATGGCTTACAGTGCAAATGTTTCTGTCTTACGCTGAAGGGAAACAGCTAAAAAAAATTAAGGAATATATTATGTAGACTGTATTGGCAGCTAAAATGGAGTGTGGTATTCAGTTTAAATTTTACAGCACCAGCTGTAATAACAATTATTTGCCAAGTAGCTGTATTACATAAAGAAGTATATCTTGTTACACCTGCATTCAAGAGAAAGGTTCATCTTTATTCATTTGTCCACATATCAAGAGATTTTCAACCATTTGTAAACAAAGATCATGATAAATATGAGTGTAAAAGCAAAAAGAAGGCACACAAGCTAAACCAGCTGTTGAAGACAGAGAGACAATCCCATTGAGATCAGCCAATAAAGACCATATAAAAAGTGTACAACCTCTTGTTCTTCCCTTATCAGAGATATGAAAAACTGGAACACCCCAATTCTATGGAATATAAGGCCTAAAATGCCTGTGGTCTGAAGATCACTCATCTCTGAAAAAGGGACTACTCAGAAACAGCTCAGTATTTGCCACTTCTCCTGTGCTCAGCACACTTGGAAACACAAAATCCTTTCGGAATCTTAAAGGCCAAGTCACTTACTGTGTACAATTTTGATGCTGCTGGGACACTGACAGTGAAGATTAATGCAATAGCTGCCAGTTAACTGACACTGGTGAAATCTTTATCCTCTTTTTAACAGTGAACCTATAGCATTTAAGGGGCTATTAGGTAACCCAAGTACTAAATAGTGTATGGGGTATAACATAGCACGTTCACAGAAAAAAAGATGCATTAGGAAGATTAAAGTAGGCACTCCTCTCCCAGATGTCTACCTACCTCTCCCCTAGGATCACAGCAACACAGTCATGCCAGGTCTAGTGTTGATTTTCAGTCTGTTCTCTGTGGGAGCCTTCCAGCATTCCTGTTTTATAATTGAGGCAAAGGAGCAGAAACTCTGAGAAGATTCTTTTTTACACAGAGCAATAGTATTAGCTGAAAACATGATGGGACATTATTTTTTAGCTGCCTGTGTTTTTAAGGGAATTTGGGTCTTGGAAAAGATCAGTGTACAAAAATTAGCATTTTAAAATTATGGCTGAGGAAGAGAGTATACATTGTCTTGTTACACTTGACGTGAATATCACTGCATAAATTAACCAACGCACTTCACATTAGCTGGTTTCAAAACACCTGCTTTTGGGGTATGGAGAAGTTTTGATCAACTTTGACATGAACATACAGAAAAAATAAATGATTATGCCTTTGAAAATGCCAGATGAACCTTCACGGGGCTTTGTGGTTATGTGTTGATAGAGAAAACAGGTCTGCAAGTCAGATACATGGTTGTTACTTTCTTTCCCCCATAACTTGTTTCTTAGGTGCTATAGAAAGCATAATATTGGATGATTTAATGGGTGGCTATCTTCATTAACATGTGGTGAAAGAAGCTCCATGAAGAATCTCTATGTATTTTCAAATCTAAAAATCATTGCTTTTGCAGAGTGAAATTACATAAACCTTGAGGACTAAAGATATACATAGGTATACATAGATGACTTTGTTTTCTTAACACAGTAAAATAAAACTAGAAATTAAGAAATGGAGGGTAGCTATAAATATCTTGGTATCTTATGTGCCAGGAGGTGAAAGCATTAGGAAGAAGAGTAAGAGCACATTTCACTTCAGTAAAATCCAGTAGCTGGACCAGAGTGCTTTGAAAATGCTTTTACTGGAAATACCATCTAGAGTTTGTGTGGATGGTGTTTATTACATTTTTAAAAATACACAACTCCATGACTGCTGAGAGGCAAACTGCTGAGCCTAACAGCTACAAATGCAATTTATGAAACACATGGCATTGTAATTTGACCAAGAGAGTTCAATCCAGAATCAAAATTTGAAGATCACAGTTACTGTAAAAAAATTAAAGAACAACCCCATACAGCAAATAGAGATGTATTTATCCAGTAAGTTAAGGAAATATGGGGAAACCAAAATGCATCAGTGGTTTCTTGCTCAGAGGGAATTGTTAAAGATCACTTAACATTGTTAAGGGAGAAATGTGCTGTTTTCACAGCAAGAGTTATTACTGGCTTTTACTCTGAAAATAGTTTTAGATTACTTATGTTTGTGTTTTCCAGTAATGAGTTTCCAGCCATTGGGCCATGGTGCTCTACCCAAGGAGGCGACAGTTTTATCCTGAATCTGAAACAATAACAACTTCCCCCACTACCCCCAAATATCATTCTGATTTTACAGAGACCTGACTAATTAATTACTATACTAATTTAAGGTTATTAAATTCTAAATTTATGCTTGCTGTTGATTATTTGTTTTATCATAGAGATATTGATGCAGCTGTATTAGTTGGAAGCTTCTGACAAAAATAATATATTCTATCATATCACGTGTATGAAATATATGCAGTTAAAAAGTTAATGATCCAAGCTCCAAGCATTTAAAAGATATTTGCTCAGCCTAGAATTCAGACATCCTTTTTTATAAAGTATACTTTCAGAGATTTACTTAAATGTCATGGATTTTTTCAAAAGCAGAGGTAAAAAGTTTCAAAAAAGTAAATAGTAAAAGCATATCTACTGAAAACTCTCTACTAGGCACAGAAGAGGAAATGTCAAAACTCAAGAACAGGAGAGTCATCTAGATCTTGGTCCATTTTGTAGATCCAAAAACTCCACACACATATGAAAATTCTTATAATTACCTAATTAGACTAAAAATCATGTATAGTTTTGAGGTTATGTGACTGAGGATCATGTACCAATATCTATATGTAACATGGCATTCTAAAGACCACCATAGTATCCAAAAGTTGCTCTTTAGGCTAGTAATCCAGTACCAAACAGTAATAATAGATTTAGACAGAAGACTTAGACCCTCTGAACCATCACTGCAGTTTCAAGTTTCAAAGTCTTCTAAAGAACAAGGCTTTCACTATAAAGCTCTGTGAAGCTCTGCTGGTCTGTGACCCTCTTTCTCCCACCGTTTCTCAAAGTAGTGTCAGTCAAAACCCTTGTGCTGGTTCCCCATTTTATGCCTGGCAGAACCCACAGACTGAGCAGTCTTCTCTCTGTGTTTTTTAAGATACGTCACCTAGAAAATATTAAAATATTGTGCCTGCTAGGCCATATTTTACAGGAGATATAAGTGGAGATACAAGAAGCAAAGCACTATTTATCGACTAACCCAGTTATTACAGTTGTTAGAATACGAAATAAATGTAACTTGAAAGTTAACTTGACAGTTAAACTTCTCTATGTTTAGCATGTTTGTTTCTGTCTCCATTGGCAAACTCAGATCCGACTGCTTTATTGTGGCAAAAAAATATGAGCTCAATCATTTCCAGTAGTTTAGGAATCAATATATGGATTCATTAAATGTGAAGGAGGGGTAACAAATGACAACATGAACCAGGCAGGTAAAAGAGTTCCTGATTGCCTCAGCTTTTATCAAAGAATTGGCTAGTAAAAAATGAGGAAGACATCTACCCCGCAGATCCAAATCAGCTCAGTACATTTTTTAGAACAAGTTATTCCTCACATAGTTCACATAATTTGAAAGAGATGAATTGTGTAACCTGCAACTGATGAAGCTTCAGTTGATAATACTGATAATACTAAGCACTATCAATGAAACCTTCTCCTGAGGTTATATAGCATTTTTATAGCGTAATATTTTCAGAAATAATCCCCTGTTCTCACAGAAAGACTAGGTGATATGTGCCAGATTGGTTTATTTTACCCTGATTTTATAGAAAAAATACAAACCACTGTAAATGTGAAAGCTTGATACAATCATATTATTTGATGATTCTCACTTAACTTTTTCACCATTATTGTTATTTGTATTCCTTCTTAGAGTTCACAGTCAGAATAAAACTTGCTTGTGCCAGTTAGTACACAGGATTATAATGTTCAATGCCTCTTTTTCCACCCCTGCCATGGCATTTGAAGGGTGCTACTATGCCTCAGTTTGAGCTGGTTAAAATAATGTCAGTCATTTCAACTAGTGCCAAATTTCCTCCTAAATCAAGAGTTTATAAAGCAACTAGACCTAGATACAGACATAGGCAGATATAAAATATCTAAGTGCAAAACTGTGATTGCAGTTTCCTTCCTGGCTTCATAACCACGACTTAGACTGGATGCACTGAGCTCTGTAGGTGCTCAGTTGGTTATGCTATGACCTACCTCCCATCTAGAAATGTCTAGAAAAGGGACCTTACCCCTGGGAAAGTTGTGGCCAATCCAGGAGGAGTGTTACCTCCTTCTATAGGAGAGTGGTATCATGCTTTTAAAGAAATGCTTAAAATCTTCTCTCTTTGTGGTTGCTATTTTTTATTCTGTCTGGGAGTCAGAGAAAAGGACATGAGAGAGTGAAGAGCAGCAAGAACTTTAATTTACACCACAGCACATCCTCACGTGGCATGGGACAATTTCTGACTTCCACATGTGTATGGAAGCCTTAAATTCCTAATGGTTGTAATGTACAAAGCCTGGTTGTCAGCTCATTCCCATTTATTCTGAGTACTCTCTTTTAGTTTTGTTACCTCCAAAGACCTAATTTTGTCACTGTAAGAGGAAGACTGTAGATGACCTAAGGCATATTCTTAAATTGTAATTACTTTTACTCAAAGTACATAAACCAGGAAAAAATGCCATGACAACAGAATATATGTTAGACACAAAAGCACCACCACTTTTCTTATCAATTCAACTATCTCAGAATTACAATTCTTTAATTCAAAGTTACCAATATATCAGAGGAATGTCCAGATAATCTAATTGGGTGTTCACCTTCTGACACACTTTTCATAGCAAAAACTTTTTTTACCTGTTTGTAGGGTTTTTATATCTATCAAGAGATATTTCTCTTTTTTTTTCAAGAAAATACATAAAATATTATTCTTCAGGAAAGAGAGAATTTGGAAGTAAAGAGCAATTACAGGATAGATATTTCTGTAAAAATCACATGTGTGGAGCTTTTTCTTGCAGAAAACTGCTAGAGACCAATAATGTTGAATAAGAATGTGCACAGATTCAAGCCCTCAGTTACAGGATTAATCTATTTGTAGGCTGGAGAGGGGAATTTTCTAGTGCTCCCATTGGAGTTATGTATAAAACAATTTGCTTTAAAAGGAATTGATATATTCTGGAAAACTTTGAAACAAGTTGAAAGCACTTTGTCTGGGTGTCATGTAGCTTTTGGTTTTTCTTCTATCATTCGTATCATTAGGGACATGACAATATTACTGTTGCATGAGAGTGTACTTGCTTCTTAAGAATTTATCTGTCTTTCACCCTAAATTAATTCATGGCATCATAATAATTCCCACAGCTGTGGGAATACAGCTGTGATGTAACAAGCAGAAGATTTGAGTTTTAGAGGAAAGTAAAACTGAGCATGGCATATATGAACACATAAATTTCTGAAAAAAAATGGTTTCTGTTTACATATAGGGAAAGTGGTGAAAGCAAGAGTCACTTGGGTCAACAGCACAGGTTCAGTGTCCTATGTTATTTCTTATTCCAGAAATTTTTCATTTCTTACTTGCACAATGATGTATAAATTTGTTGAGGGAATGAGTCACATTAAATACTGAGGCAAATTTTATTACTACCATTTGACAATGCTGGCTATATAAGGTATAAGATGAACTATTTGTAAAAATTAAAACAACCTTGTGCAAGTCATCAACCGGTCTCTCAAAACACTGTGTTTAGAAATATACAATAATATATCATATATTCTGCAGCCTCATTAACCCTAACTTCTGTGTTTTGAATAGAAAATACCCGCAGATTTTGTGTAGATTTATGGAACATTAAAGAGGTCATTTACTGAAACCTGAAATGAAGCAAATTAAAACCATGACCATTCTTTACTCCCTGTAATTGACAGGCTCCTCAAGTGGTGATGAGGCAAGCTGCAGGTATCATTCCTTTGCTATAGACTACAAATGAACTCTAGGGTGACTGTATGCCTTTGACACCTCACATTTCAGCAGAATGAATTTGTGTCTGAGGGTCTTTGCATAAGGATGCTCATGGGCTGCATGAGCTTAGAACAAAATTCAACCAAAACAGTAAGTTTTCACTTTGGTCCTACATTCTGTGAATTATTTCATGCTTAATTTGAGCTAGTTATTATCCTGATCTCTCATAACATATGTACCTATCCAGATACAGTTAGACTCAGGGACACTTAAGGTGAATTCCAGGGCCTTCTTTAGTTGCAATGAGAACTGTAAAATACATATATGAATATAGATAATGTACATAGGCACAGAAAAGTATATAAATAAAAGAGAAATCCCTGTACCTTTCTTTTGCTAACCTAATATGAAATGTGTGCACACGTTATAATATCTAAAAATATCTGTAGGACATTTTAATGATTATTGGCTTAGGAACTAATTCATTCTGTTGAGACTAATTGCCTATTTGAAATTACATATGATGTATCCCAGACCAGGTTTTAAAGAAAAAACCTATCCTGCAAAATACAGTCTAGTTATGCAGCCACCTTAATTACAATATAATCACAATATTATAACCTTTAGTTTTAAGCGTATTTTCTCCATATAAAGACTTTTAAATGACATCTGTGAGTCATTTATCCTTCCCCATCCTCAAAAGCCAAGAGGGAGGTAGACAAAAAATAATAGATCTCTTTTGCATGATCAGTTGTCAGTTTTCTTTCACATTTTTCACATTTGTTGCCACTACTTGACTTACTCAGTTTTTACATTTAAAGGAAAAGAGTAATATATTCAGATAAACTTTGAAAACTTTGTAGACTCAAAGAAAATAAGCTGGAACAGACATCTAGTCCTGTCTCTTACTCAAAGCAGAGCTATTGATTGAGTGCTCTGGTTGTAATGATCTATTATGTATTTGTCCTAGAATATTTAGGAGTTTGGTTTTGACCACCGAAATGGAACAGTAGCCTATGAAAATCTTCCAATGATGAGACCAATGGGCTATGATTGCATTCAAAATCTTATGGATTTAAGGATTTATTCAAATAACACCTTTCCCTAAATATATTTTAAAGATTATCTTCCTATGTAGGTTTTGTAGGTTTTGCTTCTTTTATCAGGCAAAAGAAAAGTTTTTTTAACTTAGCACTGTACAATTAAAGCCATTGAAATCTCCTATTTCAAGTGCAGAAACCCCAAACAGTTCAGCCATATTGCAAGCAAACGTTGGAAAGCTATTGATTAAAAGAGGATTAAAAAACAGGAAAGAAAATAATCTAAAAAATAATTTCAGGGAGAATGGAATCAGAATAAACTAATTTTTAAATCAAAGTCCATTTTCAAAAACAGAAGGCATCCATAGAACTCTCCAACCTTATCAACAAAGCTGCTTTATTAATACCAGCCTTCATCAAAAGAGAACAAGATGTTAGCTCTGCTATTCAATTTTGAGCGGGCAGTTACAGTAATTTTGGTTGCTTCTGACAAGAAGGATAAATGGAGAAAGAAAAAGATCAGATGAATTGCATCAGGGCAGAGCTTTCAGCTTGTATTTTAGGCCTGCAAGGCAGCTGGATAATTACAGATGTATGGGGCAGGAGGCTGGCCATAGCAGCTCTGGCACTTCTTTCTTGGCTGGCACTTTTTCCACTTTTCAGACTGGATATCCCCACACTGACATGTCCAGCCCTATTGTTGGAAACCATCCTTAGGTTTCATTGGCAGAATTTTTCATATGTACTAATCCTTTTTAAAATTCTCTAAATTTCTAATAAATATTCATTGCTATAGATGGGGAGTAATCATACTTGATCCCCAAAGTTTCAAGTTCCTTTTACTTCAGTTGTTCCTGAAATCAAGGCTCTTACTTTTCTCTCTTCCCCTTCTCTTTACTACTCTCCTGCAGCCATGAACCCAGTAGCATGTTCCCGATATTCTCTGCCCTTCTACTTCCTCAATGCTAAAACCCCTTTGTTTTGAGAATATACCTTTCCCAAATCCCTCAAATGCTTGTTTTACCTGCTTCCAAGACAACCCCAGTCCCCACCTGTGACTGACTGGGTCCCATGACTACCATACCTTCTGGCTCTCTGACCTCCCTCCTCTTGTCCCTCCTGCTTGCAGATTTTGTGATCATGCCTGCACTGCTGAATAAGAGCAGGCTACACAATGGTCTTGGGATCACTTTGGAACACAGTGGTTTCAGATTTGTTGTGGTCTTGATCCTGAGGACTAAGAGACAGGGCGTTACCTAAAGCTTGTGGCAGTGGTCCTTGTTGCTGTGGTGTTAAGGTGTTAACCCTTTAGTTGCAGCGGAGAAAAGACACAGCTACATGGTTATTCTCAGGATGGAAGAGAAGATGAGAAGAAGATGAAGTTTGTTCAGAAACTCACTGCTTAAGTAGCATAACTTGCAATTCCGAGAACAGAGTAAAGATGATTGGTGCAGGGAGAAGACATCCCATTCCCAGGGTTTGTTAACAGCAAACAGGTGTTTTATCTTTTATTATTAATTCCTCTGTGTTTTTGACCAATTTATCATTCTGGGAAAGATTTTCTTGGCTTTCAGCTGAAAACAGCTTATCGGCCTGAGAAATGGTTCTGAGAACAGAGCCGAAAAGCTCTGGCCTGGAATAATTTCCAGGCCATTCTCTAAACTGATGTCCACAGGTCTGATCTTGATCGTGCCCATGTGCCCTCTGTCATGTCTTTAACAGCACAAATGCAACCCCTGAATTCCTGTCTACGTCTGAAATCCAGCCCCAGCTTCACACAGGTTCTGAGCTGCCTGACCCAGACATGGAGATGTGTTGGAGACCAAGGGGCTCCCTCCTGCAGAGACAGAGGCATGGAGGGGCAGGGGCAGGGGAGCAGAGTGAATGGCTCGGTAATACCCTGACGGATGAACACCGGCTGCGAGCTGGAGAGCACTCATGGCATGGTGGGGCTGAATCCACGTGCCAGCCTGGACTGGGGATATATCTCAGTCTGCAGCCCATAAATTCATGGACATGCCAGGGTGTGTGGGTGGGTGGGTGCATACATATATGTATACAAATATACACACACATAGCAGCTTACCTTGGCTGACCACAACCATCCAGAGAGATAAATAGCAAAATGACAACAGACTACACTCAAGTTCTCTCATCTGAAAGCTACTAAGTTTTCACAAAGTATGAATTTGCAGGTGATATTTATGCTATATAAATGACCTAGATGTATTCAGGTCCCCCAGATAGATTACCCTTTGCGGATGCTAATTGGTTTAGGTCCTTTAAAAAAAACATTGGGTTGTTCTAAACTTCTATCTTTATCTTACTTAACTTGATCACAACATTCTAGTAAGTTCCTGATCAACACAAAATTTCTAGAAAGTAATTTTTCACTATATTCTTTATATTTGCAGCTTTCTCATTTTTTTATTATTTCCTTCTTTTTTTTTTATGAGGGGTTGGCTAAATAACATAAAATTTATAAAAATATATTAACATAGTCTTTGAAAACTCGGGTTAACTGAAGGAAATAAAGACAAGAAATAGGCTGGGTGAAAATTAAATTCCTGCCATGGAGAAAACTCAGAGAATAAGAGCAATCTTATATTTAATTAAGAAACAGACACATGTTTTTTCACTGAAACCTTACAACCAAAACACATTTCAACTGGGACCATAAAATTGTTACATCTGTGCATAAAAGAAGAAGCACAATTTAAAACTGCAACTCAGTAAATTACAAATTCTGAATGTCTTACATAACTCTATTATGAAGAAGGCTTCATTTCTGCTAAAAACCCTTGAGTAGTAATATCTGTTAGCTCTTCTTGCTCTTAGCAAATTCTCTTTTAATGGTTTAAATAAATATTACATAAATTACAGAGGCATTTTTCTGCTTTCAATAATCAGAATTTGAAATTAACACTGGCTGTAAAAAAGTGATTTTATATATGAATGTTTAAAAGGTACAATGTGTGGATTCAGAAAGCTGCAGAATTTGCATCATTCATTTGATAGCTGGGAGCTTAATGCTACAATGAATTAAAACCTGTGCCCAGCCTAATGCTCGTGGGCAGTCCCACAGTCCCCAGCTGGTATGGCCACATGTTTAAACTCATGAATTTGTGGGGGAATCAGAGCCCAGGAGGCTTGTTAAACATGAGTCCCATTCTCTGATGGGGTAAACTGGGCAGCAAAACACTTACAAGTGTTTCATGAATCTCTACAGCATGTGTCTATGTTTAGAGCAATAAACATTAAAATCCAAGTTAAAAAAAAAGCAGGGGGGGAATCTGTAGCAGGTATTTATGTTAGAACTCATCTACTGCAACACAATGCACAGATTTTTTTCTAGGCCAAATAAATATGTCCTCAGGCAAATAATCTGTCCACTTAATAATTCAGTTACTGTACATATGGAGTCCCATTTTCTGTGACAAAATGGAACAGGTTCCTGTTAAAATGAATATTGTTTTCTACCTTTTCAAATTAGCAGACTGACTCTGCAGTCTCTATTTTGGAAACATTTCCACTGGCAAAACTAGGAATTGGGACTAAGATGTACCTACCATACATTTTTAAGATTTTAATGGGAGGGCTAGGGGTTGGTGTTTGAAGATAAGTCTCTATCCCAAGCAGACAAAACTCATCAAAGAAGGACTTAAGGTCAAATTTGAAGTCCAAAAATTCTAGATGGCAATGGGCCTTCCAGATTTCTTACTTTTTCCCTGTCTTCAAAGAGTCTGTCTTCTGGCTACTGCCATGCTATTTAGAATAGCACACATTTACTATCATGTGTGACCCAAATCAGGAGCCAGATAACTAAATCCAGTGAACATGACCAGAGTATGAACACAGAAGACATAAATAATTATATAATCACTGAACACCCTAGTTTCTGGGGAACTTCCAAAGATAATCTAGTCCAAATTTCTGTGGGAAAGGGAAACTAGATGGCATTGTCATTGGAATGGCAACCTGTGCTATTCCATCTTGAAAACTTGCAGTGATGAGGACTCTACCACATCCCCAGAAAGATTATTCCAGCAACTGACTGGTCTTACTTTAAACATTTCTTTCTTATGTCAAGATGTAATTTTTACCGGGGCAATCTGTACCCACTGCCCCTTGTCTGCTCCATGTGGCTCCTCGTGAAGAGACACTCTGTCCTCTTTGCAACCATCCTGTAACTACTGTTATACTGTGATTAAGTTCCCTCAGAGACTCCCCTTTTCCAAACAGAAAAGATCAATCCTTTCCTCTCTCTCTCTCTCTCTTATTCTTTTTGATAACTGAACATATTATCATGCTAGTGGGGGAAGCTCATTCAGAGGTTGGTAGTTCCCAGAGCTGCCGCAAAGGATTTGAACTCACGGCTATTCTTTCTCTGATTATGTTCTTTATCCCTCCTTCCAGTTGTTCTGGAAACACATTTCTGTTTTGGAATTTACTATCTGAATCAGAGCTGTATCAATCATTTCTATGACACTTCCAGATCTTAAGGAAAGATATTTGGAAAAGGAGGAGGAAACGGTGACTCGCCTAACCAGAGGGACTGGAGGTTTGTGCAGCCCTGATGCTGCAGCCTAGAGAGAGCAGGTTTTGGACACATACTGTGTGCACTGTTAGCCTGACAGGAGTGGTTTTCTGAGCATGAGGAGCTATTGAATGCTAAACCCATCAAAGTTAGAGATATCTGGATGTCAGGATTTCATTTTATGAGTAACTGCCGCAGTAACAATGTCATCATGGGGAGGGCACAGCTGTTACCTCTTACTGGTATTTTCACTGAGGTTTCAATTAAACTGTTCTTGAAGCACAATCTTGTGCTTGGAGATGAAATTAAGTGGGATATTCTGAGTCATCAGAGACCATCTGAAATGTTCACCCAAGGAAATGGCGGGACTCCTGCTCAGCAAAAGAGGAAAAGGGATCAGGACACACACTTCAACCAAAGTGAGGGTATCTCTGGAAAAAAGTAGGTGAAAATAAAGCTTCTGCATAAATTGGATTCCTGTGGTGTATCTATTGTGACTGCACCTTGGCATGAAAGAAATTAATGCAGGTGCTTTAAACATTTCACATTTTTCTAAGTCAGCAGAATTTTAGAAACATTCATAATTTAAATATTAATCACAAAACCTGTGGGTCAAATCCTTGATCTTATTTCCACAGACATGTTAGAGTCTATTAGAAGTGTTTGCCCTCACGCCACGTACTGTGGATCTGCTGTAGGTCTGTGAAAAGTGTTGCTACATGGGAAAACTTCCTATTTTTGTGCCTGAGGTGTGTGGGATTGGTCACAGGGTGAGTTCAAAATATCTCAAATCTTGTACAACCTGGTTCCATTTGTCTTTTAGGCTTTCTTCTGTTCTGGTTGTGTGATCCTTTCTTGCTCCCACTGCAATGTTCTGTGAGCTTCTACTAGAAGACTGTTCCATCATTCGAGGCTAGGTCAATTCTGCAATTCCTCCCTTTTGTCCATGTATATTTAATTAAAATTCACCAAATATTCAACAGCTCTTAAAAATATTCTTTATTATTTCTGCTGGGCTGAGAAAGTGATTGAACATTGGGGTATATTATAAACATGCAGTGAAAAGGGTTTGAGACCCCTTTAGAGGGCACTTTGCTTTTTATTCTGCCTGCAAGGTACACCTATGCATCTTTGGTTAGAAGTGTTAAAAAGAAAAAGCAGATGAAAGCAACAGACTTTTTTGTCAAGCTGTGACAGAAATCAAATGCAAATAGATCTCAGTTCAAGACTGTTTGTTAAGTGTCACGTCAGTGAGTATTAAATGCAGCACATGTCGTTTTACAATGAGCATACTGTATATGAATTTTATTGATTTTTTTTCAAAGAGGATACATTGAATAATGTACTCTTCCTTACCAGTGCCAGCTTACAAGTGTGTCTTCAGACTTGCATATGCACATTCATTAGGCTCCTAAATGCTGCTGCCTTACTTAGCACATCTCGTTTTGTGGAGGCTGGGATTCAGGCTGTAGAAAGACCTACACAAATGATTCTCTCCCTCTGAGAAAAGTGGGACAGAGTAATTTAGACTTCCCAGCATGAAGCTGTCAATGAGCAGCTTCTCAAAATGATTCACAATTAGTGCACCAGGCTTATACTAGGAACAGGTTCTCAGCTGATTTTCTTTCCACAAAGGAGCGAGTCTGGGGCTTCATTTTGCTATTAGGAATCTTACAGATGTATTAAAAAAATCATCAGAGCTGGTTACCTCTGCTGCACTTATGCTGAAGTCTTTGTACTATACTATGTGATAAATCTGATTTCTTTATACTCATTCAGGCTATGTATTTTTCCAATTAATATTTAGAAAAATGCATATCAGCATTAAATTACATGTGAAAGGTAACAACAGCAGTATCAGCCTGATCTCCATGCACTAGAACAGGGCTCTTAATCATTCAGCAAAGGGGGCACTGCTCCATGAGAGATGCTGTGTACATCCATCTGTGTGCAGTTGCATCCCTATTTGAGCTGTGTTTGGTTTCATGTGTGCACTGCCTTCCCATTGTTTGGTGTGAGGTCTCTGATTACACAACCATCTCCTTACAGATGGTAAGGTCATTGAGGCGCTTAGAAAAGCATATTAAAATCTGTGTCAGGTAGGTAACTTGACAATATTATACATACTGAACCATAGATGTTTAAATGCCAGGCTAAAGCATGCTAAAATTGTCCATAAAACAAAGTCATTTAATGCATTTATTGGTGATTTTAAGTACCTTACCTGCAGGCTCAGTGACAGGCACTCAAGGTCCTATGGATGCTGTGAGTTACACAGTACATTTGTAGTCCAGGCTCTTGTCTCCTGATATGTTCTCACCCACAAAAGAACAGCAGTGTTACACATGAGCCAAAACAGAGGCCAAAAATCTGGATAACACCCTGAAATGCTGACTAACAAAAGGCTAATACTGAGAAAACTCTTTCTCACATGCTGAGTACTATGAAGGTCTAGATTTCAGCTGGAAATTTGCCACTTCTGCCCTTTTTCCACAAACAGATATTATGGATCCTGCTGAATGTTTATGATCTTAAGAAAAGGAGGCAAAAATGGTTTTATACACACTGTTTTTCTAATCCATGTAATCTTAAAAGTCTTCAAGCTTTAAATTTATTTTGTTTGAGAAAAAGTAGGTTTCTCTAAGCAATATCTAGTGGTACACAAATGGGCAAATATCAGTATTCTCTTAAAGAAAGCAAAACTATTGTTAGCGTGACAAAGCTGTGGTCTGAAAAGGGTGCAGAAGTTAAAGATTCAGCTGCTGGAATCCTGTGATGGTGCTGAGTCTACTTATTTATCCATTTACTATCCATTTATCCTATCTAGGTTTTAGAGAAAATTGATAGACCATTAGAAAGCAGTTCCTTCTGCCTCGTATATATTTCCTCCCTTCCAAGAAGGAAGGCAAAAAGCAGCTTCTTCTGTAATGTGATAGAAAACATATGGAAAAGTACCAGTATTTCTGCGAGCTAGGGAGTAATAGGCTGCATAACCCATAACTTTTGGAAGGAAAAGTTTAAAAAAATTTAAAAAATTGAAACTTGTTTGCATTTAATTGAGCTCTGAGTAAACGTACATCAATTAAACTTACTATGTTGTTTGTTACTGGTACTTTCACTATGGCTGTAACTATCATTTCAAAACAGTTATTTGGTTTTATTGAATAGCTTAAATAAAAATTGTTTTTTGAAACTGTATTTTAAGTCAGTCAGATATATTTATAATACCAGGCAACATGATTTTCTATAAAAGCCTATGCCGTTTACATACAGCTTTCAGTCAAGTTGCAGGTTTTGAGAAAACAAAAGATAATACCTACAATTCTTACCAAAAAACAAAAAAGGTTTCTTGGGTATGAAAAGCAGTAACCAACTCTATTTACCCAAATAAGGAAAAGTGTCTCATATAACAGCATTTTTTTCTTCCTCCTCTTTACCAACACTCTTCTCAGAGGAATTTTTTGATCCCTTCTTCATCTTCTTTGTCTTTTGCCATTGTCTCTTCACCTTTTCACTTTACATTTTCTCCAAAACCATTTTTTCCGTGTTTGCCTCCTTTAGGGAGTGCTGTTATTTTTCTATTTTTTTGCTTCTTTTTCACCTCTTCTATGATTTTTTTCCAGAGCCTTCTTTACTCATCCCAAAGCTTCATTCTTGCAATCTCAAATCTTCCTTGCATTGTTTGCCTTACCTTCTCTTGTAGCTCTTCCCTATAGACCAAGCTCATTTTTATAAGTTCATAGTAATGAGGACTGACTGCAAAGATGAGCAGTGCTTTGGCAGCTATGTTAAGAAAACACAGGTACTATATCATAACTACATTTTTTTAAAACAACTGCAGGTCAGAACCAGCATTTTGGATTATTGGAGAGTAGAAGGTCCATGTTCAGCAGTAATTGCAACATATTTAAGACTGAACTGAAGCATTTAGGAAGATTATATTTATTTTTGAGTAAGGACAAGGGCTCTGTATGTGTGTTCTTTGCATTGTGTCCAGATATCTTCGTGACTTCACACAGATATTTGCTCAAAAATACTCTTCAAGTCTAAACCCAAAAGTTTACATTTTGCCTTATCAACAAACCACCAGCAGGCATGGTGACTTCTATTGATTTGATTTTCTAATTTAATTTAATTCAGGAAATGTAAATAAAATACATTTTTGTCAGTGTTTTTGTCTTCACTTGTTAGTAAGAACCATGTTAAACCAGGGAATCATTAATCTCAATTTCTGCTGGTATATGTCCCAAAGGCATCTGACTCTGTAGATAATTTACAGGAAATAATATGACTAGTGTAAAAGTCCAATTTAAAAGAAGAAAATTAATAGCAATTTCAGTCTTCCTCAGAGAATGACTTGATAATACTTCCATTGAACATATAGGAGTATCAAAAGTCTAAATGTAGAGCAACAAAAAGTGACAATGAATCTTGACCAAAAATATTCTAGCACTTGAGGGAATGAACTTTTCAACATGCCATGGCTGTTATGTCAGGTTTGGAGTGTTTCTCAAAAGAAAAGCATATTCTGTTTCCTAGCCTTATATATCATATATGACTTTTAAGATTGTCCAGCGATGTCCACGACTTCTGCATGAAGTTAGAAGATGTGATACCAGACCTACTGGAGACCACTGATCTTCCGTAACTCACATCAATCCCAGACTCTTGAAGATAGACCAACAGCAAGTTTTGTGTCAGGATTCAGGCACTACATTTAGATCTGCATGTAGCTCTCAGCACACAAGCTACATTTCACTCCACTGTAGTCCATAATGACCTAAAATTAGATGCAACTGTGTCCCTGCACAGGCAACTTGTGCCATTTTAAGCACGATAAGGTGTTTCAGTTGATCTCCAGAAGCTACTGAAGAAAGGTAAGGATCTCTTGAAGATCCTATCTGACAGCTGTCAGACCAAGAAGGCATCTAGAGCTCCTTAACATGTCTCCAATGGCATTTGATGGAGTCTGTGTAGTCTGGAGGGTTGTTTAGTTAAGGCATCTGCTTCAGTCTCTCCAGAAACTACTGCATCTAACTCAACTTGAGCACATTGACACAATGCAAAAGTAGTTTGTCATCTAAAGAAAGGATATCTAGGCGAACATAGTAAGCAAAAGTGGGAGACAGGAATAGTTGTTCTGTCCTCAGCAGGGGAAAAGGCAATTAGCAGGCAGCCAAGTGACGTGATTTGTTGAGTTTCACAGAGGCAGTGCTTGGCAGAGGGAATTTACTGCAGAGCCTTTTCTGCCAGACCTCATCTAGTTCTCCTGCTGTGACTGAAGACATTAGACAAAATTGATAGGAATTTGATGTGAAGCAGACAGAAGGGCCACAAGCTTTTTCTGTTTCCAAGAACTACTTCTGTTGAACACAATACTAGTTTTACCATGCTCTCCATGGCTTTAAGCAGGTTCTGGGAGATTTCCCAAGAATTTCCACTGGTATTTAGAAAAATTACTTTGTTCAGATAAAGCAAATAATGGTCTGATCTCCTTCCTGTAGTCAGAAACCTTTGAACAGAGGTGAAGGAGTATCTAACAATGTGCATGACCTGCACAAACTCTCTGGATGTCCTACTGGATTTGTGGATTTCCCATGGCTGCAGCTCTTGCACACAATGTAGCATACAACACAGTGCTCAGAGCTAGAATCCTTTCTAGTTACTTCAGATTGGAGATACACTTGGTCACATTTGAAGGACTGCCCTGTCTTGCTAGAATGTCACAAGTGGATGGTCATTCTAACAGTGGCAGGGCAGAGAGATGCTGTTGGTAAATCTCAGGGAAGCTCTTGAAGGGGTACTTAGAAATGTCAGAGGACCACAAATGTTTTAAGTTGAAGTTCTGTTTTCTGGCTGCACATCATCTTAGGTCTCCTTTCTATTTCTGCCAATAAAGACTCCATGTCACTGATATCTTTCAAAAGGACTTTGGTGAAGAGCACAGTATGGCTTTTCACTGTGGACTTGACTAAAATATTATTACTGTATTTAAAGTCATTAGAGAAAGCAAGCTATCATCAAAGGTACGGCAACAATTAAGGAAAAAGAGGATATTAAAAAAAATGTTTTCCAGTAAAGGAAAGTAATAATGTGTTCTCTTTCATGTATTAATGGCAGAAGTCTTCGACACATCAGATGTTCAATGTGCAACCATGAATACAGTAAGCAATTTTGAGAAAATAATATTGGGTCCCTTTATGTTATTGTGCTCATAACCAGTCAAGTAACCTGACCAACTGTCCACAAATAAAGAGCTACCTGTTGCAAATGAAGTTTGGAGAATTCAAACCTACTGCTTTTGTTTCACTTTTTGAAGCATTTTCTCATTATACCAGTGTTTTATAGTTTCAAAAACAAATATTAGCCTCTGTGTTTGGAGTAAAAAAGATCCTCAACACACACAGTGATTCTTGCTTGTAGAGGTAAAGGAATACTTAAATCTGCACCCAGAAATCATCTAGGGCTCAAATTATAGAAATGGGGCTTATAGAGTACATTTACAGACAAGGCAGATGACAGTCTATGAAGCAAAAAAATTGTCTTCTTAAAATAACTACATAGTATTTAAATGGCTTTGATAGCGAAGGATTTGTTTTGTTCAACACGGTAGAAAGTAGCAGCTCTTTTTTTATGTGGTGCTGAAACTAGAATGTTTTTTGTTGGGTCAGACTGTACGAAATCGTTGTGTCAGTTGCATGAAACAAAAGGGCACCAGTTTGTATTAGGAGAATTTTCTGAGTGTAGAACCTTCCTGTTAAGAGTAAAGTTGGCAATATTTATCTTTCAAGTGAATGATTCATTGGTTGTCATCAGTGATAATCATCAGAAACAGTGTGACTAGAAGATGTCATTTTCTGTGGTGAAACAACTTTTCCAGATTTTTTTTTTTTCTTTTAAAGAGCTGTAGAGGATTTCACTTTGACAAAGAATATTGTTTTGCTGCTGAAACAAAATTCCCTTCCTTTCATTTTGCAGTCTTAAAAATAAATTCTTAGACTAAAATTGAACCACATGTAGGCCTTTATTTTCTATGGAGATCACTAAAATCTTTCCATGAAAAAAAATAAATAACAGGAATTTCTGACTATTGAATACATAGGATTTTTCCACTGATCAACCTGTGGGAAAACAACTGTTGCTGTTGTTATAATTTTAAGATTAGTGTAGAAATAGTGTAGTTCCCTAGCAGATAATACTAACTCAATTCTGATTAATTTTTATTAGACTCTCTGTAAATAGCTTTATTTACCTGGATATAGTCAGACAGTGTGAATAAGCCCTCAAAAAAAAACCCCATTAAAATGATGAATTTAAGTTTAAGAAGCATGGTTCATTTTCATTCAGACTTTTATTTACATATTAGGAAGCTATTTTACAATACTGGCATTCTACCCATCAATTAATTTTTTTAAAAAAATGCAGCCACATTCACATGCTCATAATAGTTCAAACATTCACAAAATAATCTGTGAAATGAGTTTTTAAGATCCTCATCCAAGAAATGAGACTCTGAAGAAAGGCCACTTTTCTAGGAACTTTTGTCACCCAGATATGACTCAGTAATCTGCGTGGAAAAACATTTCTGAGAAATCAAATAGCCTTAGAACTAAAACTAATAAAGCCATTAAAATTAGGGTCAATTAAGATTTATGCAAGTGGCATAGAGATTCCAGCCTGGTATTATTAAGTAAATCAGCCTATTAGGATGGGGATTTTTTTCCCCGTATGATCTGTTTGAAATTCTATATTGTCAAAACCCGCCAGGGTAATGGCACTATGATGTATTGTGCTATCTTAAATGTGTTTTGGCTCTTGCTTTAAAATAATGACCAGATAAATACGTTCCTGGCAATGGACTGGGGTATTGCAATTTCTACTTTGGTGGTTTGAAATGCCTGTAAAATACTCTTAAATCACTAAATTTTGTACATTTTCCTTGAGAATTTAATCAGTAAAAATACCTTAAAAATAGAAGGTTCCTGAGACTGCAAATGTAATTTTAATTTTCAAAAATATACTGTATTTAAATTTTAATATAAAAGGAAATCACTATTATAGGGAAAAAATGCAAATATGGACTTACCATTACCATTACCATATGGACTTACTGTTAGTCATTATAGTCACATTATCCTTTCTTTTTTAAATTAAATAGCTTTAAACTAGGTAGTTTCTAATGCATTTCTGTTCCATATATTACATTACCTATATATATGAAAAAGTCAATTTGTAAATGAGTGTTCTTATAAAATAACCAGAAGAAATAAAATTGTTATGATTGATCTGAAATAATTGATTACAGTATGACAGCTTTCTTATCTTTAATTATAAAATACAATTACATTTTTGTGCTTTTATACCTGAACATTACAAAAGCTGAGAGAACTATTTCTGTTCTACTTCTGATTAGATCAGCAATGCCACTTCTTCAGGTCTTATCAAATTGGTTTTGATAATAATTACTTGAGAAGTGTTTGATCTCAATGATGAATACTTGATTAGTTTTTCATGAAATCATTCAACCACACCACTCAACACTACTCATGTGAGACCTTGTTGATTTAGCTGTTCAAAAGAACACATTCTTTTTCACTGCAGTTATGGGATGTCAGTCTTTGGGGAAAAGGGGGTGGAAAAAGGGCAAGTTTATGGGTAATGATATTGCAGCAGCAGATATTTAAGGTTTGCTAATTCTCTTCTCAATTATGTTCATTCTCTGCCTCGTCACACTGCCTGCTACACGGCGACAGAATCAATCTTAGCAGTGGAATAAATTTTTCCTCTTTCAAAAAAGGGTTTCATGACACCATTGTCATCTTTGAAACCCTTGGAGGGTTTTGCCCTGATGAATAATATTTCATATGTGGAATGTTTATGTGATTTTCACGGAGCGATAACCCCGCTACCACCTAACTTTGATGCATTGAGATTGCTGCTTTTCCCTACTAAAGTGCTTTTACACACCACCTCCTACAAATTGACTTCAGAGTTAGAAATAGAAGATTCAACAAAACTTCAACTCTCCATGGAAAAAAAGGGTCTTGTAGAGAAATTTATACATAGGGCACAATCTGCTTTAATTATTTAAACAGGAGCTTTTGCTGAATAAGATTTGTAGGCATTTTTCCCTTAGCATTTTTCTTTTACTTTATGAAGTTAGAATCATTTATCCAAAACTGACCATATATCCACACTTTAAAATTAATATTTTTTAACACAGCTATTTTTAAGGATTGGTCTCCTGACCCATACTTCTTGAATTCAATAGCATTGCCTGCATAAGTTAAAACTGTTCACATAAGGAGACACTCAATGGATTAGTCTCCAAGTTATAGGGAAAAAAATTCTACAGCCCAGGTACTTATGGCTGGCTTTATGCAAAAGAAGACATTTTCAGAACAATGTCCTTACTTGTCAGTCATCAAATAGCAAGCAAAACCCTTTTATCAAAAGAGAAGTTAAAGCCAGGCTAATTAAGGAGAAAAATTTTTGAGGAGACAATATTTTCTCTAATGATTTTCTTTTTAAGGCTGTTAATAGAATTATGACAGTTTTAACAATCAGAAAATACAATGCATTCCAAATGTTTCCTTTATTAATTATAAGATCTCTGGAAATTGCCTAGATCTTTTAAACTTAGTTTCACTAATAAGCTTAAGATTCCCTTAGGTTGTTGTTTTTGGGGTTTGTTTTGTTTTTAATTTCTACTGTTGTTTTGGTGGCAATAAATTTGTCTTTGAAGATCCAATTTAAGCAGGCTCTTCTCTAGGAGACTCAGACTGCTTAAAAAGAAAATTATATTCCAGGACTATAATTATTTTGGTTATTTTGTCATCATGTTAATGCTGTACTGGAAGAAATGTTCATCTGAACCCTTCATTTTTCGAATTAAGTCTGAAGCAGAAAGAAGAGCAGTTAGTCTGTTGAGTGGGAAAATGGAGCATCTCTCTTTAACTGGTGAAGAGCACTTTGAATGCAGTTACCTCCAGATATAACATGAATTCATCAGTTTTTGTTTAACTGTTTTGCACTGTCAAAGTACCTGTCATCCTAGGATATCATCTTTATGTAGTAGTTGTTGGCCAGCATTTCTGAAGAACTCAGCCCCCAGTTAGAACGCAAAATGAACAGAAAGATTTTCATAGAGGCTTATTATTCTGCAGCTCCCATTGGAAACATAGGAAGCTACTAAGTGCCTTTGACAAGTCTGTCTTCTTTGTTATTCCTTTTAGAAGGAACTGCAGCTGAGGTTTTCTAAGGAACCTAGAGGATTTAGGAGTTCAGTTCCCAGGCACAGGCTATACAAGGGGAAGACCTAGCCCAGTGCCTTAGCTCTTAACATGCTGAATCAGAGCAAATATCCACAGCTGAGAAAAGCCACAAGCCTGAGGGATGTCAGAGCCAAGAAGCAGCTCCTGAATCTTTTGCTACAAATAAAGCAGGCCGTCCAAGAGCAGAAAAGCAGTTACTCCTCACATTTTTCACTGAAATTAATTCATTTCAAATTACAACATGCAGGCTCTTGTTAAAGGCAGATGCACCAGTTACCCACACAAACTACTAATACCCCGGTAGTCCTCAAATTTACATACATAGCAAAAATGAGGAAAATGAGAAAAGACTCTGGAATAGCATAGGGATTCCTACCACATTGTTCCTGTTATTGGTAAAATCCTTACTGACCTCTCACTTAATCCTTCTCTCATTATTCCCTTCAATAGGAAGCATGCATTCTGGACAACAATAAAAAAAATCTATAGTGTACTACCATTTCTGTCATTTGCAGCTAATGAATGCTTTTAAGTATTGACTAGCAACTGGTCTAATAATGACAATGACTCCACTGATTTAGAGCAATAAATCCAAAGACTTGGCAGGCTTCTATTAGTATAATAAGCTCAAACATTCATTCAGAAAGATTAAGAAAATGGGCAGAACACACTTAAATATTAGATTCTCACGGTTTTTTTTCCTTTTGGTTACACCATCTGTCTGGAAAAAAAACATTATTTCACAGGATTTAGTGTGCAAATTTAAGTAACAGCTAAGGTAAATCTGAGGATTTTTTCTTTTGCTGTAGCTAAGAGTGGGTCAATTACAATGAATATGATTATTGCAGGGCTATGAGAGCCCACACTAAGAGCATCTGTTAAGCAAGGCTTGGGGCAGTTAAATGCCTATGTTCAATATCTACTGTGGACAACAGCTATTACCAGTGGTTCCAGATACTACCAGAAATGTATGTTTGATATTCCTCATAACAAACAGACCTCTCAGTGTTTTATCACTAGATGAAAGGCTTAAAAGACATCAGATAAACAACAGTGATATGCTTGTCTTCATCAGTGATGTAGGAGTAAAGATTATTCATCAGGCATTCCTCATCTGGCTGATATACATTTATTTTTCTCATTCAGGAAGAATATATTAATTTTTATTTAATTATTACATGTACTTGAATTAAAATAAACAATTATTGCCTAGGTTTCAACAGAGCACTGTGCAGATGCTGTTATAAAAATAAACTAAATAAAGTAAGAAATAATCTTGTTGGATAAGGCGAAACAAACAAGCCATAAGTCAGAAAAATTATGAGAGAAATCTGTCCAGTTGGTACTTTAGTCCAATCTGTAAACTATCCTCAGAACCAATGTTGCAAACTAGCTTTGGGTGGGACTCCCCTTGCATATCTGTAGCATATTCCCTTGTTTGTTTGTCTTAAGTCTTGTATCAGGCTGCAGAAAATCATTTCCCACACAAGGGAAAGCAAAGCACTGTCAGGCCACGTAGAGATAGCAAAGCTAAAATGGTAACATATTTCCCTACAGTCCTAGATTCATGGAATTTTTTTGGTTGGAAGGGACCTTAAATATCATCTATTCCAACACCCCTGCCATGGGCAAAGGCACTTTCCAGAAGACCAGGTAAATGCCACATGATCCAAGGAGCACTAACCTGTGATAAGCTGCATGGGTGCAGTAGCTTCTGACAAAGCTATTGGCCAAGTCACCTGTTTCACTGCTGAGTTTCTTCAGCATACCTTGCATTTACAACTAAGTTTTGGCAAACAGAGGCTGGTTTGGGGCTGCATGGAAGAGGCAGAGGCTTGCAGCTCAGGCACTGAAGTGTCTGGGTAGCAGATGCTTCCACATAATATTTTCCTGCAAGTATTGTAGCAGCTGTAGACCATAACTGTATGAAGTAAAGGAAAATGTGGTTAATTCCAGAGTTCCCATGACAGTTTGCATACAAATTTGTGGCTGGAGGTGGATTCATTAATAAAGTCAATACAGAGTTTATGTCAGCTCCACCAAAGCAGATAGCCATAGGAGAATCTGTCTAACTTAGTACTTCATCTGATATATTTAATTTGATGATTTATTTAGTAATAATAAGTGGATTTATTATGTTTGAAAATGGAAAGTGCTCTGCAGTGTGAAACATACTGCTGGTAGAGATCTGGAAGCATATCGCAAGGTTGATGGCAATGACAGAAGCAGTAGAAAGTTCAGAGGTCACTATTACAGAAATAAAAGTAAAATAAGAGCACTTATTCCCACATATCAATTTATTATCATCATTATTGTGATCTTGCTGTCATGTTTGGTCCTTCAGAGATGATTATTATAGTCAGTGTGGTGAATTTCAGTCACATTGGCTCCTGAATCTGATCAGCAACCTAGTGAGGAGGGAGGACAGAGTTGGGGGCAAAGATTTAAGTATTTGCCCCACATGCTTGTCACTTGATCAAAACTTTATTTCAGCAAAATATCTAATATTATTTGTCAAGATAAGTGAGTGAGTACGGTCTGAGGTAAAAATAGTGAGAGAAACATGAAGTAGGCAGTATTTAAATTCCTCTAACATCATTGTGTTAGCCCAAAGCAAATGAGAATTTGATGTCCTCATGGTCCACCACACAGATGTGCCTCACTCCAAGTACCCAGTAGAAATGGATGACAGTCGTGGTTTGACGCTGGCCTAATGCCAGGCACCCAGAAGAGTGGGTCACTCACCCTCCCAGCCACAGCTGGGCAGAGGAGAAAAAAATTATGAGTTCATAAAAAACTTCATGAGTTGACATAAGGACCGGGAGAAAACACTCCAAGAGCAAAACAGGCTCAACTTATAAGTACTAGGTGAATTTATTACTAGAAGAGTCAGAGGAGGATAATGAGAAGCAAAATAAGCCCTTAAAAACACCTTTTTACCCCAGTCCCTCTCTTCTTCCCACTGACAGCACAGGGAGAGAGGGCATGGGGGTTTTGGTCAGTTTGTCACCCAAGGATTTTCTTCCACTGCTCTGGGAGAGGAGTCCTTCCCCTGTGAGACTGTGGGGTCCCCCCTCCCATGGGAACCAGTTCTCTGTGAACTTCTCCAGCCTGGCTCCAATCTCACCAGCAGGAGTGCTCCCAAAACTGCTGCAGCATGAGTCTCTCTTTCCATGGAGTGCAGTCCTCCAAGGACAGAGCTCCAGCCTGGGACCAGGGCCTCTCTCTCCATGGGTCTCCCACTGGATCACATCCTCCTCCAGGCATCCACCTGCTCCAGCATGGGCACCTCCTCCATAGGCTGTGGGTAGATCTCTGCATTCCCCATGGGCTGTGGATGGATCTCTGCATCCCCCATGGATCCCCATGGGCTGTGGATGGATCTCTGCATCCCCCTGGATCCCTATGGCTGCAGGGCACAGCTGCTTCCCCATGGTCTCACTGTGGCCTGCAGAGGAATCCCAGCTCCAGCGCCTGGAGCACCTTCTGCCCCTCCTTCTGCACTGACCTTGGTGTCTCCATGCTGTTTCCCTCAAATGTTCTCACCGCCTCTTCTCTGGCTAGTAAAAAACTGTGTATGCCCCACTTTGTTTTGATTTTCCTCTTAAACACGTTATCACAGAGGCATTACCAATCTCTCTCATTGGCCCAGTTTTGGCCAGCACCATGTCCATCTTCAGAGCCTTTGCTGAACATGGTGGAAGCTTCCGGCAGCTTCTCACAGGAGCCACCTCTGTGGACCCCCTGCTACCTATAACCAGGCCATGCCAAACCAGCACAATGTCATTAACCAGCAACACTCTCAAGCATCTCCTGTGTGAGGATTAGCAAAACAAGCTCCATATTCAGAACAATAGCTTCATGTGAGTGGCTTAAGTTCCAGCGTTTGGTTATAGTCTTTTAATGCTGCATATTAGATGGCACCTAAGCAGAGCTCATATTTCCATGAAAAATTCAATGTGAAGCTGGAAATTATTTCAGACAGCAGTTTTACTGGCAAAGTGCCCAAGGCTTGCAGATGGTACAGCATTCCTCTGTCTTGAGTGTGGAAATCAAGAAGCTTGAAATGAGCAACCTTCAAACAGGAGAAGGTGTTCCTGCGACACTTGCAATTGCAAATACAGATTATTCAAGTGTAAGAGACATCAGGATCCACACATCTGGTCTTCACATGAATCCGACAGACAATAATTCCAGAAAGTCAAGTATGTTGCAACTAAAACCAATCAGAACCAGAAGCATTATGATTCATATCCCCATTTCCAGACCCAAAACCATTCTTAGCATTTTGATCATGCACAAAAAAAAAAAGAAAAAAGAAATGTCTAATTTGCTGTTATTTCTTAGGATGGAACAAAAAATGCACTTCAAATGGGAAAAAAAATCTTGTTTAAAACAAAAGAAAAATAAGAATTTTTGAGTTTTGACAAAAAATTATGTGGAAACCCATGCCAGATGGAAGGCTAAACAGGACCCCAATTTGAACTTACAGAAAATATTTGTCCTGGTTGGAAAAATTTTGTGTTCATCAAACTAAGTCTTGATTCACAGGGTACAAGCAAAGACAGTTCTGAATTTATTCTGGCATATGCACACTGCATTTCTGGGAGGAATAGGTGACTTATGTGCTGCCTGTGACAAGGGAAGTCATCCTATTTCTGTTGATCAAAGCCTTCCTTAGAAGTGGGGCTGCAAAGGTTTCTTCAACCACACAAAAGAAGTTTTTTAAAAGAAGGATAATGCAAAGAAGGACCAAATTCCTGAAGTACATGAGGTAATGCCTATCTGAACATGGTGTTCTGCAGTTTGCAAGAAACTTAGAGGAGAGTCAGTGAGCAAATTTCATGGGCACACACTATCACAAGCACACACGACACAGAAGCAAAGATAACCAAAGAGCTGTGGAACTACAAATAAGCACTCATGCAAACAGGAATAAGTACTACAGATATAGCTGCATATACTGTGTTTTAAAATGTAGACCTCTGGTCATATCATAAGACAGAAAAATCCTTTGAAACTGCAACTCTGGAAGAAGGGTGAGATATCAAAGAAAGGGAATCAGTGTTCAGTGCTGCTGCTCACCAAAAGGGCAACTGTTGTTGTTTGTATAAAGAGATCTATCTCAAGTTGCTGTTGGAGATATTAAACCACTTTTGCTTGCACTTACTTGAAAGCATCTTTATTGCTAATGAAATTCTGTACATATATATATATCTCAAAAGGGATTTTAGGAAAATTAAGAAGGTTTAGAAAAGAGAATCAAGAATTATGTAAAGAATCTGATACAATTAAAGAATTATGGAGCTAAAGCTATTTTTAAAAAATGCCTGATTTACCATTATCTCAGCCAATAAGAACTTATATGGAAAGCAGAACTTTGATAATGAAGGTTCTTCTGACTTTTAACCAAGGAATAAAAATCCTATGGGGAAAAAATCATATCTAGAATACAAATATCTTTAATACTGATGAAACTAACCACTGCAGCAATTTCTGAAAGCAGGTGGTAGCATTTTTTTTAATTGCTGGCAATTTCTAATTAATATTCTTTTTGTTTTTCTTTTCCCCTGAGATTTTTCTCTATTGCAAAGTGGAATATTTTAAAAGAAACTTATTGTGCATGCTGAACACAAGACTGGATGGGATAATGACCATTTCTTGCACATGAATCTACACATTTATGTGTAGAATGAAGAGTGGCACAGATTATGAACTAACAGTGCTGTGAAAATCAATTTTGGGGAAATACAATTCTTCTGAGGATGAGAGTACAGCTTGGAGTTTTGTGGATATGACACTTCCACACACTGGCTGGGTCCAGTCTGAAGACAGACAACAAAGTCAATGAACATTTTGAGAGATGTCAGCCTTTTATGGCTGTTAGGTTTGCATCAAAGTTTGAATGCAGCAGAGGACAGAATTTGTCAATATAGAAAGCAGTAGTATTAAAGAGAATAACTGATTCTAGAGACAAGCAATTGATCAGATGCTATTTGGAAGACTTTTTTTTAAGCATCTGTTAATATCAGCCCTGTAATGGCCAGAGTTCAAGAAGAGCCACCATCAAAAGATGGTGTCCTCCTAAAGTTATGAAGTTCTGTTATTCATCATACCCAGAAGATGGGCAATTGTTTGTGTTCTTCTGTTGTAACATTGAGGTTCACAGGCATCATCAAAAGATCAATAAGCATCATCAGAAAATCAATCAACATTGCTACTCTGGTGGAACAAGACACGTTTTTCTATGTTGATGTGACACCTATTCCTTCCTGGAATTCTGGAGATGTTTCTGAGAAACAGCACAGACAGTCTTGTGTACACCCAGAGCTACAGCACATAGCATGTTTGTCCTTTCACTTTGAGATCTATTTCTTTCCCGATTTACAGTCATGCAGCTGTCATGGGAATTATGTCATAACCATTCCCTGAAGTACATCTTAACAAATTCCCCACATAATAATTAGATAGCAATCAACAATAGCAGTTGCTTTGTTGTTTTCAAGGCTGTTAAGTAATAAAAAAAAGAATAAGATTAAGCCATTTTCAGTAGATTACCACAAGGACAGTAAGAGTCTTGAAATTCATTACATCCGATGCACTTTCATTCTGAACAGTTGTCACATCTGTGACTGAGCATTCGACTGTCAACTCTATTTAGGGTTTGAAAAAACTGCAGTTATTTGAGTACTCCCAAAGATAAGAATTTTACACATAACACTTTCTACAAGGACCCAAAATAAGATTGTATTGTGCAAAATTTCTGGTAGAGCCCTGCATTCATTCTTTATTTAAGCCCAGCTTTTCTTGTCCTTTCTGGACTGTTCCTAGCAGAAGCTGAGTTTTGACAGCTTTTATCCCTTCTCAGTGAGTCAGCCCCTGGCAGGGCTGGAGTCTTGACTTAGTCATATTCTGAGAAGGGACTGTTTGCTGTTCCATACTGTATAGGTGCTCCTGGGAATTAGAGAGGGATGCACCAGAAGTCTTTTCATTAGTGACCTGAGCCAAAGTTAGATACTAGTGTTAAAAAAACACTGCACTGAATTGTGGTACTGCTCAAGTCTATTAAATATTAACCTTCTCCTATCATCTCTAACTAACAACTGCTTGGAAGGACCAGCATTTTGTTTTGACTAGTGTATTTGAATTAAATTTGCAGGTTTTTTTTTAAATTCTGGTTAGTGGAACTAAGACATTCATTCTGTTCTTCAGTAGCCAGAAAAATTGATTTTGTCATCTGTTGTACAGCTCTGTTTTCAGATTTTCCTGTGGTCTCTCACCTGATCAATAGCATGCACTGGGCTTTGTCATATTTCTTCTTCTCCTCCTTTAAAAAGGTTCAGGAGAAAAGTTTTCCTATCAGGTGAAGTCATCTACAACCAGGCTAAAAAACAGGCACAACCATCTCTTTCTGGATTATCACATCTGTTGTTTCTTAGTTGTGAAACCCATGGAGAATATAAATTTGTAGATTGATGTATATCTGAATTTGAGGCTTCTTGAGAATTTCAGACTTTCCTCACTAAGTTTGTTATATGAAACAGGTCCGGGTTTTGTTTAGCTTTGGGATTTGGCCTATTTAATGCTATCATGAGTTATCTATTCCACAAGCACTGAGTGCAGGGATCCTAAAACAGGGGTAAGGGAGATCAAGGAAGGAGTAAAGCTTATCAAAGACAGAATCAAATGTAGAGAAAACATGATCTAATATATGGGCTGGACAAAGTTTTATAGATTGTCCTGGAAACCTTTGGGTCCTCACACTCTACTCATACATCCAAGAGCTGCAAATACTGCTGAGGTGCTTAAAATACACATCTCCCTGTCAATCATTTGGCAGGTAGGCATGTCCTAGCCTACCATCCAGCATTCTTGTCATGTAATAGACATTTTGGACATACAAAGGTGCAGCAAGGAGAATTTCAGGGTCTCCAGTAAAATGGAGGCTTGGCTCAGGAGACAGCTACGTGGATTAGGGAGATAGGTACTCCAAGCCCACTGGTTAGAGATGAGGAATCAACACCCTATCTAGTCTCCATCACATGCCTGGACAATGAACTTGGGTATTTCACCCTGCCAGTTTGTGCCTATGTTCCCTATTTCTTATTCTTATAAACTACAAATTCTTCAAGGCTGTCTCTTGATCCAATTTTTTCATAGTGGGTTTTTTTTTTTGAGCTGAAGCCTCTGGGATTACTGTAATACAAATAAATAACACTATGCCTATAACAGAGGTATTATGCAAAATGAACTGAGATTTTGTATATGAGCCATTAGATGTGTTGGATAAGATGAATTCATTAAATTTGAAAACATAAGCATATAGAGTGTGAGTACTCAGTCTCTTACATCATGCTGAACATATATAGACTTACAGGCTTACATATATTATATGTGTTTAGCCTGTTATATAAAGTGGATCTAAAAAGTATTTTATTGAATAAAGTGTGTTCTCTAGTAGCATGCACTCATGCATTATAGGCACTCAGCAAATAATAAATAAAATAGCATAAAAATTACAATGGACTATATTCATCTCTTCCTAACCACAATCTTTAGTGACATTAGCAAAAAACAAACAGAGCCAGAGGTAGGCATGACTAGAGTTCATTGACTCATATCTGAAACGCTTTGAAGCCCCTAGAACAGGAGTTGCAGTAGCACAGCCTGGAGTTTGGGCTGCACAAGCCTTCCTCCAACGTGATCCCAGGGGTATGCCCAGCAATCACCTGAGCTATAACATTATGGGTATAACAAAGCATTAAACAAATTTATTTAAAGCTAGGTGGTACACATATCTCTTTACAGTGGTGCTGGGCCTTTGGATTACTGTGTAAACAAGGTCCAAAATATCATCCTCAGTATCTCTTACCAAAACAGGAATATTTAGTCTTTTGACATTGTGACTACTGCAATACTACATCTGTGGCTCTGTTTGCTGCCTCTGCAGTTTGTACTTCATGAGCAAAGAGAACTGGAAGAGATTCTGGTCAAGCAGGATACACAGAACATTTTACTTAGTCTTATATGTTCTGATTTGGTACCAGCATTGTCCCTGCTTTGGAGAATTTGTCCCCTTTTGCCTCCCTACCAGCCATGACAACAGGATGCACAATAAAAACGTGTGTTTACAAATCTTGCATGCAAATGATTACGGAACAGCCACAATATGCAGCAATTTAAATTTGTTGACAGAGTTGCTAAGAAACAAACCTTTTGATTCTGTGAAGCCCTTTTTGATACAGCTCCACTCTCTGACAGTTGAAGTTACTGAACAAGAGTGAGGGCTCTTTAAAAGAGGAATTTCTGACATTTGCTATGTTTTCAGAGGCTGTAACATAACATTGAATATTCCTTCAGTGTCAGTTTTGTTCAGTAGCAGAGTGTCTGATTCCATATATATTTAAACTATCTTATATTTCAAAAATTGGCTTCAGCACTTCAGTACTACCTTCTCCCACTCTCATGCACAATTGTTTTGCAAAGAATTGTGATCTTTATATGCTCCCCTGCCAAATACCTTGTAAGTTTCTATATTTTTTCCAATCTATTCTTTAAACATCCTTTCTCCAGGGCATTTTCACAAAGGACCCCATAGAATCTTATTCAGATATCAACAGTAAAATACACCATTATTTTGACATTCCAGTGTTATGAAGACAGCTGATGTTTTAAGAATATATATTCACACTGTAGGCACCAAAACATTAAATAGTGTGGCAGAGCTTGGGAAAAAAAAAAAACGGGCCCAGATTCATCCCAAGTCAGATTACTCATATCACTTAGCTGATAAAATTAGAAGCACTGTCATGTAAAGTCTTGTCAGTAAAAGAAGACGGTTCAGCCCTTAGGTGGATGAAACACATTGGGGAGGCATCTAACCTTCACTTTACTGCTAAGGCAGCCTAGAGAAACTGTAGTCCTAATTTAAACAACTCAGTTAGGTGTTTAAAGTTAGGCAGAATTAATCCTAACCTAACTGGTCATAACCCTATTTTTCTTAGCAGACTTAACAGTTGTAATTGCAAGCTGCCTGCACCTATACTACCTTTTGTGCATGGCTATCACACAGTTGAATTTAATGCCCAAAAAGCAAAAGGCAGACAAACAAAAATTTCAGCTTTTTATGGAGATGGGAGATAAACAAAGACAATTATGGGACAGAAGCAGAAATGAGAAGCTCAAGGAAAGACCATAGGATGTCTTCCACCTCTCAAGGCATACACTGCTTTGTAGGATCAACATATTACTTTTATGGATAGTTTGGAATTTCTGGTACCAAATTTCTGGAACCTAATGTCATGTGCCTGCCAAAGTGCTGTTTCTAATCAAATAAATGGCTGCAGAGTAATAAACTGAACCTGAAAAGGCAGAAGGATGACTCTGTGAGGAGAGAGATCGATCTCTGCTAGTCAAAAAAAACCACACTAAATGGGAGTGGGGTAAGAAAGAAGCAGTCACTTCCAGGTTTACCCAGAAGCAGTGAAGACTATCTCTTCCTACCATTTTCTCTTCACATTGTGTTCATAAGGACCACTTTTTTCCTTGTGAAAAAACACATCTCCTGAAATTGTGCAAAATTGTTTTGAAAACGATTTTTAAAAATGTGAAATAAATGTAAAAATAATGAGTCATACTCCATAATGGCCATTGCAGTGTGCATTAGAAGGCAACCAGAGCACTCTCAGCATGCACTAATAGCTTGCTAATGCACAGCCTTTGGTGCCTTATTGCTATAGTCAACATTTACCACAAAGAATACTTTGCAGCAAGAAATATTTTGGGATCCATTATGCTTTCACAACCTTGAGCTGTGCTGGGAAGGGCTGGAAGTAGAGTGCTGTGAGCAATGAGGGCTGAAGGCCTGAAGAAGTCACTCATGCTTTTGCCTTTTGTTGGAATGCAGATGGAAAATATCCACCAGGCTCAGTCTTCCTGATGGAAAGCACTTTTGAGAGAGAGACATTTCATGGAATCCACCAATCATTTAAGTTGGAAAAGACCTCTAAGATCATCAAGTCCAACTGCTACCCTGGCCTTGCTGTGTTCACCACTAAACCATGTCCTTGAGTACTGTATCCATACACCTTTTGAACACTCCAGGGATGATGATTCAACCTTTTCTCTAGACAGCCTATTCCAGTGCTTGATAATCCTTTCCATAAAGTGATTTTAAATAATATCTGCTTTTACATCCCATGGGGCAACTTGAAGCCATTTCATCTTGTCCTGGCACTTGTTACCTGGGAGAAAAGACTGACTCCCACCTGCCTGCAACCTCCTTTCAGGTAGTTGTATAGAGTGATAAGGTCTCCTCCCAAGATTCCTTACAGAGACCCCACCTCCAGCTCCTTCAGATGCTCCTCATCAGGACAAGTAGTTCCTTGGAAGCAGGAAATGTTGCAAGTACAAGAGAAGGCTGATCAAGTATAAACTAACATTTTTAAGATCCGTTTATAAGAACATTTGTGAGTGTAAGGACTCATTTCACTAATTGACTCAAAGATATCAAGAATGGGCAATGCAGCCTTTTATTCAGTGAAAACTTTCACCTGTTTATTTTGTTTTGTTTCCAATGTCCTGGTAGACCAGTATTGATTGGAACTCTTGTTACCTCGAGTCCCACAGTCCACCATTGTCACGCAGCTCCTGCTGTGCCCTGGGGTTTAGATTGTAAACTACAGGAGGATAAACACAAGTGTGGACTTATAACAATGCCCAGAGATATTATTACCAAAATGCATCGTTTCTGTTGGCCTAAACCCTTGGCTTGTAAATTCTTCATGTGAGTAGTCCATAAAAATAAGCCTCCATCCTCCCTTGAGCTTTGAGAGAAACCAACCCCAACCCAAACTCACAAGGGATGGAACCACAATGGAGCAGAAATCCAGACTCATATGACATCCCAGAGGACTAGAAGTGTTTGAAAGTACATTGTTAATGTAAGTAAAGGTATGGAGGATCATTTCCTCATTTGACAACATTTTTAGTGAGAAGAAAGGTAATTTCCAAGAAAAGACCAATTAAAATGTTTCTCTCAATTTTCTTGCTTCTGGGTTTTTGTTGGCTTTTGCAGCAGCAATTTATTTTGTTTTGCTTGTGATCTGTATAAACTGTTCCTATCAAACAAGGCAATGCAATGAATTGTATCGAGCTGTGTAAGTTCTAGCAGTCAGAAAACCAATATATTTCATGGCTGGCTATGCTTTGTTTTCCTTTAATGCAGACAATTTAATGTTAGTGATTGAATCAGTGAATTTTCCAGCAAAAATGACAAGGCAGTCAACTTGAAATGTAGCATTATTAGCCATCATCTCTTCTAGTTTTGTGTGCATGTTGAGTGATCTGGGATGAAAAACTAACAAGCACCTGTCAACTCTGAGACATCAGGTTTTCTGACAGAGGGCCCACTGGACATTCCTATCAAGAGAGCCTTTATGAGTAAACCATGGAAATCTCTCTCAGACAAAAAGGAAACAGAGCTCATCAGATTCTGCAGACCCTTGACTTGGAGGGCATGCTGTCTCCAATGAAAGGCTTTTGATCACAATGCTTTTTTTATTCAGATTTGACTTCACATTATGGCTAATCAATACCTTGCAACAGTCTAAGTCCCCAGCTAGATGCACATCTCACAGTCAGGCAGGGAGACCTACTAATTGAGAAAATGTCAGAGACCCAGGTACCATCGCCCTCAGGCCATAGTCTTGCGTCAGCTCAATCCTTTTTTCCCATCCCTGCCCCTCTTATCACAGTAGCCTAGAAATGGTGGAAATAAAATTTAGAGACATGACAGGCACAGAAAAGCAGGATCAATTCCTGTCGTTTGCCACGAGTGTTTACTGCCTTCCCAGGTCTTCAGAGGATGTTTTTCTTTCATAGCTTAGGGTAACTTAACCTTTTATAAATAGGAAGATGGTAAAATTTATGAATTTTAAATGGTTTGATTTTTCTAGGCCTGATATTTTATCGACTTTCTGGAAAAGACTATCTCTTTAAAATCTCATTTGTTAATATAGAAATGGAAGGGTTTTGTCATGTCTTCAATTTTTGCTGTGTCCACTTTGAAAATTACCCTTCTCATCTTTCTGTATTATTTTTCACCAGTAAGACTTTTCAGGTGAATAATATGAAGTCCTGTAGAAAAAAAAGCAAGGTAACTTCAAAATCAGGACATGGGGCATGTCCTCATGCAGAGCAACACACTGAGATTTTGGCAGCAGCAGAAGGATGTCACGCTGGCCTGTTTCCCAGTACCTGACTGAGGGTTTGTGTTCAGTGGAGCATCACAAGAGAGGTGCTAATCTCTGGTCTTCTGTGACCACAGATATTAAAAGTGAAGGGTTTTTCTTTTATTTGTCTCCTGCCTCTGTTTGGCATTTTCCTGGCAGCATTGTTTGCCTATCCTCTGCCGTAGCCAGTTTTGTGAAAAAAGAACCCATGTTTGTAAAACTGACTTTGTAAACTATGGTAAACCAACCGCTGGAGGGAGTCACAGCTTAGGGAGCTGCTGGAAAAACGCATTTTACTATGGAGATCGCATTATATGTCTGTCCTGTGTAAAATGAGTTTTCCAAAGCTCTGTAAGCATTTTTACATGGACTTTGTCATGGGCTGAGTTGGTCTTCCACATATACAAACATCCTTCATCAAGAAGAGAGCTATTACCCACTTTTCTTCTCTTCCTTTACGTCTAGCCAAGTTGTGGCTCTGGATAGATGTTTCAGTGTCAATATATTAGGTGGTGAAGAGAGAAAAATTTGATGTAGGTTAAGAACAGCTAATAGTGGTGAGAGAAGGGTGAGAAAGGAAAGCAGAAGGAAGAGAAGCAGAAAATGAGAACACAAAGAACCTGTATTAAAGATAAATACTTAGCTTTTGCTCTGTGCAACATTTTTCCCTGGGAAAATTCAGGAGCTCCTGTTCTTTGTTTCCTTTTCTTTGTGACCTTCTCCACTTATATCCAGCAGCCCTTCTTCCCAGAACAAACGTCTTAGAAGGTCAGACTGGACAGCTGCTTGCCTTGCAAATAAAACTGTTTTAGAAAGCACACACTCCCATTAACTAATGACTAACCTGGCATATATATATGTACTTGAAAGTTCAATCATGCAATTATTAAAAAGGACTTCGCAAATATATCTGCATATTGGTAAATCTCTGAAATAACTTTGTTTTCATAAAACCTTTTTATTTGCTTCAGTTCACATTGTCATTACTTTTTGAAGTTAAAAGACTTTCTTGTTTTTTAGTTATTTTGTGATCATGCAGGAAATTAATTTGCTTTATTTTTTGAGAATAAAGAATTCTTTTAATTTTTTTTTAAATTACAAAAGGCCTTTAAAATAGATGATTTTTGAAATTAAGCATAAAGAAAATATCTGCTGTATTCAAAAATGAATATCACACTGAACATTTTATGTGCAGTGAAGATTTTTACATACGTTTGTCTTTCCAAATGCTTAGCCTGTAAACTCTAGGAACACAAACTGAAGATGTTCTGAGCTTCCAATGGAGTATTCAGGGTTTGGGGTCAGGAATTAAACAGCAAATGTCATACTTAGGGCTCCATGTCCTGCTGACAGAGTGAATCCTGAGAGAATCCTTGCAATCACTTCAGGCACAAAGCAGCGTTTTCCAAACTCTATTTGTAGAAAGATCCTTCTAGAAAAAGACAGCATGCAGGATGAATAAGAAAACAAAGAAGGATGAATAGAGTTCTTGTTGGTATAAGAGAAGGCAAGTATTTTCCAGGATGGGTGTCTGCTTCCACATAAATATTTAAGTATGTAACTACTCACCCACATCTGAAAATGTTGGTTTGTGTGGTTTACCAAAGGCCAGGGTGGGATGAGTTCGGGAGGCAGGGTTAGTCTCTAATTCTCTAATTCAGTTACCTAAACAGTGTTGCCTTTTATGCTGCCAAGATGGTCCCTCCTGCCCCTTGCTCACCAGATTCTTGTGGGCTCCCATGCAGGAGCACCAGCATTGTCCCAGCACACACAATGAACGAGGACTGCCAAAGCACTAAACTCTGATGGGGGCAGCAATCACAGCCAGCACCAAACTGATTTGCAGTCCTCTTCCCCTTCCCCCTCAAAAATCCCAAACTCAACCCTTCTCCCTCAAAAACCCTACAAAACCCAAAACAACAAAACAACAACAACAACAGCAACAAAACAACAACAATCAAAGGGGAAAAAAAACCCAACCAAACAAAATAGAGTATCTATAGAGTTGAATTTTATATAAAAGCATTTGTCTGGCAAGAAAAAGGTGGGAACAGAAGCAGACTGAGGACAACCAGTAATATCAGGAAAAGAATCTGAGGAACTCTATCTATTGCTTTCCCTACTGAAGCATTTGTCAAGTCCTTGTATCTTCTCAGTCACCTACATATAAAAAGGTTCTAGAGAAGTACTTAAAAATAAGAACCTTTATATCTTGAATTTTCAGTTTAGTCCAGAGACTCTGGGAGCGAAAGGAATCAAAATATTAAAATGAATAGAATAGAATAGAATAGAATAGAATAGAATAGAATAGAATAGAATAGAATATATAATGCCCACAAAATACATGTTATTGTAGGACTAGCATACTTTTAGCTACAAGTCACTCATTTTCCCTCAAAGAAGGAAAGTGCAGGTAGCCTATATTCAAGGAGCAGCGGCAGAATGCATTTTCTCTAATTCCCTCCATTGTTCCACTGTTAGCTGGGGAAAACTATTTGGCAGGATGTTAAGTGTCTGAAAGTAGGGTAGAAAAATTGTTTTACAGGCTGAAATCTGGCCAAAGAGTCCTTTTTTCCTCTCTGCTCTCACTTTTTGTTGACTGCCTCATGCATGCTATTTTATACCTGTATCTTCTCTGTATGATCACATTAATTACATTCCATCCATTCCACTTTGATATCTCATTAAAATCTTATAAATGATCATGCAGTGACCTTGAAGGACATGCATAATACATGAAAGTAAACCTGCAGTAAAATGTATTCTTTCACTCCTGACTGGCTACATCCCACATTTCTTTTTCCTATCCCCAATGACCCCAATATGGGGAGTTGTGCTAGCTGAGCCAAGGTATGCAGTAGTGTGCAAATCCACTAACTCCATTAGCTTTCCCTACTGATGACAGCTGCAATATGTTAATGGCTTATGTTTGGATGTGATGGCCCTGCTACTACTTAGGGCACTATGCTAATTACCATAAGATGGTGACAACAGGTGCAAGTGTCACTTCATATTATCGTCATGTGTATGAGAAAAATAGCTAGCAGCACCAAAAGCAGCTCAAGAAAATGTAAACTTTAGTCAGCAGCCTGTGATTCTCTGAAGAACTATTCTTTAATGCTTATGATTAAAGGATTTACAGACGGATATTGTTGCTTTTTCTGCAAGTACAGTAATTTTGAATTCATAGGGATGTCTTCACAAGCTATTTAAAGTTATGTCTCAACAACAAGCGCTTAGGTGGTAGTTCAAGTAAAATGCAGAAGTCCTGCATTTATGAAGGTTTCCTTACAGAATAAAAGTTTCACTAAGCCACATTTGCTGCAGTGAATATATATTGGAACAGACGTGATTTCCAGCTGAATGAAATCACTCTGTTTCACTGGCCTTGTGCTCGTAACATAGCTCTGCTCTACTGTCAGATTTGCTTATGTATATGTATACTTTTCTTCCTCTTTGTCAGGGTTTAGCACATCCCTTTTTCTTGATAGACAGCAATTTACTGATGCCCAGTGGTGGCCCTCCAGAAGGCTGAGCCAGCAAGATGATTGCCATTTTACCCTTAACATAGTCTTACTATCATAAGAGAAATTTAATGGAATGCACATGGACACACCTTAATCCTTTGTTAGAAACAAAAATACCTTAGGAGACAGCTTTATATGAAGTAGTGAATGTCTATTCTATTCAGCTAATTATTATTGGAGTAAAAAGGTTTTCCACAAAAATTTTTTGTTTTTGTTACAAACATTTGTCACTAGATTACCCCCTGAGAAGCTAGGATTAAACCAGAAAACAGAGCTATTTTTTAATTTCTAAATAAAATGGGTTGGTCCTGAGATTCTGTATTGAGTGCTCTCACAGCTCTTAGACCATGATGGGCATGTTGAAGAAGAGACTTTTTTTCCTAAATGCTAAGCTGTGCAAATGCAAAACTAAAATGTAAATCGTCTTTTAAAATAAAATTAAAAACTTCATATTTGAAGAAAATTTCAGCTTATACAGAAGGAAAAAAAGGATCATGGTTAATGTCTCTAAGCTGAAGACCAACACATTTTTTGCCCAACTTGAGAAATTCTGTTTATATATGCTACTGCACAGAACCAATGCTCAAGGGCATCATGGTCCCCATTCTTTTCATCGCTGAGGCTCAGTGTGACTCATCTCACGATACCTTATCCTTTCACTGTAGCCCTTCCACAGATGAAAATGAACACACAAGGAGAATAAAAATTTGTCTGTGGATCCCAGTGGATAAATTAAATGGCGGCAACTACAGACCTTGTGAGGTCTTGTTTTCAGTAGAAGTAAGAGAAATTTGTCAGCCTAAATAGTATTACCCTTATTGACAGGATAACATTCTCCACTGATGCCTTGCCTTCCTACTAGGGTTCTTCTTTGTGTGACTTTGGGGTTTTTAAGTACCAGGAAAGCAGCATTGTATCTGATCTGAGAGGTGTGCTGTCTCAGCCCAGAAAATACTAATGCCATGTTGTCATCAGCTTAGTACTAACAGATAAAAATACTGCTGGGTAAAACAGACAAAGGAAAAGGCCAATGATGGCTCTTAGTTCTGGAATAAAAATAGTGGTATAAATGCTTGAAGATTTGCCTCTTCACGGTACTTCATGCTCCTTACTGATTTTAAGGCTGTGGCAGGAGCAGTGATGGTGACTGACTTTGATCTCTTGTATAACCACAGCCACAGAACATGAGAGTATTTTTAATGAATCCAGGTGATCAAATTGCTGTATTTCAGTTGAAATGCTTTTGCGCCTTTTTTTTTTTAACTCAGCAGCAGCGATAGATAAGTAAAGATTAGAGACCGATTAATAAAGAGCAATAATTGCATGTGAATTTCTGAAAATAGTCCTTGAGAATGGAAAAGTAAATAAAAAAGCAATAGATTTATCATTTTATGATTTTATGCCTTTACACATAGCAGTATCTGACTGACATTACACTTATTTGTTGGTTGTGAAGGAGTTCTGTAAAATGCAAGTGAATCTTGATCCATACTGTAAATTCTCAGAACTCTATAAATGGGAAGGAACAAAATTCAGTTCAGCTGCCTGCATGAAATCTATCCTGTGTCACACAGAGCTATAAGTGTTGCTTTATGCAACCTGCTCATGTTCTCTTCCCCTCTATGTGCCAATGTCCTTTACATGGTAGCTTGAATTGTTCCTCCTTGTGTCCCTGGCTCTCATTTGAGAATACAAATGTAAGATGGTTATCTAACACTAAAAAATCCTACCTTTTTTCTGTATATACTTGGCCTAAAAGCTGTATATATGGAGATGCAATGCTCCTACACAGACTAATGTGCTTCTGGCCAAGCTCAACATATTCTGTGGGTAGTCATAGCCTAGAAGAAGAAATGATAAGGAATTTTCAGTGGAAAGTGAAACAATTTCTATTTCCAGTGTACTTTTTTACCTCCCTAAATTGCCAGATTACTAAGGGATTCACATTCCTAACCCATGCTCCTGTGGCTAAAACAGAAACCAAAAACATCAGTTGAGGAGCTGAGTATATGAAGAGAGGACTGCCTTCTGAAAAACCAGCTTAGTCCATGTCACCATATGTGACACAAAATTCTGATTTCTACATACAGATGTATTTGAACATGTCAAGATAAATAATGAAAAGTCTTAATTTTTGCATAAAAGTGAAGGTGTCCAGGAAAGTCCCATTATAAAACCATGAGCTTATGCCACAAAGTTAAAGAAGCTTCAGACTCTCCTCAGCAGTATGACCTACTCCCTTTTCACATGAAGCTGCAGTGATTATGCTGTTATGAAGTTTTTTTCCCATATTCCTCCATCCAGGCAATTACAGGTACTGTGGCAAATCCTAAAGGCCAGCCCTCACTTGCTTAAACACACAAGCAGACACACTGAAATCAATGACTAATTTGCCCAAATAAAACAAGACCCAGAAATTAATCTCAAAACAAGTCTTCCCTGTATTCTATCTATGTGTGAGACAGTAGAAGGAATGTACTATTCCCTGATAAATCACTTAACTCCTTATGCCAGATAATCTCAACTACCACTTTTTTAGTGACTTACTTCCATTTTATTTGCTGTCTACTGCAAATATACCATATGTGAGAAAGCCCTTTTTACATACTTGGAATACACTCTGCAACCTTCTAGTCAACATCTCCTCTTGATCTTCTAATTAACTCTTAGAAATTTGCAATTTTTAAAAATACAAGTGTAAATCTCCTCCTTCCCTAAGCAGACATGTAAAAAATGTTGTTATTGTCATTCTGTTGGAGCACATTGTCTGAATTACATTCCCCCTGTTGAGACTTAGCCTGAATGAATTGTAACTGCAGCATGTCCAACTGTTTCTTAAATAATTCTCATTTTTTTCTGCACCAGGTTTCCTACACAGTCATGAGATCTGACCTCATTTCCATCAAGATTGTTCAGTTGTTTATGTTACCACAAGCTATTCCTTCTACTTGAACTGAAAGTGTAAGCAATTTATATTGTGGCATATAATGAAAACCTGTTAATCTTCCAGAAAAACATCCCTAATTTATATAGTTGGCTCCATCAAAATGCCTTATAGTATTACAAGTTTTTCAAAACTTCTACTGAGCCAAAATTAATTTTGTTGCTTCATCTTCTTTTCTTTTCCGTATTGTGAATTTGTGATCCCTAAATCAGCCCTGCTCTATTTATCAAGATGGGCTGATTTTCTAGCTCTGGGTGCCAAGAACCTCTGATCATGAAGTTCAGTCAATAAACTGACTTCAGTAAGTAAGCAATTATGCATTGCCTCTGGAAACATGCTTCCCACCTTACAGGTTTTGCATACTTGTTATCCCAGTAAGTACCTGTGAAATTAAAATCCCCCATGATCAAAGTTTCAGGTCTTTTTATAAGTATCTCTTAGCTGTAAACATGTTGTTTGTTTCAGTTATTCTAAAACACAATTTACAAGGTAAAGTGTCTACAGTCACCACTGTAAGTTGTTTCTTTTAATCAAGCAGCTATGTACCAGAAAAGTGAAACACTATTTTGCATATACACAGTTAAAATATACAAGCCACAAACAATAACGCTTCCTCTGAGCTCATGGTTTATTAAATGCAACAAAATTTAAATAACACAAATTTTACTGTAACCTATGAACATCCTAGAAAGACCAAGCATGTCATCTTCATGTCATTTACTTAAATACCAAAAAAATTGCCATTTCCAAAGTCTTTTTATTAGGGGTAGGATAAGTACAGTGCAGAGGTTTTAGAGTAACAAAACAAATTTAGAACAATGAAATTGAATATACAATTCAAATACTAAAAAATAAAAGTAAAAAAATAATAATAAAAAAAGAACAAGAGTTAAGTACATATGTATTTGAAGATTGAAAAGAGGGATGTAAAAAAAATGATGTTGTAATTTTGAATTTCTGCCTATGTTTCAATACAGTACTTTAATCTCCCAAATACCAACACATTAAACCAAAAAGTGTAACTTTTGTTGAAGTATTTATTTTTTTCCCTTTCTTTATCTTGAACACAAAATTAGGACACTGAATTTGCAGAAAGTTATTTATAGTAGAGAAATACATACCAGAATATTTGAAATTTCTACCTGAATAAATGTTGGTGGGTAGCTTATTTTGACTGTTTGTCACCTACCAAGTGCCTCACTGAGGCTTCAGGGAGCTACAAAGTAGGCCTAGATGTTAATTGAATAGACAGGCAAAATGATTATTTGCATTTTTCTCTAATCTTTCTTCCCCCACACCTTTCCTGCAACTTTCTTACTTGATTGTTGTGGAAAACACCATCATCCTACTTACTGTTCAAACCCATAAACAAGTCTTCAGCTTGGATCTCTGCCTAGGTACTGTCATCTAAACTAATATATTTGAGATTCTATTTTTAAACAGCAGAAGATAAGTCCTTTCCTGCCCACTTACACAGAGAAGTCTTTTATCACTTCATTTCTATATTGTTCCTACTTTTTAATCTCTGTTTTTGACAAACATAATATTTCTCCACTTATATATTTGCTGCAGACAGCATACCTAGCTGCATTTTGACCACATTTGGCTTGTTCTACAGGAATATTTTGCCAGTCACATCAATTTTAAAGGTTCCTCTTTTCACCAAGAAGATCCCTCACATGATGTGCCAGATGCTGCAGTAAATTCTCAGGTTAACAGTTTCACAAGTTTTCCATGTTGCTGCTTAGAAGATCTCCCACTCTTGAAAATCTGAGTGTCCAATCTCCTTTAAATTCCTCTCTAAAGTTCTCTCTGACTGCAAATATCTCTGGAGAACGATGCAATTATTAGATCAAGGCTTCACTTGCCTTCTCTTTTTTTTCCACATGCCCTCTGTATACCCTGTGCATCTCTCTCTCTTTGCCTTGCTTGAGCTCTGTCTGCTCTTTGGAGCAAGGATCATGCCTTTGTTTATGCTCACCCGACCACAAAGTTCTGGTCACTTTGTGCCCCAGCAGGGACCAGCCCAGAGAGAGAGCAGCAGGGGAAAACCCATGTCCCCTGCACACAACAATGTGACCAGAGTACTCTGGGATGCCTCATGTGGAAGAACACATTCATTTTTAGGCAATTCTATTCAACCTACAGTGAGTGTAATAGGAGTTGAAACACCTAGTTGACATACACATGGCTTCATTTAAGTATTTTTTGGTTTAAGAGAATCTGGAGCTGAATTTCATCTCTGCTGACTACTGCTGCTAAGCGCCACGTGGATCTATCCTCCTTCCATGACATTTTGTTGGAGAAAAAGGAGCTGGGGATACTAGTTCATCTTTTCTGCTAATCAAAACCCAATAGTGTTTCCTCAGGCCCAGTTTTGCTCTGAATTTAAGCATTAGGTTTATTTGGAGTACCTCTACTGCCTATGCAACAATCACTCTTTCCATGGTGGAAGTCATCAGAGGTAGCGGTTTGTCAACACTGTAGTTTCCTGCTGGACAAGGATCTGTGACAGGGGACTGACATGAGGGAAAGGCTGCCAGTTGCTCTACCCAATTTCCTCTGCTGCTTCTGGTAGAAGATGGCTTTTTCAGACAACTTGCCTTGTTGTTCACAAAGCTGTATCATCACTAACACTGAAATGATCAAAAAGACTGCTCCTGTGTCTCTGCAGTTATTTTCGGGAAAATTAGAAACAAAGACAAAAGGAGATGAAAGCTCCTGTGAAAATATCTTTGAAAAGCATTTAACTTAGATAAACCTGTCCATTTTTTCTTGCCAATAGAAAAAAAATAGCAATCCCTTTAAAGCCAGAACCTTTGAACCACTGTCTCTGAAGAGCATTCAGGTAAAGTAGTTGAAGTTTTGATGCAGTAGGAGAAGAAACTCAAAAGAGGGTTGATTTTGCCGTCCTAGAAAGGATGTGTCTCTGGCCAAGTAGTTTTCCTTGTAACAATCTCCCTGTTTGATATCTTATACAACACCTCATTTTTAAGACTTCTTTGTTAGACTTTTCCTCATTGTAAATTGAACAACTAGAGATGATGATGATGACAAAATTGATAGATCTGCTAACGGAGGAGATGAGGGAAGGGAAAATAGCATGAAGAGTTTAGGCCAATAAGGACCAAGAGGAACTAGAGATGTTTTGGTGCTAGAAAGAAGGAGAGCTAAGCAGAACTGATAAAGCATGGGATGTAACCAACTATTAACAATTACTGCATTAAGGCAAATGTCCATTCTGCTTCTAGGGGAAGCAAGTGCTACAAATTGAGGGGAAAAAAGAGTGAGGATCAAAAAAAGAAGTCAAAGTCCCTAATCAAGTTGCAGTCTAAGAAATAGCTTAAAAAATGGAAAATCTTTGATACCTTTCTCTGGAAGTAGCCTGGTAGCTAGCTAGATTTGTAGGACATTATTCCTTTGCTTTCTCCATAAAACAAAAGAAAAGAAGGGAGACAAAAGATACCATTTCATCTTCCAGAATCTGTGCTCTCTGGAGAGCCAGGTAACATTCTTCCAATATCTGCTGGTCAGTTTTCCATCAGGGTAAGTTTGAAAACCCTTTGGCATGTTCACAGTTCTGTAGGTGCTACACTAAAAGAAGGAAGCATCTGCTGCATTATGTAGCCACTTGCTATCCTGGTGCAACCAGCAGAGATACTATTAAGCAGCAGTGATTAATCTTTTCACAGCAGGATTCCCCACAGTGAGAGCTAAGCTAGAGGCTGAAGAAATATGGAGATTTTTTTTTCCACATTACTTTGCTGTGCACCACAATAAGGTTTCTTTTCAAGTCTTTCAGCTCCCATTAAACATGTTTCTTGGGACTATGAAAAGCTTGAATAAATCAAGTCTATTTTGTGAATATTTTAACCTTCCATCAACCTTCCAGTATTTCTTTATTTCACTTCAACTCAGAAAACTTTTGAGAGAGAAAATGTGAAAAACATACCATTAGCACCCTCTTTTTCAAATCCACCTTCTCTGATTTAACATTAAGGGATTTTATTAAAATTAGTTTAATGTCTTGGCCCTTGTATACAACACTTGTCTTACACATCCCATCTTATGTGGAAATAGCAGTGGAATAAGAGCCTTCATGTACTGTATAATACTGTCTCTTTCAAGGATATGTCCTCATTCAAGGTGCTGTGCATTTGTTTTCTGTATTAGTTTCAGTGAAGAGGTTTAGTGGATCCTGACTGGCTTTATTTTTTTGTCTCTAATACTGAAAATATAAATTTTTCTTTATGTACCAAGGGACTTTGCTGGCTGTTCTGAATAGACTATAAGACTACTCCATATTCCATATTGAGTTATTGAAAATATGAATTAATGCCACTGAAATCAAAAGATGTTTACGAGTATAAAACTGACATGAATCAGCTCAGGAACAAACTCGTGTCTGTAAGCTCAAATCATGTGTTTGGTTCAGATGTAATACTTAGCCAGAAGTAATATTTAAACTGCATCAAGATTAAGGAACTGATTCTGACATTTTTATACTCATGTTGAGAGCTTCTGTGTTGATCACTGATTCCAGGGTGAATATATAACTGTAGAGAATCAGTGCATTGAACACATTATCTTTTAAATTCTGTTTTCTTGTAACTCTTGCTTTGCCCTGGTGTCAGAGCCCAAAGGCATTATTGTAGAGCCCAGGTCAGAATTCAGTGGACTGCCTTCAATAGTAAAATGGCACAAAAATCAATTACAGCCCCCAGGAAGTTCAATAGCTAAAGGCTCCATCCTAGACTGTGTACACACTGTAGTCAATTAGAGATTCTTTGGAGTATCTGAGATAAAAGTTTGGTCTGTAAGTTAATACCATTAATGGCGTAACACAGACATGAAATTATTTTGTCTTTGAGCTTCGTCATGTACATTTGTCAGTTGTAAACTTCACTATGTTGATCACTTCCCTGAAATCTATTTTCTTAGGGGTCTTTGAAATGTAGCACCTGTGCTTGCAGTCATGCAGTAAACATGTAAATGTACCATGAATTAGTGTGAATTGGTTGATTTCCTGGTGGAACCACAAATGAAGCTATTCATGGGGGAATATATGCACTCTCTTTGTAATGTGGACTTTAGGTCTTACTACAGTTAACTCTATCTTTGCATGATGTATGCCTGCCCTTACAGGGAGTGTGAGCTTCAGCATCAGGAGAGACACAATATAGCTCTGTAATCTGAGAACTATGGCACACTGCAAATTGAGTCCCAGGCCTTCTGTCTGTGCATGGCACCTATCAGTAAGGTAGACACATACTTTCTGTTCTCTTTCATATGGTGATGAAGGGCAGCTGAGGGGCTCCTCTGTGCTGTTGCTGAGCCTGGAAATGATGAAGAAAAAGGCTGAACAACACCTCTGGAAAGAATGAGACAAGTTTAAAGTAAAAGAGTTGATCTGACAAGTACAAATCTGATAGCTGAAACTATCACACTGCTTTGGTACTAAGAAAGCAGGGGAGGAATAGAAGAAAGATCAACTACTGCACTGCAGCAGTTTACCTGGAGCTGAGGAGATCTCTCTTCTAATGTTTGTTCAACCTTAGCCAGTAGGAAGATAACAACAGATCTCAAATTACATAGCATTTATGGCTATTTTAAAAAATGTTGAATGAATAGACTCACCCATAGACTGCAAGTGAACAATTTCTGTTCCTTAACTCAGCAGCTTTTTAACTAGTTGTTCAAACTATCTGCAGATGTCTTCTGCTCAACACTCCATTAAGGACCAAATACCCCCTTTCTTACTGTTGGGTTTCACTTAGGATATTTCATCGAGTCCAGAATGAATCTTTAAAAGCTACAGCATTCTAAAAGATGACAGAAGTAAGCCTGCGTACCACAGTTGGGCACATTACTGACATCCAGTAATGACATTCAGTTCAGCATATCTGGGGCTGGGAGGCAGTTCCTAATATAAAGATAGTTAAAAAAATATATCAAAGCTATATTTTTAAATACAGTCAGCTCTTAAACTTTCTTCCAAAGTACATTATGGACTTAATAAATGCTGGGAGGTTCTACTGTTTGACTGAGGGAGGTAAGTACCTCTTGAAAAATATTGGAGTATCGTCATTTCTCCCAGAGTTGGAAATACTGAATTTACATCTCACTGTAATCCATTCATTTGTTTATAGACCTCCAGTTCTCCAGGGAGCATCACAAATTCTGATGACCTCCCTGAGTGTTGGATTTTTCATTTGAACCTCTGATTTAGCTGAAAGATGTATTAAGAAATCTCTTGTAGCCAGAGAGTTCCCTATTGACTACACATCTGAGGAGGCTCAGGAGCACAAGTTATTCCAGCAAGGATATGGAATAAATTACACTCAGTAATTTGCCTCTAGATCAGCCTTTCTCCACACAGTGGAATAATGTATTCATCTGGACAAGCAGGCCCTATTTCAGAGAGTGTTTTATGCAGAGTATATATTTTACAAGAGGGCAGAATAGATCAAATATTTGGCATAGAGACTTACTTTTACAATCCCTCAAGAAAACAGCACTTATTTCAATTTGTGGAGGTTTCCACTGTCAACTGAAAAATTCATTTCTTAACTTTCTCTGTGACATCAGTACTTGGATTAATCACCTGTTCCAATAACTTTTCAAAGAACTTTGACTTTAAAGATAAACCCCAGATTATTGCAGATGGGAATGGTATTGGTATCTCAGGATTTAATATGTTACGGGTAGGACACAAAGACTTTGACAGTTTGGTTTAGGTAGACACCACTACCCTGACAGTTATTAATAAATGTTTGAATTTTAAAATATATTCTTCACTTACCATTTATACTCCTTCAAGGTAATATTTTTTTTTTCTTTCTATCTCAGTGTCTTTCTGCCTGAATGATAGGCCTGGGTTTCTTCAGTTCAGTAATGAGCCCACAGTAGGAACAGCAAGCATCCCAGCTATCCCTTACTGGTTAGTCAGAGTTCCTAAAATCTTCCTATGTTTAAAATCTTAAAGGCTCCAGCACTACAGAGCCTATACTGAATCCTGAAAATTTAAATATCCTGGATAACATTCAGTAAGTATGAAAAAAAAAATTAAAAAAAAATGCAGATACTTGATGGCCCAACAGAGAGATTAAAGAGTTATAACAAGCAACTTCTGATTTCAAAGTATTTGGGCTATTTTAAGGGGAACATGCTGCTGCAGAAGAAAAACAATTCTTTCAAGAATAGAAGGCAGTGAAATAAGAAGTCCTCTGGGACCTTTCACAAACTGCAACCTTCAGCTTGAAAATTCACAGTTCTCATTTTGACAAAAGTCATTCTTTTCTTACTAATACCAATGAACCTTAAAGGGGAAGGCAGAGACATTCTGATTTCTATGCACAAATGAAGTTGTCATGTTCAACCATTCTGTCACATGATGAGAAAATTAGTTCAGCTAAATCTCATCCTTCTGCTGAAAACTTGCTCAGTCTCCAAGGTTTCACCCTTCATCAATGCTGAATTGCTGGCCTATATTTCCAGGTTATCTCCATGCAATGTCAAAATACTGCAAACAGTGCTATTCATACAGCATCTCTGGCAGCACCCAACGCATTAAACACTTGAAATGTGGTGCAAAATTTTGTTCACTTGGCATAAGAATTCCTGCCCTCTCTCAGGCCTTCTCTAACCATATGTTCACATCATTCCTACTGACATTTTTGGGAATTGCGAGGAACCCAGAGGAAAAGCCTATTAAAAACAAGTGGTGCTGTACAGCTCATAATATATGCTTCAGTCAGAAAAGGGGGAACTTAGCTTGTTACTTCACATAAGTCATAGGAAACTGGATTAAAGGGGGCTCAGAGAAATCTCTTACCTGGCTGAAGTCTTGGTGTGAATGAACTTGTAGCATAGATGATCCAGAAGAGTTTCTGCAAGGTGTTGAATTCTTCAAGTATTAGAAATGTCGTGAAACACCTAAATTAGGTAAAACATATCTTCCTTTCCCTCTGAAGTCCCTGTGGAGAGGTGTAACTGCAGAAAGTGAGCTCAGACTATCTAGATTCTAAAAGAAATTTAGAAGTCTTCCCTATTACAATAATTGGAACAGGGATGTTCACAACATCCAGAGAATTTGCTTCATATTGTCTGGAGATGATATTACATGTTTACATTCTCTGTATTTCAGACAGAACATTACCTTAACAAGTATATGTATATATTTTTTTTAATTTTTTTGTAAGAGAAAAACTCAGATTTATTCTACAAATAGAAATTGCTCTGATAAATTTACATCAGTGTATTTCAGTGGTCTCTACATATGGATGCTGTGTTAACAAAATATCTGTTAATGGATTTAATCAGTTTTGTTAGAGACCTTTAGAATATTATATGAATTAAACATAGGTGTATAGAATTCCTTTGATTTATCAGAATCTCCAAGTGCTACTCTTACCTACTCATATATGTGAATGCATTTCAACCCTTAAAATATTACCTTATACTTTATATATACATCAGGGGGGTTAAATAAAATACTTTCTCTCTAATATTTAGAGCTGAAGATAGTAGGTAAAATATGGATTTATTTTTTTAGTTCTATCATTGGGAAAAATTGGTTTACTTATTCTACATCTTTTTCCTCCATCAGTAAAAAAACACCCTAGAACAATATAAAGTACAACACAGAAAAAAAAAAGTATGAAAAATAAAAAAGTGTGATTTCTTTTATCAAAACAGGTCATGTCTACACAGCCAGAACAATTTCTTTTTTCATGTTTTGTGGAACATAAATGCATAATATGTATCTATATTGCTAACAAAAATTAAATTATTTTGAAGCACTAATAAGAAAATTTGATTGGACAGTTAATAAAATGAATTTGTGACTAATGACTGAGAAGCCATGTTTCAATTCCCTGTGTGGATGTGATTTCATTAAATTGTTGTAGACTTTTCTCTGAAAATTCCTCCTTATAAGCAGCCCAAGAACCAATTAGGATCCATTGGAAACTTTAAGAAACCAACTAATAATGTCAGGAATTTGTTCTTTTCTATATGGACTAGAGTGGGGGTCTGGAGAGGGCATTTACAGATTAAAAAAAAAAGAATACCTGCTTCATAAGATAGCATATTCCATAGGAATTTTTCCAACCATTTCTTTTTGAAACTTGAAAAATTGTGATGTTTTTATTTGAAAGTTCTTCCCTGATAGAAAATATGCCATATCTATCTCTTGATAAATTATAGTGGATATTAACTTCGTGTTAAAAATGCATATTGGATGCTGCATTTGAATTTGTCTGTCTTCAGGTTCTTTTAACCTTCTGTTTGATCAGCTGGAAAGACAAGTCTCCCTGAGTAGTACAGCCCCTTTAAAGTGAATTTCTGTTCTGTGAGTGTACCCGGAATCTTTTTCTGTGCTTGGTTTTCTTGTAGAGAAAAAGAGGATTTGGCTCAGAATTTTGGAAAGGTGTGTTCACTACAAGCTAGTCTTGTCCTTTCTCTGTCTGTCTTCAGGTACTATGCTGCTTTTCTCTGAATTGTTAGCCCTCATCTTTTTGCTCTGTGAGCCACAGTCATATCGTGTGGCTATCACAGTTGTAATCCAACACTTCTTTTCAATCCCATTCTCTTTCCATAGGTAATTCTAGCTACCTGATCTTAATTACTCAGTCTTTTCTTTACTGTGTTTTCATTCAACCCACTATGGACAAAATTTCCTCTCCTGAGCTTCTTGCTCTAGCCCTGTTGTCCGTGCAAACTGTCAGTTCTAACCCAACCCCTATGAAATCTCCTCTCAGTATTAGCATCATTTCCAGACTAGTTTCCTTATCTTGCCAGCACAAGTATCTGTCAATGCACCCCTGGGCTAAGCAGGTTTCAATTACCCAAACTCTGCTCAGCTCCTCTCCCTGGCAGAGCTGGGAAGACTTCATGTTCTAAAGCTGTGGCACCATTGGAGATTCTAAAGGAGTAGGCCACAAGTATCTCTTTTCTAGCAGACATATATTAGTGATTATTTGTTTTATATATTAGCTTCTACTTCTAGAAACAGCTGAACAGTTTTTTTTTATGAGTTGTATCCCAGAATTTTGTCCAGAAGATTTCAGACCACTGTTAGATTTTGATGAATTTTTTAGCCACAGATAATAATTCTTTGTAATAGACAGGAATAATTTATGCTGCTGTAGTGATATCAATTCTATCAATCCCATAGTATATCCCATAGCCCAAAGCACCAAAGTAGATTATGTATCATCCCAATCAGAAACATTTGAACCATATCTTTAAAGGCCCATCTGACTCATGAAAGGTTTGCAGAAACTGTTGGCAATGTTTAGTTTCATCATCAATTACACATATTTTGTTTTAATCTCCAGCAAGGGAGGGTAACTGCTTCGTGAAAGTTTAAAGCTTGACCTTCATTAAGCACCTTGGGAAAATAATTGAAATGTCTGAGATTCATAATTTATACATATATATTATACGCATATATACATATACACATATATATAATACACATAATATGTGTAGTGTGGGATTCTTTCCTTCTAACTTAAACCACTAAAAAAGATGTCTAGTGTAAGCTAATATTATAACATTCATCAGTAATCAGCAGAGAGAGACAGCATCTAGTAATTCATCCTGTTTACCCTAGACTCCTACCTGAGGAAGGATCAGGTCACCCTCTAGCAAACTCTACATTCAATCCACCAAATGCAGATGTAGCCTACATAAGACTAAATGCCTACATTACGAGAGCTAATAAAGTGAGATGGATCATACTCTGAGAATATAAGAGGATAGATTTATGTTTATTCTTTATTGAAAGAGACTTTTTATAACACTGAGATATCTCTTTGATTTGTGACAATTACTATAGTTTTAAATCCCATATTCTGAGGCAATTTCTGTATTAAAAGATATGTTATTCTGATGCTATAATTTAACAAAGGTGTTTCATTTGCAAATGTTCTTTATCAAGATACACAATTTCTCCCACTGAGGAATTCGTATCTGCTAGATATTCAGCAGTAAAACTGCTGGGACTAAGGAAGTGGCATTTAGCTGGAAGAAATGAAATGTTGAGTATGCAAATGGGTCATGGATGTTCATTTGTTCTGAGCCTTGCAGGAAGCATGTCTTTATTCAATACTGCACATACTTGGGAATGACCCAGAATATAATATGTGTGCTTTTATTCATCTGTGCAAGTTAGGATTTCACCAAAGCATCAGAGAAGTTAAATTAGACAGAGGGATAATAGTAGATTATTAAAATCACAAAACTATTGGGAAAATGCTTTGCCTTAACAATTCAGGGGCATTTTGAGTTGTTTTGTGATAGCAACCTCTAGCTATGAAAAATGCATTCATTTATTCTCAATGTTTAGCCATGTGAGAGTAGTCTTGTAAACCTGGAAGAGTTTTTAAAAGTAAGGAAGGGACTATAGTGGTAGAAGTGTATGGATGGTTGCCCTCACTCTCTTTAAAGATTTGCAGATTTGCAGTCTGCTTCACTGAGAACAAGTATCTAGGGGGGAAAGACCACTCTCAGGCCCTACACTACTATTAATTTAAAAATAGCTGTACAGCATTTCATATGAGGTATTCATCTATCTCTTCTTTAATTTTAGATGTTCATTATCATTTAAAGCATTGACACTGATATGTGCATAAGCACAAAACATAATAATTTTGAAATATGTCACGTCAAATGTTTCTGTTTACAGATAGACATAATTCAACTGAAAGGATACTTTTGCTACTTTGGAAAGTGCTTGCAAATTTCAGTATGCAGGTTTCTGATGTTATCACAATACAGACTGCTGTATTTTTACATTACAGCACAGATCAGCAGGCATAATCTTGAATGCAGTCTCGTGAGATCAGAAATTTGAATTTATTTCAATATTTTGAGGTTAATGACAGTTTTCTGCGTGCCGTTTTCTTGACTATCTCATTGTGTTTTGATGGGCACAGACAAGTCCTAAACTCCAGAGAACTGTTCAAATGATTCTAACCATTTTAGGAAAGGAAACTGGTTGTCAGGAGGCAAATGAATAGGGCAGTTGGCATGGGATAATGATGGCTGCTGAAGGACCTCTGGTCAGAGGTAACAACTGAAAATCACATAAATGCATAACAATTGACCTCACTGGCTGGAATGAATGAATGAAAATGATTAAAATCATTTTTGCCCGAACTCCTCTTGATAGTTATATCTAATTCACCATGGAATACACTTTCTAACTTGTTTTAATGAAACAAAAATGTTAATTTCAAAGAAATAAGCACTTCCAAGTTTAGAATTATATATAAATTAGCCGTTTATTTCTCTAAATGCCTAGACTTTTGAACAAGTGATTCTGTACTGGGCAGGAAATAATTTGTCTATAATAGTCATCTAAGTGCCAAATGCTCAACAAATACCAAAACTCTCAAAATGCTGACTACAGAGCTACTGAAAACTTTTGTTTGGAGATGCAGTGTAATCCTACTTTGCTGGAGATGTAGACTAAGGGCAGACATGTCATAAAGACAGAACCAATCTCTCATCTTATGAGACAAGCTATTTTCCTCAAGTCCTAGCTGAAAAATTTTGCTAGGCTGATAAATATCGTGGTTACCTATGCCTAAAGAAGAATGCACTTATTGTCATGGAGATACAAGTAATGAATTAAATGGCCATTTTTCTCAAGAGAAATACATTGATATTGTGGGTTTCAGAAACAAGTGTAGGAAGTGGCATGTTCCAGTGCAAACAGGTGTAAAATTTAAAAGTACATAACAATATAATTTTTATATATTTTAAGCCATTATTCCTTTTGAGGCAGAAGTCAGGGCAGAGGTAGACAGAGGGTCTTGGTCATTACATATTTTCACAGGTGAATTTCATCTGCTGAAGACAAACATGGGTCTCCAAGGAAAGATGCTGTATATCTTTTCGTGGGAATGAACAGAACAACGGATTCAGGATTATTATTTATATTTCAATTTGAATAGGCATTTTCATCAATTGTATTTTGTAAGAATATCATACCAATTAATCGTGGCACTTGACTGTGTGAAAACAACTAGTTCCTGTAAGTACAATATTACAGGAAGTGTACTTTTCAAAGAGGCAATATCAATATTTTCTCTCAATAGTTAACTGCAGCTACTGTTAAATAACTTTGGAATAGCTATGTTTTCATGAGAAAATGCAAGTCCATGTATTGCGTGCTCCTGCAATTTGCTCCTGCAAAATGAGGGGAGACCCCATTTTGGCCTTCCAGCTCTTAAAAGGCAATTTGTAAAAATTAGGTACAGCAACATGTTACATGGACAGATAGTGATAGGACAAGGGGGAATGGTTTTAAACTAAACAAGAAGAATTTTAGATTAGATGTGAGGAAAAAATTCTTTAATCAGAGGGTGGTGAGGCACTGGAACAGTTTGCCCAGAATAGTTCTGGATGCTCCATTCCTGGGAGTACTCAAGGCATGCCTGCTCGAAGCAGGGGAGAGTTGGAACTAGATTTTCTTTAAGATTCCTTCCAACCCAAGCCTTTTCTATTATTCAGTGATTCTATTGAATATTTCTACCAGTAACAAGAAATGACTGTGTCCTAGCATGGTCTCAAAGGCAGTGTCTGTGTAAACAGCTAATATTTCATACTCTGTTATCTGTGGATAAGTCTCACTTCTCTCAGTTCTGCATGGCAGAGCCCTTCACATTGTTTATCCTTTCACTCAGCACAGCATATGTGCACAGGTTTAATATTAAGCATACCTTGAGACGCATTTAGACTCTCATTCAATTAAGAATTGCATACAACTCATTTGCTAAGTCAAGCATGGGCTGAAGTGCTTTGCCAATTTTGGATCTAGGCATCAAGAGTGAAAAAATGTGTATTCAGAAAGTTCTTCAGGGTAAAAGGGGAGAAATAACATGACAACTTTTTTTCACATATGATACAAGTGCTAAACCTGGCTTCCTGCAGATTTTCCTATACATCTTCTTTCCTAAAATTAATCCTTACTTCCTTCCCACATTTCCCCATCACCCATTTTACTTTCTCAAACTTTCTGTTTTGCTGTTTGCAGCCTCTGCTCTCACAGTCTTGCACCCACATTCCTCTTACACGCACGCACCACAGCTCTTCCCTCTTACCCAGGAAGAATGCAGCACAGTGTTGGAATGGTTAGGGTGATGACTGAGTAGAATGACTGAGTAGCCTGGCCAAAATACATCCTAGCTGAGCAGATCATCCCTGAATCAGAGGGCTTTGACTGGAATCTCTTTGTAGCACAGATCTTGTCCCTTCTTCATAGTTACCCATTAACACGTCCCTGTTGCTTCTTAACTATTTGTCACTAAATCAATAAGTAGCAAAGCAGCAGTAGAAGATAAAAATTTATCAGGACTGGAAGGCTACTAGGACATAAGACTGTTAGGATGCTGTACTTACTTAAAGGCATCAGACTTAAAAATTGCTTATAGAAACTATTTATTTCTTAGTTACTTCCACAAAGATTAAACTTTTATTATTTTTTGGACATGAGTTATTTATTACTTTTTTTGGACGATGTTTGAATAAAACATGGCAGTGATGCAATGGACAAAGACAAATACTGTCCCACTGAAAACTGGAAAAGTTGCCTAGGAGACTTAGTGAGATGAACTCACCCTGATTCTCCACGGAACTGCTGACACGACTCAGTTTTCGTGTACAAAAATTAATCACTGGAATTAACCACGGACACATGCCTACTAAATCCATAGGTACATCAATCTTGATTGTTTCCTCCTCATTTGATATTATATGAAGACTCTCACTGTCTCTTGTATCACCACTTGCATGAACTGTGGGTTAGTTCTCTTTACAGAAAAACATAAGTGCAAAGCATACTTCAAATGTACTTTTAAGTACAGATAAACAATAAATTGTTAATAAAAATAATTTTTTAAATTTAAAAAAAAAATATCCCCCATAAGGGGATAGCATATCTTCAGGATTTACCTGAGAGGTAGTTTAGAACTGTGATAGACTTAAGAGGCAAGGATTAATATTAAAAAAAATATTTATGTAAATTGTTGCTAAGGCTAAATATGCATATCCAGAAAGTGGTGTACAAGCCCAAAATTACTGTCCTGATTGATTTTATATATTACATTTTATAACCACCTGTAAAAGATATTTTAATTACTTCAAAAAAAGGAAATAAAAATGCATATTTTTACTGTATAGTTTGCAGTACAGACTATAACAAAATAATCAAGAAGTGTAGTTTGTGTTGTACTCTGGGGTTAGCACTCTCATCTGTGTGGCAAATGAATTGACAAGGGATTTGTTTGGTCTGGTGCTGAGGTAGCAGGTGCCCTGCAGTAGGTATGTTTGCATCACCAGAAAAGTGAACAAGTAAGATTTCTTCATCTGTCTTTTCCCTAGCATCTAGCAAAATAATTTTAAAGCCTAAGAAATCAAACTCCACCGTTTATTTCCTTCAATTAACACCGAACATGATGGTTGCTCTCACTGTGTATGGCTGCACTGACTCTGAATGTCCAACAGCAAGCCTTCTTCCCTACATGTTTTGTTCTACTTTCCTTCACTTTGGTACTTTTGGCTCCTCTTTTTCAGTTCAAGTTCCATTAATCCATTTTCTTTTCCTGGCTCACCACCAGAACACACATTATCCATTTTTTTCTTGAACCATATTGAATGGGTCTTGTCAAGTTCCACTGCAAATTTGTCCTTTCCTCTTTGATGCCTTCCTAGAGACCTTGCTCTACCTTAACTGAATCCCCAGTCCATGATCCCACACAACTTTTCACGAGTTTTAATTTATATCTCAAATCTCCCCATTTTCCTGTCTTCACTTCTGTTTTTGCTAGAATTTTGTTCCTCTTCCAAGAAATCCTCGGCAACAAAAGTCATGACCTTCATTCCTCACATTGGCGTACGTTTCCATTTTACTCTTCCTTTTACAGAGGTTGCACTCTTTTCTGTCATAGACATTGACGTTTCTCTTTTGCTCTCTCCTCCAAATCCCATCCTCATGCCCGTGTTCTATTCCAGCTCCTCACATCCTTTGTTCCCACAGACAGCCTCTCTATTACTCTTCTCCTTACCTTCACACCCTGTTTTGACTTTCCCCTCATGGTACAATATGCTTTAGATGCTTTAGTCTTAGAAGATGTCACCTTTGACCTTTCATTCCTCTCCAAGTGCAGCCTTAACTCCCTGCTCTATTTCATTGTAAATTCATCAAATAACTTGTTTACAATGAGAATTGGTAATTCTTCTCCTCGTTTTTCAACCCATGCCCTCTCCAACACAGCCTTTTTCTCCCTGCCCTGTGTGGAATCTGTTCTTGCCAGGTGCTCTCAAACCCTCCTCCTGGCCATTCTTGTTCACTCTCTTTGGCATGTCTACCATCTTTTATGCAGCTATCTGGCCTTTTCTTTATATAAGACTACCTACTCCCTTCTCACGATATTGTCTTCTACTAATATTGCTTTTTCTTCATGCTTTTGTCACATCTTGTATAAATCCACATCAAATTTCTTCCCCACACAGGCAGGACTTATGAAATGGCTCTTCTTCCTTTAGATTTATATTATTCATATAAGAAAATGAATTGCAGGTGCTCAAACACATACCTTCTCAGACCACCTTTTTCACTTCACAAGAAACTCTGCTTGATGGACTTCTACTTGCTTGGGGACACCTAGCTTCTTAGCAAAGTTAAAAAGGCTAAAAAAGGTCCTTAATTATTTCCTAACAAATACTTCCTAATAACAGTTTTCTGGATCACTGGACCACACTTTCATCTTCATTCAGCTGAAGCATATAATAAAAAAATAAATAAATTACATGCATATTGTAGACCCAGTCCAGACATTGCCTAAATTTTCTAAGACTTTTAGTAAAGCCTTTTAAAGATGAATTTGTCTGCATCCTCTCACTCAGTTATTCCCTTCATACACACAAGTACTCACACACAGGTAAAGTTCTTCATCACCTTCTATCTAGCTTATTGTAATGCTATTTTCTCCACCATTAATAAGCACGGTTGTTGCTGCAGGACTGCAGTAGGAAAGACCATCTGCCCACTTAGTGCTTCCGTAATATTTTCTTTCCTTCTCTTGTCTCTTTTCTTGCTTGTAATAGCAAGCTGCAAACACTCTTCACCCTTCCCATGTTTTGTTTTTTTTCAAATTTCTATTGATTATTGGCTGCACAGCCAGTATCAGGACTTGTCCTTTTGTTCCATTTTCAAATGAGCTTTTTTCCCCCAAGCTGCCCTTCATGGTTGGCTTGACATCTGCAAATACAACTTTTCCTTTACTAGTTCTCCATTCCAGATTTCATCTCTTTTCTGTGAAAAAAAAAAAATCTTGAGAAAGTATTTTAGCACTTCATTACTATAAATACCATGCTGTTGTTAAAAATAAGCATTAAGCTGGCAGGCATAGCTGTATTCCTCCATCTAAGTCCATTTACCTGTAAATATACACTGTTTCCTGTTTTATGGTAAAATTGTATGCTCTTTAGGGCAGGGACCAGCTTTCTCCTGTGTGTTTGCACACTGCTTAATACAATGATGTCCTGGTTCATGACTTCTACATGGACAAGTAAATAATAATGATAATATCTCCACTCTTCTTTCTACAGAGCTCACCCACTGAGCTGACGGCCTAAATGAAACTCAGGGTGATTAATAATGCATTCTTTTACTGACTCTTACACGTTATTATTCTTGTCACCTGTCAGGATCCACTTTGAGGGAAATCTGTTGTTTTGTGATGAAAAAGGGAGTGGGAAAAAAAGGCAATTTCTTTTGCCCATTCCTTTTGAAAAGAAACTAAGAATGGGTGACTCATACTGACAGTCATGGAAAAATTAACCCCCTCTCCTGGAAAGCAGTCCTATAAGTTGCCAGAATTTTGAGGGATTGTCGAAATAATTCCCAAATATTATGCTAGAAATACAACTTTCAGCCTTATTCCAGTACTAATTAGGGCTTATTACTGCATGGACATTTGCCGACTGAAAACTAGACCAAAAGACCAACAACCCATTTCACATAGGCTGCGAACCGTAAGTAGAAAATAATGAATTTTGGTTCCTACCAACCTGTGCCAGATTTGAAGCAATGACCTAGAGGTGATAAATTCGACATCTCATTATCATTCCCCTGAGTGAAACAGTTCTCAAATCATAGGATGAAAAGAAGGAGGGAAAAACCAGGCCTTCCTGGTGTGAGTTAAAGGTCTGCATGAACTTTGAATTTCAAAGCTTATTCTCAGTCATTAATTTAGTTCAACTTAGGTAGACTTTAAAGTCTTTAAATTAGATGACTGAAAATCACAATAACCAAAATAAAAAGATATAAAAACAATTTCAAAAAGAAGAGGAGGAGAGTTGCTGCCTCTTGGTCCCGTACACCCCTCCCCCTTCCATTTTCCTTTGTCACAACAAGCCCAATGAGGGAGAGCAGATTAAATATGATTGCCCACTATTCTGCCTAGCTGACAGCTCACCTATGTTGCTTTCAAAAATAAATGTTGTGGCTGGGTTTGTACAAGCTTCAAATGTGTATTTGACCTTTTAATGTTTTATTTGGTTTTGTTGATTTTTCCTTTAATACTTTAAAGTTTTTTAGCTGAGGAAAATTGCCAGCATGATTAACTACACAAATGGACCAATTTGCATATGGATGCTTTTGAGATCCTCAGCCTGATTTTCTCTATCAGTGGACTGCTAGAAAAGCTATTGATGGATTGATTGCAATGAAAAAATGCACATTTCAGCTGTTAACAAATGGGTCTTAGAAAAAAAATATTAACAGATTGTCAACTGGTCCCACAGAAATGACAGCTAAAGAATAAACATAATGCAATCTAATTCATTCTCACTAAACTTTAGACCTTTTGCTATAATTCTTTATATAAAACTCTCCATTTTTTTCCTTGACCATTAATACTGATAATTATATCTGTATTTCTTAAGAATATTATGAGTTGCCATTTCTGCATAGTAGCAGATTGAATTTATTCACCTTACGGATATATTATTATCACAGATAATAACTGCAGCATGATAATTATCATTAATTATTCATTTGGATTAAGAGGCAAATAGGCTTGCATTCAAGGGTCTTCCAGAGCAGTGTTCATTGTTCCAGGGCCCTGTGTGCCAGTGTGACTAATTCATACTCCTTTCAGTGTTACTGTTGACATCTGACCGGTCTCATATGTATTTATTTCAAAATATTGTAAAAAGAATAAGTGCATCATTTCAGGACATGACCACTAAAATAGACATATGGTTCTTTTCTGCCCTCTGAGTGAGAATATGCAATTTTCTATTAGAGGAGATGCTCACAGAGTATCACTTCAATAGATCTGTATATATGCCCTATCTTTGCCTTCCTGTGCCATCCTACTTAAGCTTATATGAGCCAATATATTTACATAATAGCTTTTAGCACAAATAATAACATGTGAAGCTGTACAGTTTGTTGTTCACTGAATATAGTATTTATTCAAACTGATTTTAATCCATTCTGAACTAGGTTTAATATACAAAAATCTTCTAGTGGAAGGTTAGAAAAATCCAAGGGAGGAAAAAAATTAGTAAGAAGGGGGGTATGGTTGATGAAAAAGGGACAATAAATAATATAAATGCTAATTCCTTTTCATGGTTTTCACCCAGTACTTATTAGCAAACCTCTCTCTCTCTCTCATTCCCTCTCTAATCTTTGCTTCATATCTAAAAAAATGTCTTGAAGGTAGTAACACGATCATCTGAGGATCAACATGACAGCTCCAATATTCACAGAGTGATAAATGTCAGTCTGGCTTTTATAGCTCTGAGGCTGCACTTATATATGCCCTCTGTGACTTACCATCTTTGCCTCCACAGATGATTCCTTTTTATTGTTAATATGTCAGCATGGCTCCAGTGCTATTCAGTATGAATTGCTCAGTAATAGTCTGGAACCCTCCTTCTCTTACCAGTTTTAGTTTGTTCCACTGTTTCCAGGCTTAATTTTAAGGTCATGTCCCTAGTGTTCTGCAACAAAAGCAGCAGATTCCATGAAGAGCAGTATGTGCTTTTTCAGATGTAAACACGGGACAAGGAAAGAAGATCCAGAGACAGCAAAAGGAAATAGTGAAATTTTATCAATGCTGATGAAATATATTATGAGCATGTCAGATAAATACTGCAAATGTCAACAGGAAGAAAGAAACCATCAGGGAAGGTTTTTATCCTAGTAGTAATCCCTTTTTGCACTCACATGCATCACCAATATATTGTTGGCAGGGAGATGTAGGTGAGGTGGAGAAATACAAAGGTACTTGTGTCAAAAGTGCTAACATACAAAATATGCTTGCAGTCGTACTTTTCAAAATTTGCACCAAGAAATCACTTAGAAATTAGAAAGATAGAGAGAAGACAGCAGTTTCCCAGCCTGCCTGGATAGAGACACATCCATTGTAAAACTTACAGTGAGTGAAGTCTTCAACCAGAACTTAAAAGCAGGGAAGAAGGAAAGAGCTGCTTCCCTAGATGGGGGTAATTCAAGCTGGGGGCACAGGGTGAGTGGTGGGCAGAAAAAGGTCTACCATTTGTATTTTGGAAGACCAGCAACCAGAGTGGAGACATTGTCCCAATGTTTCATGAGTCTTGGCACTGCAGATTAATTCCTCTTCCAGGTACCAAGTTAAAGAGGTCTAATGACATTAGTACATCAGGGCATAACTGATATGTTGAACTAGCAGAAAAAAATTGCATTTTAGTAACAAAGTAATAGGAGCTTGGTATCGTCATTTAGCAAAGTAATGCTATTCAAGATTTTTTTTCCAAACACTTGTTCATTCATAGAGAATAATAGGGAAGATTTTATTAATTGCTGACAAATTTTTGGGGAGCCAGGGATAAGACTGGAGAATAAAAGTGGCACAAAATTATTTAGAATTAATTCTAAAGTGCAATACTGTACAACAATCCACAACAGCATCATTTTGGTAAAAATTGTGCTGCTGATGTCTGCAGAAATCTTCCAGAAGATGTCAATAGAATTAGTCCAAAGTATAGCTTGTTTCAGTATAACTTGTGGAGCTTGGAGTTGAATCCTAGCCAATGCCAGAGGGAAAAGAACGTTTTTCTTGAAGCTTCTTATTCTGTACAGAACTTTTAAGCAATAATAGTATCAACTTGGAAGAAGTATGATTTTACTTCACTAAGTGACTTCTTTCTTTTAAATAAAGCAGGAGCAGATTTTAGCATTCAAGTTTGCCAACAATACACAGATGAATGTGAAAACTTCAGTCCCTTTCTCGCATGTATCTTTTGGTTATAGTTCATTGTTTGTTACCTGAGTCCCGATAGCTCTTTCCTACAATGACCCAAATTTATGCACCTTTCCTTCAGAGGGGTCTATTAAGTCAGAATGGTGGCATTACAAATAAGTAAGTTTTCAAATGTTCATCATCGAAGGCTGTCTCTACTGCAGAGAATTTTTAAATTTTTTGTCACTATTCACTCAATTTTAAATCCTTTTTGAGAAGCAAGAAAAGATAACTATCTCTTTTACACTGACGTCCTCATCAGCAACTTCCAAAAAACAAAATATTTTGTGCTTTAAGAAAAAAAGAATTTTCATCCCACTTATCAAAACCCAGATAATTTCACTCCTTAAAAGAATGAATAGCTAAACTAGAATTCTTAATGGAAGTAGTTCATTATCTTAATTAGCAAGTTCTAGAATAAGTTTTATAAAATCAATTATTTTTTCATCTGTTAGAATGTCAGAGCATTTTACTTTAGGTTTCTGAGAAGTCTGGTAGTACTACTATGTAACCCTCCACAAAACAGGAGTGATTTTATTTCAAAGGTTGGCATAAATGTCATAATTACATACAGTTTTTGTATGAGAAAACAAAGTAGATCAAAGAGTGTGACAGAGAAGAGACAAACAGCCAGAGCAACAGAGATTTCATGCTTAGAAAAGGAGCCTAAATAAACTATATTTGATCTCTGTTAACACTGTTATAATTTCACCATGAATAATCTCTGGCTCTTGTGCATTACTTCTAATCCTCCTCAGGTACTGGGCTATCTGTAAAAGCCACTTCTGTCTGATGCTGTCATCATTCTGTTCTGCTGCTGCAGCACTGAACGTGTTGCAGGCAAATGCACTCTTGATCTCTCTGAGGATAATTTTAGTTATATCTAAGTTGGCAGGACATGAGTTAACTAGAACAGATGAGTAACAAACCAGGAGTGACTGGACATAATTGAATATGGAATTTTCCACATCAGCAAGAAGAGAACAAAGAAAAGTAGCCAAAACCTAACTATATCCCAAAGCTACAAGTACTGGTATTTTGAGAAGTCATCTGCACTGGATTGCGTCATAATGTTATTATTTTTTTTCTTCTTATTTTCTGATCAAGCCCATTAGAAGAGGCCTCTTGACTGTTAGGTTGGGTTGGGGTTTTTTTCAGTTTATTTATGGAAAGATATTTTTACAGGCTAACCCAGTTAAGCTTGACAGCTTGTTTACGATAGGACCCAGAAGACACATTACTCTATGCACAACAATATAAATATACATTTGAGATGCACACTTATGCTTATAATATTTGTTAAACTTCTGAAGTGCACAGTGATCATCTCCCCAGAATGATCTAGCAATATTTAAATATTATGAAGGTAAAGAGATTGTTTAGCTTGCTGAGAATGACACATTATCATAATTAGCATTTAGTGTTTTAGAAAAATTGCATGACATAGTTACTTTCTTAAAAGTTAATAACAATCTGACACAAGAGGTTTAAACTTCATCATAAAGTCAGAGCAGTGTTTTATCTCTGTCTGCACATTTTCAACTTGGACATCCAGACTGCCTCGAACTGAAATGAAATTAGGTAATTGGCCTTCCCTTAACTGAACCTATATCTTATAGATTAGTGTGGACAAATAGGAATGGATTTAGAGATCAAAACAATTCTTGCTGAGAACCTGAAATTCACTTCATATTCACCATGGGAAAGGGGCTTGCATTCGTCCTGGGATGTACAATACAAGATCTACTCTGGGTTTCTCCCCTCTGGAAGAATCTCATGTGTATGAGCAACCCATGGCTGCTTTGGGATATGGATCTAACCTCTTAGAAATCACTCCAAAAGAGCTCCCCTGAGTGTGGCAAAAGGGCTGATAGAAACTAGGACCCAGAGTAATTAATGACATCTTTCAGTAAAATTATACTCTCAAATCCAAAAAGAGTCAATACAGACAAATAAAGGCTCAGACAGTCTGCTCTCCATCTGGAAGCTCAGGAGAGATCTGAAAGCAGTATTTTGTATTTTCTTACGTCAAATCAAGACATCCTTAAAAAAAATTAAAACTATAGGTACTTGTTAATATTTTGGTTTAAATGTCTTCATTTAAAGACTGCAATGTGTTTTCATAGGTGAATTATTAATCTGCTGCTCCACTCAGGTTATTAGCACTGAAGTACTAAGTAGAAGCTGCAAAATGCGTTGCTCCTCATCCTTGTTTGATACTGCCTTAGAATACAGCAGTAGAGAAAATATCTCAAAGTTTGTTCTGTAATTAAAAAAGGATTGTCCATTGCCAAAACACGGAGCTATGCTGGAAGTTCATTTTTCTCCATCTATGAAGCATGAAACTTTAATTGTGAAACAGCTTTAAAAAGTCCTGTGGCATAACCTGAAAGGAAATGAGCTAAAGTGTGAGATGGCGAGCATTTGCACATAACTTTAGAATCTGCCGCTGGCCTCTAAGAGAGATGGCTGCAGTAGAGATGATAGATTAGAAAAAGCTGCTAGTCAGTCTTCCTCATATTTCCTAATCAAACTTCAGTTCCCACTTCTTTTCAGAAGAATACTCCTCTTTCCAAACTATTTGATAGTTTTTCTGCTACTCCTAATGCTTCTTAGTTCTCTTTATCCTCAGGAATGACTGATGTTCAATATAATGAAACAGAAAAATTCCAAAGGTTTGTTTTCAGAGTCAAGTGCTCAGTGTACAACTACTCCACCTATTTTATCACAGTTTGCAGTCCTTTCTTTTGTGTTCACTTTCTGCCAATATTTATGGATTTAATGCATCCTGGCAAAAATCTATCAAAGAGTAGACTTGCATGGTACTTACCTGAATACTCATGGAAGAGAAATTTGATAGCACAGCTTTGAAATTCAGAGCTTTACATGTTCGTTCTGTCAGGGAAAAAATATTGTGTTGTATCACAATGAATTCACACTTCAATTAAAAAAACACCCAGTAGTCGGATGCATAACCAGCTGGCTTGGTGTGTACAGGGAGCATCTCCAGGTGCCCCTGAGCTGCACACCTCTATGGAGGCACTCCAGAGGCCTCCCACATCTCCACAAGGTCCTGGAGCTCTGTACACACACACATGTCAGCACCCACAACCAATTGCAGGGTGTCTTGTGCCATGCTGAGACTCTGTCTACTTAGGGATGGAGAGCAGGGTTTGAGATCCACATTGCCACAGCCCACCTGCTTTCTGCCCTGAAACTGTGCCTACGTAGAGAGCACTCAGCTGCTGCTGCAAAGCACTGAGCTGTGTAGTAGGCACGAACTGCAAGCCACCAGATTTTCACAGGATACCACACACAATTTTTCTAGCCACAAGTTTAGCTGTCTCTAAACAATCACCAAAAGAATCCCTGGATATCTTGTATTATGAGAACATTCTTAGTGATGGGTTCATAGTTTCTTCATTAGAAAATTCACTGAATAATTAAGGAAATAGTGATCTCTTTGTGGCTATTTCATGAGCAGAAAGAAAGGTTAAATTCATGGGATAAATTATTCATTGTGAGTTATTCACTCAGCTTTAATAGTTTGTAATTCTGTAAAGAGCTTTGCTTAAGAAATGCACTATATAAATCAATCAATAGCCCTAATAATATGCAAGAAGGATTTTCCCTTTTGTGATCTCCTTTTCAATAAATTGTACCCCCTTGACACTTCAACTACCATCATATGACCATCCTTCTTGACTCCACTGCATCAGCCTCTCTATCACTGGGCCACAACTGTGACGTTCAGGCACCCAGCCTCCTTCACCTTAACGCAATTTCACTTAAGGATCTGCCAGTGTTTGCATGTACTTTTAGCTTCTCCTTTACATATTTATTTTGTTGAGAGCTCAAGCAAACACAGTTGCATGTACACTCACACTTAGGTGTTTTGTTACAACATTGTTTAGTTGCATCACCGATGCATTGAAAACTGAACATAGTGGCACAGGCTTCATGCTCTAAAATCAGCTACCATCTCTGCAGCCATATGGTAAAGATGTCGAAACAACCTGCATCTAAAGCCCCTCCAAATTCTCACATCATGCCTGCAGTGCTTGAGGGATTGATGGCTGGAGGAGATACAGCTAGGTTTGAGTAAAGCTGCAGCAGCACATGCTTCAGGGAATGGCATCTGCCTGGGTGATCTGTTGGCTTGTCCTGCCCACGTTGGAGTATTTGCTGTCACAGCCTTAGTCACCCTAAGTAGTGTCCATTCAGTCAAGATTAAAGGGAGTGTGAATATGTATACACACACCAAATCACAGCACAGTCATACCCTTAGGCACAAGCAGTTTTACTGCTCTGGGCAGCCTATTTACTTCTCTCCTCTGCTCCAGCCCTTGCTAATTCACAGGAGCCTGACACTACAGCACCTGAAATGAATGTCAAAGCTCCCATTAACTGGCGTGGGCAGAAGTTCAGCCCTTCTAACTTTCTATTAGCGTTCAATCCCTGTCAGATACAGATTCTTTATATTTTTCATCTCCTTTTTCCTCCTTGTGTAATCCTCATAGGATCTTCCAGATGCCTTCTTTGTAGCAGCCAGTCCATCCCTTCTTCCATACAGAGGTCATTTGAAGTCAGCATAACTGAGAAATGTACAGCCTCTGAGGCTGAGGTGTTTGCTGATGGAAAAATTACTGGAAAGCCAAGTTAACAATATTTTTGTTCCCATTGTCAACTCCTCTCACATGTCTTTTTGGTCTAATTGGTGCAACTTGACACTCTATGTCATCCTAAATTTGGCAACATGGGAATGTTTTTTCCTCTGCTGATGAGGAAACTCAATAGTGAGGCACAGGAACAGGTTGCCTAGAGAAGTTGTGGATGTCCTACCCCTGGAAGCCTCCAAGGCCAGGTTGGATGGGGTCTAATTGGTCACCTGGTCTAATTGGTGGCATTTCTGTCCCTAGCAGAGAAGATGATCTTTAATGTCCCATCCAACCCAAGCCTTTCTATGTTTATATGATTAATAGGCATATTTTAATATACTTATGCTTTCCCAGTTAATTAGTTTTCTCTTTAGCTGCCTAAAGTAAAATTTACTTTTTATGACTGGAATTAAACCACTAATTCTTCAATAAAGCCCCTCAAAATTATGAATACTGGTATACTTTAGATATTTTTAGAGTATAATTGGATATATCGAATCTAATAGATTTGATTAGTTGTACTGAAAATATCAAATATTTATTGATTATTGAAATATTTATTTGATTATTGGTAACCGAAAAAACTCCTCTTGGGGCACACTTCAACCCTTATATTACTGATTCCAAACATACTCAGAAAGTGCAAAGACAATTGAGATGTGTAGCTAACTCATTCTCTCTGTCACTGTTTCAGTTTGAACTAATTTTCCTTTACTGTGTATATGTGACCTGCACCAAGTAACTTAGATGAGAACCTTTAAAAGTTTCATATGGTCCCTTTAACAAATCCCCTGCACAGTTAAATATATCTTGGGTTTTTGAAGCCTACTGGCTACCTCGCATTTTTTCAGACTGATTTTCAGTGATTTATACTCTCATTTTTTGAGCATCCAGTTTGAAGGTTTCCGGTTCAATTTTTGAGAGGACAGAGTGGCATCCCTTCATACTGCACAATGTTCAAACTCTGAATAAAACATAGATGATGGACTCCAAAATTGTTGGAAGTGTGATTGAAGTAGAACAGAAGAAATAAAGAGTTAGATTCATTTCTTGACCTAGGGGGAAACAAGAAAATTTAAAGGAAATGGTCAGATAATTAACACTGTTTACACCATAAAATAAATGAGGATAGCATTCTGTGGAAAAAAATTAGGTTACTGATCATACTACTAAAGACTGTATCATAAGATGCATCCACCAGAGGGATAGATAGATTGCTCAGTAACATTAATTTTGTTTCCCTTTGAAGTTCTTCAGTTGTGATGCCATTCTTTGTCTATAAAACCTGCATGTTAATACTAGCACTGTCTAATATTTATTTGATTATTTCTTTATTTTAAGGTAGATCTGTGTGTTCAGTCCTCTAACAAAGAAATAAATAAAATTACCCATTTTCGTTCCGTCTCAGCAACCTATGAAACAGGCAGGTAGAAAAGCTTATGAGTCCCTTTTAAAGTATATACAGAAAGATTAATCAGGGAGGTAGATGTATCACCAGTGAGGGAACAAATCTGACCCCAGAGAGTCTGAGTTTAACCTTTTAAGCATTCCTCCTACTGATTTTGTGAACACTACCATGAAGAGTGGTTTGCTGCATATTTGTACTATTCCTGTATTATATATAGTTTTAATACCCCACAAAATAGACGTGCTGAACCATGTCTCATATTTTATTGTGCTACTAAACCATTATGAATTAAGTATGACAGATGCCCACCTTTTCTAACTAGAGAAGTTTTTTCCCAGCTCAGTCACAGAGCATTTCCATTAAAAGCTCAAGACCCCATCTCTAACCCTGGCAATACCTTCTCCACATGATTAATTATTTTACACATTCTGTAGTCCATTAGGAAAGTGTCTGATGGCCTCAGGACATGAATATCTGGCCTTTATATGCATTATTTTGCCAAACTCTTTTTCTTCTTTATCCTTTTGTATTGAGATAGGAAAGAGCATATTACTTTGGTTTTTCATTGCCATGATTGTTTCATCTATTTATAATTAATATTTTTCATAAAAGGCATTAACTTGCACTTTCAATAATCTTTTTTTGTAAAGATTCAAATATCTTATCCAAAGAGAAATCTTATCAAATATCAGGCAGTTCCAGAAATATATGTAAAATCAATGAAGTCTGTAGAAATATGTGTATCTCTTATTAGAAGACTGGATCAAATATGATTTTTTAATGATAGTACAAGCTAGAAAAAAAGGTGTAGATATTGAGATCAATAACAGCATAATGGAGAACAGCACTGTGTTCCCATTTTGTGCTACTGATCTTCAATGGTCTGTTGTCTTCAATCTGGGTAGTTCTTGGGGGAAAAAAACGATGTACCTGAACTTTTTTGTGGTAATAGTGAACTCTGCCCTGCCAACATACTTTCTAGCCTTCTTGCATTTCAGATACAAAACAGTAATCTCTTCCTTAAGGGCAGCACAGGGAGAATTCTAAGACATTTCCTGTATTGTTCAGTATGCTGCCATGTACCAAAATGGAAAAAACAAATATAATCCTGGCTGCACTGGAAAACGCTGCCAGAACTCCCTACATTTTCAAAACAATCCAGTTTCCACCCAAGACACCGGCTTGAAGACAGGAATGTCACAAAATCTTACTTAACTGGTTTTCACACACTAGGAGAGACCATACCTTTCTTTTCTCCAGCATCCTGGAAGCTAGACCACTGTTTAAATCAGAAATCAGTTGGGCTTGTTGATGACACCAGAGAACAAGAGAACACTAAAATATGTCTTATATATTGATTTATGAGAGATTTGTTTTATGATTTTGGCACTGAGTTTTATCATCTGTTGTAAAGCATCTCATTCATCTGGATACTTGCAGTAGATAGTGAATATAGAAAATATACATTGAAAGTTTCTGTGTTGATATTGACTTAATCCCCCCCCCCCCCCTCCCACCCCCCCCCAAAAAAAAAAAATTAAACCTGCAGGCTTCAGATAAAGTAAGAATTTTTTGTGACCTTTATAACAAACTACAGTTGTCAGATGTCATGGTTATCAAACTTCACAACTCAGGATATTTTTGTTTCCAGTGGAGTTAGTAAGAACTGAGGCAAATACAGCACGTAAGAGAGCTGCATATAAAAACATTGGTCTTTCCCCATATGAAGCTACAGTGACTCTACAGCTCATTTTAGGCACCTGTCTACATGCCTAAATTCAGGTGGAATGAACACTGCTTTCAATCACATTTCTTAATTTTCTTATCATTATATTCTACAACTTGATTTGACTAAATTCCTTTTTGCAGGAGAGATGAAGATCCTGGCAACTGGAAAAAAATCATAGGCCGTATTTAAAACTCCCTGCATAATTTCTTCTCAGTCTTGCCCCAAAAAAACACTTCTAATGAAATTCTTGTGCTTTAGTACATCAAGAGCACATCTGACCAAAAGTAACAAAAATAACAATAACCAAAAATCAAATTTTGTCTGACATCTTCATCCTTTGACATTCTAAATTACTCTCTATGGTCAGATTCTTAATGTTTTGATCAGTTTATTTTCAAAGGGAGATTTATCTAAGTCTAAGCATCTATTAAGTAAACTTCAACATCTGAGTGAGTCACATTGCTTAGCAGGGAGGTGACAAGAAGTACTTTTAGTACAAGAAATACTTTTAGGCTGAGATTCATCTAGCTTGTTCCTGAGATTTACATTAGGATGAGAAAAATCATAATCCGTAAGTGACATTGTCTCTTCATTGATCATTCTGGAAGCTTAACAGCCACTTTAAATGTAAATGTAATAGTCATCTAATCATCTACATTTGGTTGGTTACAACACACAAGCAGGCACAAAATAATTATTTTCTGAATTATGAATGCATCTACAAAATAAAACAATTTTGGGATTTACTTGTATCAAAACTTGAGTTTTCTGGGTTTATATATGCTAAAGCAAATTGGAAATGAAAAATTTGCTCCAAAGGCAATCCTGGTGTTCAATCCATCAAACAGGAATGAAAAGGTAAAGCACTGACTTTCCATATGGAAATAAAGTTCTTTAATAATGATTTGTGGCCTATCACATTTTTTTCTCTAAATGATGTGCAATTTTACTATAATACTTTACATTCCTAAATAGAACATAAAATTAGAACTTCTGGCTTAAATAGCAAAGAATGAAGTGGGAATATCTCATAAAATCTTGATTCAGAAAACTCATGGTAGATGTCTAACACAGGACAGATGCATCACACCCTCAGCATGCTGAGTCCTCTCCATGAGATACAGGGGACCAGTTCCCATTCAGATAACTCCCCAGGATTATATCTATAGTATCTATATCTATATATCTGTCCCAGAGCATGCTCTGCAGTTTGACCCTGCCAGCTGTCTCTGGATTGCTCATGGCAGGACAAGCAACATGTCAGCCTTTCCCAGCCTGTCCTTGTGCCTCACCAGTCATGCAGGCAAGGTCTTCCAGAGTTTCAGAGACACTCACTGAAAACATTGGTGGTTGATGTTGTTGGCTCAAAGTGGGGACTATTTGAAGCTCCCATAACCAGGATGTAGAGAGAGGTAATAACCACAGGCCACTCTCACAATTGTCCTCTCTAATTTTCTTTTTGAAGAAGATCCTCTTTGCTTCCTACTCTCTATCCTTTCTTGCTTTCTCTTCCACTCTTTTTTTTGCTGCCTTCTCCATCACATTGCATCAATGCCACAGAAAGCTTCTGAATTTCATGCAAATCAGGACACAGAGTTTGCACTTAGCTGAGTAAAAGTAGTAGATGCAATTCAAGTGTCTTTCTTGCTTAGGTAAGTTGTTGATCCCCAGATACAGTGTGTTCTGGGAAGGCAAACACCATGCCAGCTTGTAAAAAAAAAAAAAAAGAAAAAAAAATCTACTTAAAAGGGAAAAGGCTTTCCTTTTCCCTGAAGGCCATATTTTTAGAGTCTACAGTCACCACTGACTGCAGCATGAGCTGTGTACATCACACCTCTGAAAAGTGAGCCAGTACGGCTTTAGTTTCCATTCTGGAGCCAGTCAAGAAGCTAAATGTGTTCCTGACTAGCCCAGAGACACTCCTGTGCCTTTATTACAGCATTTGATATTATGTCTGGAGCTGTTAATTAATACATTTTAAAGACATATTAAGTCTTTTTTATAGCAGATGTGGCATTGCAAATGATTTTCCTTTCCATCCCAGCTTCCCTTCATTCTCTGAACACCTACAATAAATTTTCATTTTAAAAATATTTTCACCTTAATTTGAGTTTTCAGATATCTGCTCAGTGTTGTTTCTTTTTCCTTTCTATTTCTTTTTCCATCACACACAGGTATATAAGTGATTAGTTTATACAAATTTCAGAGGGATTTTATTTTTTTTTAAGATCATAGACCTATAGGGAATATGTAGCTTTAAAATGTATCACAGATTTACACTGAAAGATGCTCCATAAAAGAATGACACTACAAGTTACATCAAACAAGCAAACATTTGTTATGGGGACAGTAAAATTTACTTTTCACAAAAGGAGCCTACAGTAATAATGCATTCAATTCTATTTCCCAGAATGCTTCTTAAGTATGTTAATAAAGTCTTTATTGTGTCTGCTTATAAAAGTCGCCACCATTTCCCATTAGAAAGTCTCTGTTTATTCATCAAACATTTACTGACAGTGACTGCTGGGAGCAGGCTCAGATTTCCACTCCATTACACGTTTGTGGCATAAAACACATTAATTATAGATATATTACAATATTCAACTCATTGAGGAAAAATTAGATGATCAAGGCTCATTTTCCTTGACAATAAGCAAGTTAATGAAAATACTAATTACCTGATGATGAAGTGGAGCCTTCCGGATTGAACGCTTAGCATCTGTAGAAGAGCTCTGTGAATCTAGCACAGAATATTAAAGCCAGAAGCACTGGAAGTCTAAAGGATGGTTCATGAGGTCATCATGTGTCCTTTAATCACAGGACAGAGAGTAGTTAGCTCATAATATAAACTTTTATATGAGGCTTTGAAAGATATCATGAAAAGCCACATAAGCATAGTGTTCATTTAAAACTATTTATTTAGTGAACTGGTGGGGTTTGAATTAGTAGATACATTGTCTAGCTCAACTTTTTTAAAGGAACTGTGGTACCTAGCAATGATGAATTTTGGTATACAGAGGTATGTGAATGTTGGAATGGAAAAGAATAAGACGCAGCCATATGCCTTCATTTTCTCTGGTCTCAGGAAAAAAAAGTCATAAACAAAGTTAGTGGCATATAAACTTAAATCATTTCAAATTCAGGAAATTTCTTGTTACCTATTTATCTTTATTGCAACCACTTCTGCTTTTGTGCTTGTATAATTCTTCTTATCATTTCCACATTAGACTGTGAACTGGAATCACTAAACTTTGGTTTCTTTCCAAGATCAATTTTGCTTCTCATCTGCTTTTGAAATTTTACCAATATAACTGGGAACTCTTGGGAGTAGGAGGTTTCCTTCACTCTGGACTGTTTACACTGTCTCTTAAAGACAGAAGTATCATTGATTTATACAGTTTAGTTAATTTTTTCCTCAATTCTTGTGTTTGACAACAACTTTTTAGCAATTACAGATTGTTAAATGAGATTTTCCTAAGCTGGAAAATAGTAAATAATAACAAAATATCCCCAAAATATTATTTCTTTTCTGGAGATAGTATTGTTCATGTTTAATTAACAAATTGCCTTTTTAAGTTCTCTGCAAGCACCAGCATTGTATCACCTGATAAAATTATATTATTAGCTTCTAACTGCCCTAAAAACCTATTGCAAGTCATGGATGAAAATATCTTCAATGTGATTTATTCTAATGGCACCTCTTATTGTAATATATTGTTTTTCTTATGAAAACATACAGCTTTGTAAATCTCACAACCTCTTTCCTAGGAGCAGGATACTGGGGTGATCATAGAATCATTGAATGACCTGGGTTGGAAGAACCTGAAAGATCATCTAGTTGCAACTTTACCACCATATGCAGGGACACCTCCCACTAGATCAAGTTGCCCAGAGCCCCAACCAACCTGGCTTTGAACACTTGTAGGAACAAGACACCCATAGCTTCTCTGGGCAACCCATTCCAGTGCCTTACCAGCCTCACAATAAAGAATTTCTTTCAAATACCCATTTTAAACTTACCCCCCTTTAGTCTGAATCCATTTCCTCTTGTCCTGACACTACATGCTTTTGTAAAAAAATTCCATCCTTCCTCTTGGCTCCCTTCAGGTACTGGAAGGCCACAATTAAATTTCCTTGAAGCCTTTTCCAGTCTGAAAAACTGAATTTGTTCCAGCCCTCTAATCAACTTGGTGGCAATATTAGCAAAGGGCTCTCCACTGTAGAGAAAGATTTCATGGAAATACCATGCAGGTCTTGAGTTCGCTTTTCCTCTTCAAGCACCTTATTTATAGATTTGAAACATGCAGGTTTTGTCTTTGATGTAGGCAAGTACTCCTGCTTTGTAACTAGATATTGTCTTCAGTACCATGTAAAAGCAGCTATCCAATATCACTTCCCATTTAAACAGGAAAATCTCTATATAATAATAGTCCAACATCTTTCCAAAGCATTTCAAACAGTCAGTTCTGAAATAATTTTGAGTAAATGTCTTTAAAATGTTCCATCCCTCCTGTTCCATGTAATACATTTTTGTATGACTTCCTGAGAAATCACTAGCAATAGACTGCTACTGAAATAAATAGAATGAGATTTTAACATGGTAAAATGCACCAAGACAAGTATTAACTGGTATCAAATGCCTGTGTGGTATACTTCTGTGAAAGAGAAGATGGTGCAGAGTACCAACATAAGAACTTAGACTGAAAAGATTACAACTGTACTTCTTACAACAACAATATCCCAGAGGCATACCAGTTTCTTTTATACCAGTTTGTTGGGGGTTTTTTGACACTTCATGGTTTTACAGTTTTGTTGGTCTATATGGAACATTTACAATGTCTGCTTTACTTCAGACAAAACACCCTCCTACTTTGCCTCTGACACTTGCGAGGAGGGACTGCTCAGGAGAAAAGAAGCAAGGATGCATTTCCATGAGCTTCCATACTCAGCTTTCAGAAGTATACAGGGTGAGTGCTGTTCATCATCTGACACTTCTCCACAGAGTTTATAATTTGTTTCCTATAACTTAGACATCCAATGAAAACAGAAAATTAGTCTATCATCTAGTCTATTTTTGCAGTCTAAAATTGATGAGCCTTACACTATTCAAAATAGTTTAATAGCAAAGGTGAAATTACAAACACAGTATAAGATTAGCATTGCAGTTATAACTTCTAGCAATCTTACTTACTGCTTATCCAGTCCACAGGGAGAAAGATGTGCCAAAGAGCCTGCACTTGTACAACAGGCTACTGAGTCAGGTCATTAAAAGAGAGATGCCATGGAGAAGGAGGTAACCTTATCTTTTGTATTAAGTGCATTTGTTCAGACTAGAAGGGATACAAACATCTGTTGGCATTCATAATCCTGAAGCCAGATCTGAGTATAGGTTCCTATTAAAGTTTTTATTCTGAAGAAAACAAAATGAGAGATGTTGACTCTTTTATAGTGTGTAAGATAATCCTCATTTGGGAAACAGGATAAGAGGATCCCAGGCCTTTTCTATAGGATTTAAATCCATTTTCCATTTAATTTTTTCATAGAATGATGTGGAACTAAATGTTGCATACTTTGGCTGGGGCTTGAGGTGGCTGGGAATGCAAAGCCAGTTGCATTAGTGTTGGAGGTCAGAGGGAACCAAATCTGCATATAGCCTTATTGCCAAACAAAGTCAGCTAGCTCTAAACTGACCTTGGGGATTTGTTTCAAAAGGGTCTCATTGGTCACTCTGACAGAGATGCCTGAATCAAACTGAGATGGCACTCAGTTATTTGAGAGCATAGAAAGTATTTTAAACTACTGAGACTGCTCCTGCCATATCTTCCTTCTGCTTTGACCTGTTCTCACTTGTTTCCATATCTTTCCACCACAGATTAAAGAGCACCTTTTCAACATCTCTGTGCTTTGACAACAGCAGAAACTGGAATTGCGAGTAGCCAAGCATCCAGTCCCTTAGCCCTTTTACTCAGGACACTATTCCTCTTCTACATTCTTTCACATTCATTTCTTTTTCCAATGTTTGCAACTCCTTGTAAATATTGCTGTAGCTTTATTCATGTCTTATTGTTTTCTGGGAAGATACAGTGAGAAAAAAAACCTTTTTGTGTGAACTATCAAACAGCAATTTTTGATACAGAGAATGCGGATACATTTTATACATTTACATGCACTGGGCCTGTGATGCAGAAAGCCTTCATATCAATCCAACAATCTAAATCTTGAGTGGTGTTCCCAAGGATAATAGTGCCTCAGTAGTTATAGGGACAATATCTAGAGTGTCATCCCTTTACAGAGATTCATCCTTGGTGTGCTCATCTGGATGTACCCAAGTAACATAAAATCGCCAGCAGAACTGAACAGAAAAAAAATCTGGTTTTGAAACTGCCTTAAATATTTTCAAAAGAAATTTTGCTGAGCAGTTCTCACTAGTTTCGCAGACTCTATAAAGCTGACCGTATTTTACTAGGTTCAACAAGCAGAATTCTCATTTATAGTAGCAAGAATTTTAGTAATTCCCGGTCACTGAGTGAAGCCAGGGCAATGTGATTTTTTTCCTCCTTTTAAGAACCAAAAAGTTTAAGCCAAATTGAAAAACAGCATCCAAAGTGTTGAGCGAAGCTGAAAACAGAGACACATTTTTTGGTGTGTAACTATAGTGGCACAGATTTTAAGCAGTTTGTCACAGGATGCTATATCATGGATACATGATTACATTTTGACAAATAATAAGCAAAAAATGAAGCTTCAAGCAACATGAAGACTGAATTGGCAACCACCCATTGTCAATGCACAATTCCATTTTCTGAGCCAGCACAGCTCTTCTGAAACCTTTTTTAGCCAGGGCTCAGCATCAGTCCCTATTACAGTTTGTGGTTTCAGTAAGCTCTGGGTTAGTTCAAAACTCAGCCTCTGCAATGTAAGTGTGAAACCCAGTCCACCTTTCCAAGCCATATTTAATCTTATGTTTCTCACTTTTTATGAATCTCAGTTGGCAGTTTTGAGATGTGCCAGTGAAGAGATTTAGTCAAGGGCCCTAGGCTGTTCTCAGATTTACCTGTGGTAGTTCTCCATGGCTCCTGTTCAACCAGTGGTCACATGTTTCCTTGTCAAACCTCAACAAGGAGGAAATGCCACACCACATGGTCACCACCACACTCAGGACCTCAGAAATACTCTCTGATCTGGAAAATGTGAGCAGAGCCATACAATTTAAATTAAGACTCCCATGCTGAATATACACATCTGGTCCCTTTTGAAGCAACACAGACTCCTCCTTCTACACTCAACTGACAGTTCCAGGAGGTAAATAAGCTTTATAGGAGGGGTTCTATATCATATCTGGTAATCCTATGGAGTTTTCCTGCATATCTTATGATATTTCGGAAAGCACTAAAGACTTTTGCTTTAAAAACATTCCTAAATTTCTGACTAGTGTATAACATTAGACAAGAACACCAGCCATAGTGTATAGTCCATCCACAGCACACTGTGCATCTTCATCCAGAATTTAAGCTGTATTTAGGTGTTTACATGGGAGAATGGGATACCAGAATAATTTTTCTAAACTGCTAAGCAGCTTATGTGCCTATTTTCCATTGAGATCAAGAGAACCTGGGCACCTAACACATTAAGTAGTTTTAAATATTTTATCTGCATCTCTCAATAATTTATGTTTTTGGAAATCCTACCTCTTGCAGTAAAAATTCACTAGTATTAACAGCTTAAGCCTATTCATATTTTCCAGTAAAAGACAAACTAATAGAAGAAAATCATTCAGGTTTCTCCTTTTACACAGCAGCTTTGTGTCCTTACATATTTTACTCCATCCCCCAAAAGCCTCAATAAAAACCCATTTAATTTTATAGGATTCAACCACCTGTATGAATTTCAATGAAGAGTGGAAACAAATTCCAGTTGTGTGAGTTTTTTGGAAGACCACTCAGCCATTAATGCTCTCATTCCTGGGGATTGTTGCATCATCCTGGGTATGACTGTCTTTCCTGTGAGCATTAATTATTATAGCAGTGATTACCCCTCTTTCAGACTTTTAGGAAGGGTTTCATTTCCTTAGAAGACATTATTACATTACTGACATTTCCTTTGTATATTATGTTAATATTTCAATTCAATGTAAATAAAAATTTACTATAAAGACTGTGGGATAATACTGAAAAAAAATATCATTCCATGAAGCAAGGAATCAAATCCTAGTAAAGATTTACAAATGAGTTCTAGAAATGTTCAGGATATTAATGTTGCCCATTGTCACACAAGTGCTGTGTTGTTTTCTCTTGACTGCTTCAAACTACAGACATGGAACACTTTTTCTGTGGCCCTTGTTGAGAAATTTACCACATTCATAGCAGAATTTCAGTCAGAGAATATTCTAATGATTCCAAATCCTGACTCTTACCAATGGAAAATCAGAGGTGCTACATGACGTCTACTATATCACTGTTCTACATATAGTTTGTCTCGAGTAAGAAACTCAGAGTAAAATCTTACATTACTCTCCAGTAAAACTGCTGCCCAAAAATTTGGCCATCCCTCTTTTGGAGATTTTCAAAAATCCTATCTGTGATTCATATAGGGCACATTTTCCTAATGCTAACATGTCAGATATTTCACAGAAAGACACATTTTTCTTCACTAGTTTAATTTCTAGCACCTTCAAAGTCTGCAGAGGCTTACTGCCTAACTCTAGATATTTGTTAATGGGATTTTTCTGATCTGAACATTTTTCTATAATTTTATTCCTCCAACATGGTATGTTACATTTAAGGTAAAAAGACTGTGGAGATACAAAGAAGGAATTATTGTGCTAGAGTCTGAAGTTAAATTCCAACATTTGCAAAGGATAAGTTGAAAAGAAACTCTTAATGTCCTAATTCATAAAGATGTTAATTTTGACAGCTAAAGTATATAACTTGCAAAAGAATGAAAGAAAAGGAGGAAAATAGTCTTCTTTACCTCTAAAATGCTTTCTTCTTTGTCTGTAGCAGGTGCCCCAAGACACATTATACTGCCTGCTTTAATTTGTCTTTAATATCAGATGTGCCTTATTGATTTCTTCTGTGTATGTTTTCATTTTGAATAATTCAGAAGCACAATTTTTTTCCATTATGGTCAATAGCCAGAGAAAATTCTGAAAATAATCAATTGAGCCCTGCCTGACGATTACTAGTGTTGATATCCCCCGAAGTGAGGGAGTCGGAAAGGCCAAGGATAATATGACACAACAGTCAATCAGTGCAATCAGTGGAAGTATCAACACTGGCTGCAAGATGAGAGCCAGATCCATGTCAAGGATCCATAACAGCTCCTAAAAGTTCAGATGCTTGACTTCTTGTCATATGCTGCAACAGATGGACTATGTAAGATTAGATTCAAAATAGCCTCTCTGCCTCTTTTTCAAAGTGATAGGATCATAAAGCAGCTGTGTGGTATGATTTGCATAACACCTAATGTCTTAATTTTAATTTTTTTTTCTATTTTTAAGCTTTCCTAATAACAAGTACCTTCAAAGAAATGAGCAGAATAAGCACTTTGCCAAAAAACACTCACAAAACCAGACAGAAATATTATTTTGGTTTCGACCTGATGCTGATGGATAACACCTTTAGCTAGAGATCACGTATGACCACTTTAGTAATTCCCACCACATCCATCCACATAATCAAGGCACATCACATTCAATTTATAGTGGAAAAAAGTATTTTTTTTTCAGTGTAGAAATCTAATGAAGTTGCTAACAGCAGCTGATAAATGGTGGTCCTAATAAGTGCAACTATGGACTTGAGGGTTGTTGCAACTTCAGCCCAAGTCAGGGCAAAAGTCTGATTTAAAATAAGCATACAGCTGTATACACACATAGAAAATAGATAGATAGATAGATAGATAGATAGATAGATAGATAGACAGATAGCTAGATAGCTAGATAGCTAGCTAGCTAGCTAGCTAGATAGATAGATAGATAATTGTGAGATTGATAGATAAATTGATAATTGTGTGTGTGTGTATATATACATATATATATATATATATCTGCTGAGGTGAATATCTCCAGAGAGTGCCCTAAGCACAGCTATTGCCATGCAGGCCAGTGAGCAGTGGCTGTGCAGCTCTTCATGTCTATTACCCAAATTCATAAAATGGCAATATATGGAATTAAACACTAAATAGCTTATAACTAAGTAGTTTAATGACAATCCAATGTGTACAAAGTAAAGGAGTAAATTGGCAGCACTAGCTCAGTTTCCCATGGATAACTTATTTATAAATCTCTCTGTGATTTATTATTAATCTCCTTATGCAATAATCACTTATGCATATAAACATGGCTAAGCTTAAAAATTATATTCTGATTAATGCTTCTTTACAAAGGAAATATTTTGACTATGGAAGTCAAATCATCACTATTTTAAAGGTTTTGAAGACATTAAAATGAAACATTTCAGAAAGTAGAATTTTTGATACCTCCTGGTTTCTTTAATTTTTTGTTTTTCATCACAATATTTTGGAATAAATTAGATGAGACTCTTAACTCTCCATTAAATATATTCCAGCTAATCTGAAGAAAAATTTTATACGAGAAATAGATTATTAGAATTGACATCGTTTATTTTTAAATCAGAGACACGGTCCATGAAAAAAATCAAAATATTTTTTAAAATTTAGCTCCAAAGTAAAGGTACTTACTCATAAATATTAATATGCTTTCTATGTTACAGACATATGTGATATGCTCCAATTATTTTCTTAAAAGTAGGTCACTATGCATTTTACTCCCTTTTTCCGTATTCCCATGACCTCAAAACACGTTATGATTCTTGTTCCACACTCATGGAAAACATGAACATAAAAGAAGCTGGTGTCTAGAACCAGAGCAGCAGACTGAGTTGGGATGGAGCTTTTACATGGTAAAAGATCCACTTCATTACAGCAGTACATAAAGCAATAACCATACGCTACAATTGATTAACACAGGAGGGAAACAGGTGCTTAATCAGTCAAAAAAAACCTGCTTATTAAGAGTCTATTATAAAGCAACAGGAGTTTTTTAGTATTAGTCTATGGGATAAAATATGAAACAGAAGGAAATAAAAAAGATAGTGTTATTCTTTTCTGTAGAAAAAAAAAAAGCCAAGTGCCTTTTATCATCCTTTCCAGCGAGAGGGAAGCTAAGTGGTTCAGAAATTGTAGTGTATAAAAGCAATTAAAACCAGGACAGACCCTGGTTTTATTGCCTGCTTTGGCATATCACAGTTTGCATTCAGACTTCCATCCAGGCTGCCATGTGAATTTCAAGGGAGAAACTGCTGCCCATAGCCCCAAACCATGCTCAGGAATTGACAGAGAATAGCAGGTCAGCACAGGCCAAGTCCACAACCGTGGCTGACAGGGATAACCTGTACCACTCTTCAAGTCAGGGTCTGGGCCTTGTTGGGTTTGTAAGGACAAGCCAAGACAGTGAGAATAAAAGTCTGCCTTGTGCAGATCTGGAAACTGGAAAGCAAAGAAAATAAATCCAAGGAGGTTGAACATCAAATTTGTTCAATATGTATTTCATGTCAGGACAAAATACATGTTCTCAGACTCCAAGGCCATGATTTTTTCTTATTAGAAGTTAGATATTTCGTTTAACCTGTCTCCACAGTGAGTGAAGGACAATAGGTACTTGCAGAAAGGAATTCATCTCATCTATCTATCTATTCATCTCACCTATGAATTGTCTTCTGATAGCAAAAACCGTCTGTTGGTCTACAGTTATGGCATCATATCTGTGTGCTGTTTTGATATCCAAAAAAGTAGGCAGATGCCCAAGACCTGCATAGTTCTCATTTCTTCTTTTCAACTGACTTTTTTTTATTGCACTCAACAATGTTTATCTCCCTGCCTGAAATAATGTGGCTGGCTGAGAGAATACTTCAAGCCTTTCTGGAAGACCACCAAGCGCACTCTTTCCAAGCTGCTCCTCCCTTTTCTCTCTGCAGGATCCATGTTCAGCTATTGGTCTATATCTGCAGCAGGCAGTGATCCCAAACTGCCTCCTCCTGCCCCACAAAGGTGTTAGAACAGAGGTAAGAAAGTCATGCTGACATAGCAGGTATTGCCTGGGTGACATTTCAGCCCTTGTGAAGCAAAGGCAGAAACAAAGGAAACAAATATAAGATTTTCTGAACCACAAGTTGTAGAAACCATTGGAACACTGGTGTGCAGCTGTCACTGCTTTCATGCCCACAAGGAATACAACAAGAGACACCATTGTTTGACTTAAAAATTTTCCTTGAAGAATCCTTTAGGATGCTAAATTCTTCTTCTTCTGACCACAATCACATCTAGATATTTTATGAGACATTTGGCAGACAGACATATCAACAGCCTTTGGAGTCTTTTTTTTTTTCACTCTAAACAGATTTTTGTCAATACAAAGCAGAGCAATGTTTGTTTCAAACTTAGTTTATTTTGTCACTACTCATTTTTTCAAAACCCAGATGTTACAAAAAGAACCAACACTTGGTTTTTCAAATAACAATTTTTCTTTATTTCAGAGAGAGGGGGAAAAAATTGAAATTTTTTGGCTCCGTGCCTTTGTCAGAAAAGAGCAACCCAAGGGAGTCATTAACTGTGGGGTAATCTCTTTGCTCATGGATGTAATATTAATGTAGTTTCTATAGTCTACCTATTAAACGAATTGCAGTGAAGGATTTTATCAAACCAAGCTTCTGTGAATAAAATAAATCTTATCTAAAATTCACTAATTAAGTATATTACCACCAATAATGTTGCAGTGAGCACATTAGTGGAAGCTGACTTTCAGGATTGATATATTTCATTGAGTAAGTGATATTGCTACATTGAATTTGGAGAGCTAGATTCTTTTCCCCTCATGTAAGTCTTATTTCTTGGTAAAACCTTAAATAAAATATGTAGAAGTACATTAAGGTAAGCAGCACAAGACTTTCAATTTAGTATCATTTACTGAAAAGTTGGTAAGTTACCAAACTTCTGCTAGTACTCAGAGACCTATCACATTTTTCTTATGTTAATAGTATCTTTTATTAATACCAAAAGACACTTAGAGAAAACAGTAATTTCATAGACATTTATACTCATCTCAAATTATTTTTAAATGACATTCATTAATAAAATCTTACAACCATTTTAGTAATATGCTTTATAATCAGATCAAATATGTCTCGTTACTTTCTCCTACACACTGGTTTTAAAAAATAATAAAACACCTGCAGATAATTTTTGTTTATTTTAGTGCAGTTGTTTAAAACGGTGTGTAAGGGTGCCTATAAAAGGAAAACATGCACAAGCATGATGCTGGTTCACAGAATCACAGAATCACTCAAATATTTGTGCTTATATTTCTTTGAACAAGAGATTACAGAAGGCATGGGCTCAAGATTTGTCAGAGGATGACTTTGACAATTTTACATGTAAAGTCCATTCTTAAGGTCTCATAGGATATGTAACTTTCACATATGTTGCCTGTTTCCCTGCTTTTCTTCAGCACATGTGCACATTTTTTTCGCATTGATTTTGTCATGCCTCCCTTTTTGAACCCTCTTCTTTCCTATCCATTTGATAGTGTATCACATATAAGGGTATATACCATATTTTAGCTCAGCAAACTCCATATTGCCTGCTTTATCAACATTACTTTCACAAGCTCTCACTTTAAAACTCACTTTTTTGCTGTGCACTGAGCCAAATCTCTTGTCCTTATAAAAGTGTGCCTATAATAAACAAAGAAGATTTCCCTCTAAGGTGTTTGAAGATGTTGTAATAAAAAGAACAAGGAAGTAATGTATTAAATAATAGTAATTATTTATGTTTACTGCCTATTCTATGTTTCTGTTCAAGATGTGCTTCATTTGGTGACCAGAATTACCACTCTAAAAAGTTTCTCAAATCTGTTTGCCCTAATATTTCACATGACAGTAAAACCACAGATTTTCAGATTTCAGTTTAGATTCCCAAAGATAGGTGCTAGCTAGTTCTAACTGACCAAGAGAATTCCAAGACATTCATATATGGCTGGCACATAATTCTAATCTTGCAATTCTGTGACCTTTTGTGTTTTTTAGAATAAATCTTGTTTTCCTGTTTAGTTTGCTTACCTAAAAAACCTTTATCTTAAGTCAAGCTACAGCTGCTAGTTTGGTATCATCAATTATCTGATTAAAGAGAAATATTCCCAATTAATCCCACTATCCTGGGGTTTTTCTGGGTAGATAACCTTGAAGAGGCAACTTATCCATGTTTTCAGTTACGTCCTTTGTCTTCTGCTTTTTTTTTTTTTTTTTCACCTGAGCATTATGGATTTATGCAACCTTTCTTTAGATCCTAAGTTTCTAAAATGTCACATCACTCTTGTGCTCAGCTGGACTCTTGAATTTTGTCAACATCTTTGCTCAAGTGTGCAATCCAAAACTAAGAACAGACTTCCTTTGAGGATTCATATACAATGCAAAATGGTGATTTTCCTATCTTAGGGAAATCCACTCCAGTTCAAACATCTCAGAATGACATTTGCCTCTTTTTCACCAGATCACCACTCCTGCTTTATTTCTGTAGTGCTACTGCCTGCTAGGTTTTCCAGTATTCCCCATGCTGCTTGTGTGTTCTTGAACTCTTTTTCTTTCTTTTTCTTTTTTTATGGGTTTTTTTTTTGTTGTTGTTGTTGTTGTTTTGGTTTGGTTTGGGTATTTTTTTTTGTTTTGTTTTGTTTTGTTTCTGGATACTCTTATTCAAATTCATCATGTCAATTTAGGGACAAATATGTCTTTAATATAGGAAGAACATTTTGAATTCTGATCTGATGCAATTAGGTCCTATTTCTCTTCTTACAAAAGTCCTAAGTTTAGTGTCATGAGCAAGACATACAAATGTAGTTTCACTTCCATAACCCAAGTTATTAATCCATATCCTGCTCAGTACATACTTCTTCAGGATCCATTTTGAAATATTCTCCTCACAGTAAAATCTTCAGCAAAGTGTTCCATCTGTCATACACAAATGTAATAGTGATTTTATTCAAATATTTTTCTGATTTGCTTATGAAAGTCCTACATGAGAATGTTCAGACTGATCCAAAGTTAAATTATGTCACAACCTTTCATTACATCAAACACTATTGGTTTTCTCTCTTTTTCAATTAAAAATTAGGTTAGAATGACTTGCTGTTGAAGACAGGCACATTTATCTCTAGTTTCTTCATTTTCCCCCAGTTCAGTTCTAAATGGCCACACCAACATTACCATTTCAATTCAAATCAAATACATGCCTCTGAAATAAATCTCCCAATAACCCTCAAGCTTTAGTTCATGCTCAGTCTCATGAGCTCCTCCTGGATTAAGCTAAACTGGAAAGCACCCATGAAAAGCCCACTAAACATGCTGCATGGGACCAAATGAAAATCACTTTGAAGAAAGGCACTGTGTGGATTTAAGGTCTTCATACCAGCTCTGCCTCTTCATAGCCCCTCCTGCTGTGCTGCACTACTTGCTACAGATTTAGCCTCAGTGCCCTTCTTCCAGTCTTCATTAAGCTTCCATGAACTCCAAAAACTAATAGCTCTGCAGCTTTTTCAGCTAACATCCTATGAATTTGAGGGAGCATTTTTTATGTTATTCTAACACCTCTTAATTTAGTTGTGTTAGTTTGAAAACAGGAAAAAAAAGACCATAGTGTCCTTTCTCTGTGCCTTCTGTTACTTTCCTTCCCTTCCCTTTCAGTACTGATATACTGTGTGTTGCTTTCCTGTCTATTCCCTCCCTAATGTATTTCTAGAACCGTGTCTGCTTGCCTTTCATCTCCCTTGCTAATTGTAAGTCATTTTGCATTTTAGCCTTTCTGAGTTCATCCCTACATGCTTGTGCTATTATCCTCCACGCACATCCTTATTCAGCTCTCCTTGTTTCCACTTTTAATATATCTCCTTTTTTTTCCATTCTTTACTCCTTAAAGAGTTCCTGATTCAGCCACATTGTCTCTTCCAAGCTCTCCTTCGCATCAGAATACATTGCTTTGTGCCTTTAATGCAGTCTCTTTCAATAACTGCCAGGTCTCCTGAATTCTTTTATCCTCTATATTATCTTCCCAAGGGACCCTACTTACCAGTTTCCTCAGCTGTTGAAGAGTGCTTTTCTGAAGTCCATTATGCCTACTCTGCTGTTCTCCCTCCTTCCTGTTCTCAGTATGTTGAGCCTGTGATTCCTTTCACCCAAACTTTTATTCCATCATTAGATTTTCAATGAGTCTTCCTGTATTAGTTGAGTTGCTATCTAAAAGTGCTGTTCTTTCTATAGTCTTAACTACCACACCAAATCCTGGACAGCTAATATAATGAATTCCATAATAAAGAGGAGTGTGATGATAGAATATGAACAGCCCAAGTCAATCCAGTTTATTCAGCATTGGTGGCTCTTGGTGGCATTATGGTGATCAGTGCACTTCAGTGAAAATGCACATCTTGAAGGAGCTCAAAGCACAACAATGATGACAGTACAAGAAAACAGGGACTGCAGGAGAAAATTGGCATAATCAGGTTGTTTAGACTAGAGAAGTCCTGAGAGGGGGGTGTTCTCAGTACTTTTGCAAAAGGTAAAACTAAATCTTAAAGGGAACAAATAATCTGTTCTCTGTAGCATTCGGTGAAAAAGGGTTTAGGTTGTTACCATAAGTTCAACTCAGACATCAGTCACCTTCTAGAAACAAGGAAAATAAACAATGAATTGGTAGCCCAGGGGGAAATGGATTTAAGAGTGAGCTGTGCAATTACCTGTCAGGATAACCACTGTAATCCACCAGAGTCTCACACCCACAACCAGATCACTCTCACAGGCACACAAATTTGCAGCAGCATATATGGACCTCATGCATATATGAAGAGCTCAGGAAAAGGACTTAGAAGAAGCACACTATGAACACAAAAATGGAATGTCTGATATCCTTAGCACATTTTAAACAGCAGGCAAATAATGAATTCCAGTTTTATCCATCATGCATATTATTTCTTATATTTGCCCGTGTCTTATTGTGTTACAAAAATAATGAAATTCCCCTTGTATGCAAACTTTTGATCCCTTACAAATATAATTTTAAAGTCAAGTCCTCTCTGTATAACATCAAGTTTATGAATATTGCAAGCTATTTTCAGAGATGTAGAGTGAGACTGTGTGCTCAGGCCTGCAGAACAGAAGAGCACGAACCTCTCTGCTAACCACTCTCTTGGTGAGGAGCAGTTTTCATTGCAGTCCTTGTACTCTTCTTGATGGAAAATATTTCCATCAGCCTCTATACTGCACCCAAGCTGACATCCTGGGACATGGTGCAGACCAGCACAATCTTAAGGCACATCATCAACACTAGACAGGATAGTTGTCACATGAGGTACAGAGTGGTGAACCTCTCCCAGCAGAATGCAAATGTGCTTTTGGGACAGCCCTTTGGTCTTCCAGCTGGATTTCTAAAGAGCTGCTTCAAACAGCACTCGAATATGTTAAGTACAGAGGAGAGACAACTCTTTGACTTCATGGTTGCTTCAAAATTGCTGCTAGGACCTTTGCTAATGCAGTTGTTTCACAGAAAGTGAGGCAGGTTCATGGGGCTGAAGGGTCCTAAGCTACAGGTCTTCTGAGGCCAGGAGAGTCTCCTGCCTTTGGAGCACATGCTACAGCCCATGTAAGTGGAGTGCATTAGCTGCATTCCCCAGGAGCTGCAGGAGGCAGAGTGCATGCCTGAGGCACAGCCCCTCCTGGAGCTCCTGGCAAGGTGATGTGCCTCTGCATTATCCCCAATGTGGTGCCATGCCTTCAAGGCACAATTGAGTCCTTAGTGTTTTGTCCAAGCTATTGCTTCAGAGCTTGAATTTATGATATGAACAGAGATAGCATAGCTCTTAACCAAAGTTAATCATCAAATATTTATATACACTAAATACTACAGTTTCTCACAGTCAGGGATTAAAATACAGCTTTTTAGACAAGGCTACCATTTAATGTATGGAGGTTATTCTTTGACAAATTTCCCAAATCTTCAGATCTTATCTCAAAAATACTGTCCCCCCCCGTTCTTCTTATGTTAGAAAAGTTACCCATAGTTGCATCTCCAGACCTGGGTGGTCAGTGCATCTCATCCTTTTCTTTTCCAATCCATGGTAGGGATACCATGTCACTCAGTCTTTCTGGACAAGAAAGTTGCATCAGGTGACATTTAGTTTGGATATCAGGAAAAAAATATTCACAAAAAAGATCATCAAGCAGTGGCTGACTGGTCAAGGGAATCGCTGTCCTGGAAGTGTTCAAAGACACATAAATGACACACAAATGTGGACTTTAGGGACATGGTTTAGTGGTGGACCTGACAGTGTTAGGTTAATGATTGGACTTGGTGATCTTCAAGGTCTTTTGCAACATAAATCATTCTATGATTCTATGGTGGAAAGCATTTCCCACATAGTAACTTTTCAGTTGCTCATACAGTATGGAAATTTGTGTCCATTTATTTAAAAATCTGGGTGACTTTTAGACATTTTTTCTTTTAAATGGATCATCTGAAGGCTTGATATAATGCACTCATAACTCAGGAGCTTTGAATTACGGAAGGGCTGGTTGGATCTTGCTAAGATGAGTTTGCCTCTGCCTACCACAAAAGAGAGAGAATAGTAGTATGGACCATGGCCTTTGTGATGTAGACATTGCCCAGTTGTGGATATTTTTAGTCTGGGATTCACCTAATTTACCTAAGGTCATGGCTTCTCCAGAAGCTTCTCCTCTCTCCTTCTCGCTAATCTGGCACTCATCAGACTGATTCATTTTGGTGACCAACCAGAAGCTAAATACTTGTTGATGTCACTATTGTGTTATGACAGAATAGTTTTCAAAGGACTAATGAGATTAGTCAGATCACAGAGGACCCACTAAGCATTTATAGTGGTGTAAGATGAGCAGCAATATTGCCCAGGTAGGACCAGAAAGAAGAACAGGACTTAAAAACAGCAGGGAGCTTAGCCCACAACACACTCCAACATCCCACTGAAACACAGTCTATGCAGTAAAAACTCAAGTGAAAAGTACTTCCAACAATTTAAAATCCAAAAATAGAGCTGAACCTGACAAGAAATCTCCTTGAATTTAGTACTCTGTACCTTGTTAATAAATAATAGCTTCATTATTGACTGCTTATGTTTACCATATAGAGACCAACAAATAATACTTGATAGCCCAATGACATGAAACACTGTGATCACAGGAGTGCAATCCTGAACTGAACTAATTAGCCCTGAGAGGAGGAAGATTTCTTGTTTAAAGTGCCATAGTGCTGTAATACGGGTATATTGTTTCCAGGACCAAAGCTTGTATTTGTTGTGCATGGTACTGCCTCACTCAGCAGTAACAGCCTCAATTAGTGGCAGTCAGATAAATCTGATTGCCTAATGCAGCTATACCTCAAGAAATTTCAAGGTTTATTTGAAAGTTTCTGATATTAGACAGTATCAATTGGCATAATGCTGTCTCAGGAAAAATACCAGTCTGTCAGTCTTCAAACAAGAGAAAATTCTTTGTAATGTGCCTAACATTCATGTTGGGTATGTTGCAAGAATGGAAAAGGCAATTTTCAAGCATGATCTTACTTAATATTGTCTATACTTCATGGTCACAAATGGTGCTGAGTATAACCCTAAAACCACACACCAACCAGAGGAGACATTCAGGTGAGCACTCTGAAATACTTTTAGGTTGGGAGGGCATTTGCAGTCATCACACACCCACTATTTGGGGTGATAAAATACCTAGAGCAGCAACTTACATTCTACAAAAAACCAACTACAAAATTTTAAAGTATTTTGTACACTTGTCAATATATATTTTCTCTTACATGTTTGAAGTAGCTGTGGAGTTAAATTATCACCCTCCCATTTCAAGTATTGCCATACCATCCTCAAAATTTAGCGCCCGGTGAATGCAGGTTGTGATTTTATGTCCAGACTTAAGGTAAAAAGCTGAATTTACAAATACAGTTTCTCCAGTAGGACTAAACACACTGGTGATGAAGGGAAGGCAAGGCAAGGCAAGGAAAGGAAAGGAACCAGAAAATTTAAAAATACTTGAAGTTGCCTTTTCTCGAGAAAATATGTTTTCCATATCCTACCAATCTCTTCTGTCTTTTCACCACTTAAATGTCATAAAAGGGGTAAAGTGGAACAGAGTTAAAGCCTCATTTCTTTTCATAGAGCAAAGCCTAGTTTACAACAAATGGACAACTTTTAGAGAACCACCAGGATAAAATAAGGCCAAAGAATAAGAGGCAGTACATGACATCAAGAGTAGTAAGTAGAAAACTGAAGAACTACATAATGAGCATACACTTTTTAAAGGGTAGGGGAAGGTAGGGGTGAAATTTGGTTTCTGTGATCAAGGGTAAATTACCTGGAATTAAGAACTGACATCCTGCTGGAAGTATTATGTCACCTTAACTAGCCCATCCATCCCAAGACAGCTGGCCAATGCCCCTACTCTTATTCGGGAAGCTTCAGATCTGTTTGGCAAAATCCTCTTAAATGGGAAGGTTCATGATAGTAGATGCTTAATATTTTTTTGTCTGCAAGCATTCCTTTCAAATGCCTTTCAGGGAGATTCTTTCTGCATCTGAATTATTTCATAGCTCAGTGCAGAGACTTCTAAATGTCACTGGCATTAACAAGTTGTACAAAGAAGATAATCTCAGTTGGACACCACAGATTGAGAACGTGCCGGCTTGTATGAGTCAAATAGACTGTCAGGGATAAGAAATGGAAAGTGCATAAAGCCAAGTGTCATTTCCATAAGAACTCTCATATCTGAGGAAAAATGTATCAGAAAGGTGTGTCAAGACCAATCCTACAAAATGCAAATCATTCTATAAAAGACTTACTTGAAATCCAAAGTGAAGCAAAGTAGAACTGGAAAGCTTTTGAGGGAGAAAGATAACCTTTTCAAAGAACCATTAACAAAATCTCTATAAAAATTGTGGAGTTCGCTGGAGAGCTAAATTGGGCAGAGAAGCTGATATATAAAAGATTATTTACTCAGAAGCTGCCTGAGAGATCATATGTTTTCAGACACTGGAAAAAAATTATATAGCTATTAGAAAGGGAAACTGGAAGTGGTATTCTTATAAAGGGCAACTTTGAGCAGTGACCTGAAGCATATTCAGATTAAACACACGATTCTGATTGTAGCCATCAAGGATAGCATTACTCAAATCTTGTTATGAAGATTTCCAGTTGTTTTTATTAAATATTTCAAGCACTGAAGCTGGTCAGAAACTCTTGTTAATAATTCCAAACAAGGTCTGCAGCAAGAATAACTGTAATTTCGAATTTTGTTGCTAGCATTCAAAATGAGCACAGCTGTGAAATCCATCAAGTGTTTTCCTTTCATTTTCCTTATTTTCTCTTTTTTTCTTCCAATGGAAAATTTATTCACAAAAGTACGGCAAAGTCAGTGTTAAAGTGAATGAAGTTGAAAGCAGTGTTGACAGTCAGCGTAGAGCAAATGCCTGGTTCTGCAGGGTGGCATAGGAACAGAAATCTGCTATTGGTGATCTGTATTACTTCACTATTGAAAAACTTGAACTGTGACTGAGGAGCACAGACATTACGGACAAAAGACAGGCAAGTGTCCTCAAAAGTGTGCATATTGTGATCTCTTTAATGGAGAATACTAATATTTAAATCTAGTCACAAGAACATGTGTGAACTAGAAAGAATGATAGAGGGAGTAGGAGAGAGGTCCACAAAGGGATTTAAATTACGCTGAAGTGTTTAACTATTATTTTATAAATCCAAAAGCTATTTCTTTAGGATCTCTGTTTAAAACCCAGTTGATCCCAAATGGAGTTTGCAGCCATCATACTCACAGATTCTGTCATTCAAGGTTGCCCAAGAACACTAACTTCCTTCTTTTTCCTATTCCAGAAGTGTTTCGGTGATGTGCAGCATGTGTTTCATACCTCTAACATACTTATAAGGTTAGGCTCCTTAAGAAATACTGGCAGAATAATGAATGATGGTGAATCTCAGTGAAGTGGATGTGCAACCCATATTGTGCAAGTGAGATTAAGTCCTTCTGTTGCTTAAAGGAATTTGAATCCACACCTTTAGGGAGGATACCACAATCCTACTACTGAGTAGAATGACCTCTCTTTTCTATGTCCCTTTTCATGCAAAGGTTTCAGCTACAATGTCATTGTCACATGCTATTTCAGCCTGGAAGAGGAAGCCTAGAAGCCCTTGGGAAGGTAAAATCTTTGCACTGAACCTTGTTAAAATATTTTTTCAATTTCTCTTATTGACTGCCAGTAGAGGATATCACACTGTGAACAACACAATCATCCACTGCATTCCCTAAAGCCTCTTCACAGTGACTATAGGGAGATGCAGTTCCTTTGCTGTGTTTCATTAACAGCCTGTCCCTTTTTTTTTACTGTTGTGAGAATTTCAGCAGTGCCTGATAACTTAGCATACCATGAGAATTTGAGAAAAACTTTAGGAGGAAAGAGAAATTAGGTGTGTGAGATTTCACTATAGGGATTGTCAAATAGATATGAGTTTGGATACAACAACCATTGGGAGAATCCTCCCATCCCCTCCTCTAGGAAATATTTAGTGAGATTCACTGCTTAAACCAATCTAAGCACCCATTAGCTGGATGGTCAACTGGCCCAGTCCATACCAGTACATAATATGACAGCTAAGATTGGCTATTGCTTGTTGCCAAAGTCCTCTGAAGCAGCACTTATGGCTCTGGAGAAATGTCATGTCAAACTCAGTAGGCTTCTGCAGCTTGTGTAGAAGCTAATCAGCTTTTACTGAACACCCTCTATGCCATAAACCAACACTGTGCACATGCTGTTTGCTAAAATTGTGGAGTGTTTTTCTATCAAGTTGCCTTTCCATTACGTTATGCCCAGTGATTTATATTGCCAGCTCTGCTGGATTGAAAGTACTGCCATGGAGGGGTATCTGAAACACACAATTCATAACTGAAGTTGTGAGTGTATGCCATTGCATCTCTTCTTGTTCAATTACTGCATATGTAGAGTCAGTTAAAAGGGGCTGTAAATATTTTTGAGGGTGTTGTTCATTAAAATATTTCTTTTGTGACCCACTAGATGATTCTGATTAGATCAAAATCAAAGTGTTATACTCATACCAGCTGTTATACCCATTTCAGATGTTAATATTATGCTTTTCATAAATAAAACATTTTGGCTTTATCAAAGTAATTATTTGTAATAAGATTATTTGAAGTTGCTGAATAAAAAATGTTGCAGGCTTTCTATGGCAGAAAATAATTTGAGATTTCAGCATTTCACACATTTTAAAGACAAGTGCATTGTGGAATGTGAAAATTCCTGTGAAATAGAAACTTCATTTTGCAACCAGATCTACTGATTGACTTTTTTTAGTTCTACAAATAGCAGTTGTACTTTTAGTGTGAATTCTTGAAGTCTGATTTGAAACATCCATTAACTGGAATTTTCTAGTAAATATTTTTCTCTATTTTCTTACTCTCTTCCTTCCATACCTTTTTCTAACACTCTGACCTATGTAGCTATTTGACAGATTATATGTTAAAGCAGATATTTTAATTAAAAGAAAGAAGCATCTTGGCAGGTCAAGCCAGCACCACCAAATGCTCCTAAGTACTAAAAAAGCAGAGAACCTTAAGTGAAAGCAGCAGAAAAGGATGGTGTTGCTTGTATTTGCAGCCATTGCTAGTTATTTTGGAGCTCTGAGGACAGCAGGTACCCCAACACAGAAGTCACAAATTAATCTGAATTGTCCATAATGTTATAAATACCTGCAAAAGGAATATTGTGTCTTGATACAGGGGTCTGCAAAGATAACTATCAGCCAGATGAGTTTGGTCATGATTATAGTCTAACATGCAGTCTCCCAGAAAATTTATTCTGGATGAGGCAGCAGCTAGTGTCCTCAGGAGATAAGTCGTCATCATCATACTTCCACCCCTGCTAGAGCTGGCTTTGCACTCTGGTTATTCTCACAGCATATGACAGCATCTTAAAAACTTGTCTGGCAAGGGAATTAAGTGAATAACATTTTTTCTTTCATCAACTTTTTTTATTCCCTTCCCTCAGTCTTATATTAGATGAACTGATGCACTTTGGTATAATGCAAATATAATAGGAGTGTGTGATTAGATAAATGAGATTTTTCATTTCAGTTGATGAGATATTGTGTCTTGCTGCTCTTTACTTTAGATATCTATTTTATTCTGAGTAGAAAAACAGAGCTCTTCACAAATGAAATGAGAAAATATTTCATCAGCTTTCCCTCCAAATAATGAGTTTGAACAGTTTTTTCAGTTTTTCACAAATAATTATTTTTAATTACATGTGGCAAGATCAGTTATTAGATTTATGATACATAATACTCATGCTGTGCAGACCAAAAAAAAGTTTAATTTTTCCTTCCAAATATTTCTCACCTGTAAGAAGTAATTAGGATTCCCATTAATTGTAGAGTTTGGGGTTTTTTGTTTCACTGTAGCTCTGCATTGGAAAGGAGCAAAATCAATTTTGTGATGCAATTGCATTTAGAGGGAGAAAGAGAACAAAAGAGTCAGATTACTAATATACAGGAAATATACGTATGTGTATTCCTTCTTACCATAAATACTGACATTTTATTTATTTGTATTAATAAATGCATAGGAAGCCTACCAAGAATCATTAAAGCAATACATGTAAAAGACAAACCAACAACAGGAGGATTTTTTTTTTTTAAATCAAGTATCAAATTAAATACTTAGCTAAAGAGCCCAGAAATAACCATCTTACTTTAAAAAAAAATCAATTTCCAGTTAGTCAGAGGAGAATGGGGAAAAAAGAGAGGGTGACAAAGAAAATCAAGAGAACAGTGCAACAAGCAAGCAAAGATAGGTTTCTTCAAAATAACTAGTCTCCAAGCCATGGAGATAGTTGCAATCAGAGATATACCACCACTTCAGTATTTTTCAAAGTATGACGTATGAAAACAAAGGATATAAATTGAATAGTCTGTGCTCTTTTCTCTCTTAATTTGAGTGTTTTCTTGAAAGAAATGTTTTCTATTTCTCAGTGTAAAAAAGGTACAAAGTAAATTAAAAGTGGTCTCAAAGCAGCCATAAAAATAGTGCATAAAATCCAAAAGATCATTAGAAATATGCTCCTCCTAAAACTGTTTTTCCAAAAGTATTTATTTACTGCCTAAATACAACTGTGTTAATTTTAAAGGTTTCATATAGTTTCCTCTTTTTTTTTTACACCAAACAAACAAATAAATATATTGGTCCCATATGTTATATGATTAAAGCACCATTCAACCCTGTAGCAGCAGAATAGGTCAGAGTGCCTCTGACTATCCATGACACTTGACAGCCAACTAACTCCTTTTTATCATATTGGATCATTCCAACATCTCCTTCAAAAAGTAGTTTACCCTAGAGGATCTCAGCAGTGGATGCATGTTGTTAACAAAGCTGGATATCTCAATTTTGTACTAAAAGGTCCAGTTGACGAGAGTGATGAAGTACCTGTATATATTTAGATGTGCGTTTTAAGAGATATTCCTGAATCTGTACCTGAAAAAATACAATATGAGTGAGGTTACTCTTGGCCAGCCTGAGATGTCTTATATGTTGACATTTTCATATAAATTATTTGCTTAGATATTTAGGCAATGAGGAGCACTAGACATTTGTAGATTCACATTATGCATTTGAACATCTACTTTCAGAACAGAAGCATCACACCCCAGAAGCATATTTTTGTTGCTGTCTGTTGCCTGTCAAAGGAGTCAATCACCTCTGATTGAAGCTTGCAATGCTAACCCATCCTAACTCAGTAAACATATAAATGTTTCCATTTCTTTTGGTCACCTTCACTTCCAAAATATTTTAACAAGAATGAGCTGCCTTTGACCCCACCTCCAAAAAATCAGTACCTTTTGTCTGTTACACTCCTACATTCTTGGTATAAACTGCTACAGGTACAAACCCACTAGAGGAAATGAAAGCAATGCAGTGTCTTCCATTTAAGAACTTGTAATTAAAATATAGTTTTATACTCTGGTTTCTTTAACTTGCACTCTCTGGCTTCTTTCTTGGATGAGAGTCTCTCTGACATGGAATCCAGTGGATGAGGACTCCACACCAGCTGTGCCAGGAGGATGGTGGTAGTGAGAGCTAAGGAAAACTGCTGTGGGCAGTGAGATGATCTGCAACAGACTTAAACTTGCACATGTTTTTGTTGGGGTAGATAATAAAGGGAAAGCAGAGAGAGGGCTCTGGAGGCTCCTAGCACACAATAAAAAAAAAGTAACAGACAGATGTGCTGAATCTTAAAGTCCAGTGCAAACACATTTAGGTCAGGAAAAGTATAAAGAAAAAGGAAGAAAAAAGGTCCTAAAGATGAACATTATCAGATTTATGATCTCTTGAGACTGTGAAAAACAACAGTAGTCTCGAATTTTTCCCTCTTGTCCATTTCTTCTTACAGTATCTAGATGGTCAATGCAAATAACCATCTAAGTGTGCACACAAATAACTGTATTTGGAAAATGCATCTCTTTTTATTCTACCTTGCATTTTTTTTCTTCTTTTCAATCAAAAATAGAATTAAGACAGGATATTTTGCCAAACTAGACAGCACAGAAATTAATATTTCCCAAATCTTACTGTCTGACTGCTTTTATATCATTTATAGTTTCATTTTTTCTGTGATAATGAACTACAGGATTTGGTTTTCACTCTCAAAATTAAGAGCTTCATTAATTTAGGCTGCAATTCTTTTCACATCTTAGAAACTAAGTAATTTGCTGTTAATTTCACTGTTGTTTTTCATTAATTTTGAGTAGTATTTGTTAGGGTGAATTCTGAAAAAGGATTCTGAGTTGGTGGAGGGGATGGTGATGGCATTTCAGCAAATAATCTCAAAACCAGTGATTTTAAAGGTATCTAGAAGAGGTGATTGGCTGGCATGGCCTGTAATCTTCATTTTATTAGAAATGGCCTGTAAAACTACAGTTGTCTATACCTCCTCCTTTTTTTTCTGCCATAAAAACTGTTTGGAAGTTTTGAATATTTCAGGAGTGTCACCAGAGTATCAAGAACTCTGTCTAGGCTACAGTGACTAATGCCTTAAGTGCTATTAAGAAAATTACCAGAAGAAAAGTAAATTTCATGCAGTTGCAAGATAGGCTTCATAGATTTCAATTGTTTAGATTTAGGTTTTTTAGAATTAACAGTGTGTGGGTTTCTTAAATGCTTATAAGATAGTACAGCAGTAGAGCAGTATAACACTGCTAGGTGTACTAAGTCACCTTCTTTATTGGTTTTTTTGGTTTTGTTTTGAGTTTTTGGGGTTTTTAATTTTTTTTGTTGGGTTTTTTGTTGGTGGTGGTTTTGAGTTTTTTTGTGTTTGTTTGGGTTTCTTTTGCAGCTAGGATGACTTTTCAGCATGCAGCTTTGTTTCTATCAGCACATCAGAATGCTAATAGGAGAGAGAAATTCCCAGAAGAACCTGATTTGCTAGACCTGTTCAGTCTGACCTTTAATCATTTAGGCTCTGCTGAGTATGATATCCCTGTGATCCCCAACTATTACACACTAGTCTTGTGCTTAAAACACTTAACCAGGTTATACAATAATTCTGGTCCTAAATTACCCACCCAGGTGTGGAACAGCCAGGTTCTATGTGTACACCAGTCTGAGGTCTCACCCTGAGGAGATCCTCCCCTCCATAGGTGTATATTCATTGTGTGTGTCCACAACTTTCTCCCTGAAGCTGGTCCAAAGGGTGCAATTAGGGCATGCATATCTATAAATTCTTACCCGAAGACTGAGAAGGCTGTGGAATACTTGCTTTTCTTCCTTGCAAAGAGCTTAAAACACCCAGTTTTGTTGCTGATATATAAGTACTTAAGAGAAAGCAACCAGATACATAATTGTCCCTTGCTGCCCCATGCCTACTGGCTGTCATCAACATCACAGAAATCAGCATGAAGTCTCTCATGGATCCCTAAATAAGTGTCTAATTATTTTTCTTTGGCCACTCTGTGTGCCAGAGCAGGATACCTTACCCAGCCTGCTGATGCTCAAGCTCAAGCTCCTTTTTTTGCCAGACAGACTTTATTGACTGTCTGTCCTAGTGACACTGCATTTCTTTTGATGCTAGACTGAGTCCCAGAAACTGAAACAGAAATGTATAAACAGAAGTGGTATCTCTGGCACTTTAAAGTTCCTGATGGATTTTTCTTCCATATTAATCCATTGGCTGCACACATACAGGAACAATCTGACATAAATAAATTAATTTAGAGTGACTCGTTTAAAATTACTATCAGCATGTCATGTGGTAGGGACCACATTACTTTGCTCTGCAATGTGAGAGACTTGTCTCTGATTCCTCAGTTAGAAGAGGGAGGTTTAGTGAAGAAGAATGGGGACAACAGCAAAATAGTTACGAGTAAAATTTTTTTTATGAGCTTCCCAATGCGTTCCAAGAATCTTCTGAATTTTAATTAAAATGTGACCTAGCAGCATCCCTGAGTACTTCCCAGTTTAAGGGCTAATTGGAACATGAATCTCAGATGCCAGGACAGCAGTGGAACACCGGCCAGCATAGTGCTGGCTGCCCCCTCAGGGTGAGCCACCTGCTCCAGCACTTCTGAGCCATACCAAGGAACCCAGTTGCTCACTGCCTTCTCATTTCTTCACTTCCTCTTTTTTCTTAACGTGACTAAATTTGCAATTATTTAAAATGTCTTCTATCCTTTTATTTTTTAGAAAGGCAGGTAGTGCAGAGAGCTGCCGGCATGTTGAAGCTAAAAAAGGTTATTAACAGCAGACAAGTACAGAGCCTTCAGGGAGAATTTCTGTATCTCCTGCCTCATCCTATCCACATCTCATCCTTAATCTTGCTCTCTTTCAGTCTGGAAGAGCACACACTAGCTTAGTGTAACCTAATAGTTTTACTTTCTAGTCCCCTCTTTCTCCTTTGTGCTTTCAATAGATTCAAGGATCAAGGCTCAGATATTTCTTTTAGCTTGTTGAACTTTAGTGAATAAGAACAAAAAATGAACAAAGGCAACAGTTTTTCATAAGTGATAGCCAACAGAAAACTTCCTCTGGCTGAAAAGTTCAAAGACTCTATTTTCAGAGACAGAGGATCCTAGCTTTCCTATCATGCCTTTCTGGATAAATATTTTGTTCTACTGGGACAGAAAGAAGCAGCTATGAATGAATTTGCAGCCAAATTCTCCATTTAAGGATGATTTTGAGGATTATTTGTGCAAGTGAGTCTGGAATACCCACAGCTACATAGAGGGATAAGAGTGCAGGAAGGAAGCAAAAATAGCAGAAGTGAAGAGAAAAAATCAAAGAGGAAACAGTAAAGGATGAATGGTAGGCAGGAAGGAGAAAGACAGAGGGAGAGAGAGAGAGAGAGAGAGAAAGGAGAAAATACAAAACATGAGACGGGGTTATTTAAGGTTTACTTTGATTTATCTTTATGCAAAAATCAATCTAGTCTCCTCTTTTTCCTGAATCACTTCTTCCATCTTCTTTCTGAGGCAGGGAAAACCGGCTGTTTATCTTTCCAGGTGAAAATTTACCTCTGGTTCACATTGTGACATGGCAAAGATTTGTCTGGTTGGTTTTTTTAAATTATTTTTCAATGTGTTCTACAAGCAAGTCAATATTTATTTTTCTTTTCTTTCTCTCACTGCCTAATGCCAGAAGTTTTCAACATCCAATACGTGTTTTCTTGGGCAGATATTTTTAATTCAGGTCCTGAATTAGCAAGTTCATAGGCATAACTTAATGCTCAGCTTCACCTCATGCAGCATTACCCTGAAAATTCCTAGGTCATTCATTGATAAATGAGAGCAATGTCTCCATCAGGCATATTAGAAGTTCTAATTATTCACATCAATGTACATAACTTTATATTTGTCTGCATAGAAACACACATATTAAAAAAAAAAAAAAAAGAAAGAAATCCATTATCTTTGTATCAAGAATTAAATGATTGTTGGAGTCTGAAAACAGAGGCTTCTGAGATCCCCAGAGAGAGATCAACAAGTTCTAGTGAAGGTTAAAAAACATACTCTTAAATGCTACTGTTGAAAACAAATTTCCGTGTAAGCTCCAAAAACATAGTTTTAAACATAATAAGACTATAATAAAAATATTGCTTACATTTTTTAAATAGAACAAGATAAACCATATGTTTAATGGGATGTATATTATTTTTCTTTTGAAATTGCATGGGGAAAATGAGGCATAAAAGACATCTTTGCTGGTACAGATTTCCCCCTTCTTAAGTCCGTGGTAAAATCTATACTGACTTCAAGAGGAGTTATAAAAGAATGCAAAATGTCTTCGAGAATTTTACCTTAAAGGCTAGATCTGCGAGGGATTTTAGTTAAATATCATTGCACCTATCCAACAGACGTAATTTTGCAGTAAAATCTGTAGTCCTAAATTAGATGTCTGTTTCCTTATGGATTGTACTGAAAAGATAGAATCCACAAAGACATGCTAGGCAAGGAAACACTTCAGGAAATGTCAATTTTAAGCATATGCCTTAAACCTTCTCCCTTACTTTTGAATTAGAGGAGATGCTTTCTTCCCCTTGGAATTCTGTGGATCTAAAGTCCTGAATTACAGCATTTACACCCTAAAGAAAGGGCATTCTGTTCCTCTTCTAGCTTTTGGATAATAACAGGGCCTAAAAGATGTACACTTTTTCTTTACCACATGGAACTACAATCTCCCACCTCCAAGAGAAATGCTTGTTCTCCCCAGCCATAGCTTTCCTGGATAATTAAGTAATCATAATCACTGGAACAGACAGAAAGTGTGAAGTACTTGATAGTCAAACCCCCTCCCCACGAGAAAGAAGAAGCTGGGTTCCAGTTCGTGAACCAGTGTATGTATTTAATACTAAGTAATCTTTACAGCAGTGACTGGAATCCAGATCTCCCTTTTTCCCAGGTGACTGCCTTAAGTACCAGACTCTTTCTGTCTTCTGAGGAGCTTGTTCTTTCACTAACTTAATGAATATTTAATCGCTCTCTGTGAAGTGGAACATCACATCTTGCAAGGAGAGGCTGTGAGCAGCCAACCCCAGAAAATCTACTAGCCTGATGTTTAGAACATTTTGGTGAGAGATGCAGTTTCAAATCCTTAACAAAACAGAATTAATTAAATCAGAATTTTCTACCTTTAAATGAAAACAAGGTCACCCTAAATCTAAAGCATATGCTCTATTCTACTTTCATGATCCTGAAGGGCTTGTCTTCCCCCATTCATTTACAGGGCCACAGAACTCAGCAAGGTACATCAGGAGTTAAACCTATTCTTACAGTGTTACGTATACCATAGACACGTTGGGTAAAATAACAAAATCCAAAGATTGCATAGCCATGTATTACATATCTGGAGGATCAGGATTTAGGTAGTTAGCAGATTGTCCAGAAGCAGGTTTTTGACTCTTGGATAATTTCAATATTGAAGTGCTTGCTGCTTGGGCACAGTCTCAAAGAGTTATATCATCTCCTAATTCCCTTTTAGGAGTTAGGAAAATTAAGAACATTAATTAGACAGTCACAGACTGCCTAAATTGGGTGCTTAGGCTTTCTAATTGATTAGTGAACTGCACCAAAGAGCATGTCCAGCAAGTTTTCCTACCAGGAGCAGATTCACGTAAAGATAGCAGTTATGAAACATCAACCACAGAATTTGGCTATACCATTGCCTCCCTCTGAAGCTTATACACTGATGTTCAGAGATTCATCCAGTTGCCTCTATGTAGGCATCAGGAGTTGTAAATGTGTGCAGGGTAGACCTCTAACTGCCCTTTAGTTGATACCCCAGGTCTACTTAGTTCCTGTGTCATGTCCACCAGCTCTGCAGACAGATAAACCTGAGATGTTTGAAATAGCACTAGGGGTTTATTCATGGACAACTGAATTAAACCTCACATCATATCAAGCTGAAACAAGTTCTGAACCCAATTTTTAAACAAGTATTCTAATAATATGACTTAGAGAAACAGGAACAATCCCAGCTGTGTTTTAACAGACATACTTAACAGTAAGGCATTAAGGCTCCTTATTTCCATGGTAGATCTCCAGCACTTTGGAGCTGAAGATCTAACAATTTATGGTCCTAAATGCTAACTTTGTTACCCATCCTGTCTATGAAATTCAGGGGAAGAATAGAAATTAGAAACTTAAATATCTTACGGGCCTCCCAGGATGAACTGGCAGCTGAACAGAAAATTAGAGCAATAGGCTTTGGACTTGGATCTCAAAAGTAAAATTCAGCTCACCTAACTTTACTTTTACAGCCTAAATGCCCATGACTGGACAAGTCACCCTAGATTCCCTTTATTATTGACAAAGGCAACTTCAAGGGTGCAAATCATCTCTCCATAAAATCAATGTTTCCTTAGGTCAGTGAGGGACTCCTTTTCCTAAATATAGCATTTAGTACCATTCCAGACAGTATAAGATATTGCTTCTGGCCTTGATAAGTCAAGTATATAGGTCCTGGTTTGTATCTGTCAGTCCAAAACACAATATAGATATATTGGTTACCCTACCATCTCTCCAGTGGCACTTGGCACCTCAGCAAGAAATATAACCAAGATCTTTGAGTCTCCTGATCCAATGAACAGAATTACATCTCACTAGTCTCTCTGAAACTTCCACATCATCACTTATGAAAGGCATTTGAAGGTCTGGAATAGAAAAAAATTTTAGTAGCACCATTTAATGTGACTAAGGACCACTCTTATAAAATTGAAGCCATCTGTATTTCATCATAAACCATTTTACAGTTAAACACCTAAAAACTAAATTACTAAAAACTCTTTTGTAATTTTGAAATGTAACCATCCTAGAAAGCTCCTTTAAAGGGGAAACCAAATAATCTGTATACTCATTAATTATTAATACTGAAATGTAAACCACAAAAACACATAGTTTTGTCTTAAGCCAACAATGTTGTACTTTTTCCATCTTTGTGTTAAATATACAACATTATTATGGATAAACAGCCACGATAAATATTCTATCACAAACCAGTTATAAAACAATATCTCTTTGGGTACATGATTTGCTCATACCTTTAAAAATATGTAGAAATAAAAATGTATATTATATATTAAAATTATACATAAAGGAACATCAGGAATAACTAGCTCAAAATTAAGGTTTCTAAGCTGTATCTTTCTTGATTAATATGAATGTTCATCATACAGGGAAAGCAAAATAAAAGGCACTCCTTATTGCCATTTTCCTTGTTTTTATGAGCATGGTGTTTATGTATGATGAGTGGGAACAAGTTTTTAAACTCTAACTCCTTTTTATAGTGCTTCTTTGTGAAGATATTTTCATTGCTTTCATTGTTAAAACTCTTTCTATCCATACTTACTAAATATTTTTACAAACAGTATGATTTAAACAACAGTCATTTTAACTCCTGTTTACAACAGCAGGCTGTCAGGGGTTAATAAAGACTCCCCTGTAACAACCACCCTCTCTAATCTGTCTGTTTCTCAAAAGTCTGAAAAAATAGTCTTCCCAGTGTCCAACAGGGTTAATAAACTGGAAATCTCCAACAGAAGAAGCAGGTTTTGCCTTTCAATTTTCTCCACTGGAACGGTTCCATAGTGTTGCTTTCCTAAACAAATTAAGACCCCACACTACTTGTGGCTCCATGAATGCACACATATGTATATTGGTGTCTGTATTGTACAATGTGCTGCTGCCTGCCTTTTTTATGGTCAGATGACTATTGAAATCACATAAATATTTTACAGGAGGAAAAGGATTGATTCTCCCTAGCTGTAACCCTTTAAAAATGAAGAGAAATAGGTACCTCCAAGGAGTGATTTATCTATCCTGTATGAGATACGTGTTCAGAGGTGGACTGAATTCCCATGAGATGTTATATCTTTACATTGACTCCAAAGAGACCTTGAAGAAACAGTTCAGGTTCAATGCCTATTTTTTGAATGTCTAAAGCCAGCTGAAGGGAATCTCATCCTAGTTAATTGTTCTGTTCCAAAGGAAGAAATCAGTATTGCTGTATCTATGCAAAAGGAATTGATGATATCTATGCAGCTAGCATGGTATAACAGAAGATTAATACTGCTCTTATACCCACTCTCTGTTGTTACTTCCTTGCCACCTCTTTGTGGGAGCTGCTTATCACAGCTATCTCAGCTACTTTTCCTTTCCTGTCTGTACCTTTGCCAGATAATCACCCCAAACTCTCAGGCCCAATGATGCAGCACCATCCCTCACATTGGCAGCACATGCACTGCATTGAGCTCAGCCACTGATCTTACCTAGGCCTTCTGCTGGGATCCTACAGCCCTAGGGCAAGCCCAGGGATGAGAAGAGAGAGAGGAGAAAAAGGCAGACTGTATTTAAAATATCTGAGATACCATGAGGGATGCCCACTGCACTGATTTTTAAGAGTAGAAGCAAGTAACAGAAATTTAATAACAGCTAAATATACAGTCATACAAAATACATTTTGCTATTGACCCTGGAAGTAGAGAACACGTTCTCTTTTTATCCTCCTCTCCTCTCCTCCCCTCCATCCCATTTAAGGCAAAGAAACCAAGTTGGATCTCTGAGAAGGCAAGGGAAGTTTCTAGCCCAACCAACCAACCTTCTGTTGCTCCTTCCACATGAATGACTAGGGAGTCATTCTCATGTTCACACATCTGCAGCCAAAACAAATTCCTGAATGAACAGACTACCTATTTTCCCATGTTCTTTTTCAGACCCACCCAAAATTCATGCAGACCTGGGTCACAAGGTCTGAGGTGACTGATAGGCACCTCCAGAGAAAATTCAGCTTAGGTATCAGAGTCAGTTATCCTCAGGTGAAATAAATCTCCATCCAGAAATGCCTACCTCTCTAGTCATGACCAATAGCAGATATCTAACTGTTAGCTTAGACTAGGCAATTTGTCTCTTTTTGGTTAAAAGTAGGTGAGATGAACCTGCAGCTCATTGACCATTTTCTTTGGTCACAAGGTTCACTCTGTGATGACTGATAAATAGAGATGCCACCCAGCATGACAGACGTGCATACGAAATCAGCCAACATATGAATTTCATCAGACTAATTTTCAGACCACTAATTACAGCATGGGTTTGCCCCCTGCAGGTGCCTTGGTACTGGTGGTAATCACATTTATACTGAGAGTAAGGAACACCTACTAAGCCATACGCAAAGCACAGTGCCAAGTAGTGCCAAACCTAAGGAGCACACCACAAAATAAAGATGAATGGGAAAAGATATAGACAAAATGATGTATAGAAGATAGAAAATACAATATTTCTTGTATGAAGAAGGGAGAGGTGGGATGGGGAAAATGAGCTCAGGTGAATAGAGTATGCTATGCAGAAATACCAGGCTAGGCGAAGGGACTGAAGGTCAGATGGGGAGAGGGAGCATTTTCTTTATATCATATCTCAACAGTAACACAGAAACCTTTTCCTTGGGATCAAAGGGCATTCCATGTCCATGTACAGCTTTTAAAATTAATATGGAAGAAAACTACCCCTCAGTGGTTGTTGTGGCAATTGCCCATTAGAGATTGTGTGGAGACCATCAAGCTCGTTCTACTTCAGATTATGGAATGAGCTAAAATTGACATCCTCAAGGTGAAAAACTAGGTTTTTATCCACTATACTAAAAAAGTTTGGTTTTTTTGGGGGGGGTTTAATATATATGTTAAGCAACTGTGAAAGATTCTGCAACAATTAGAAGTACACTGTAAATATCAAGGTTAGCAAAAGTCACAGAGCAACCTTTCCAGTAATCTGAAATGGTGATAGGAAGAGTAACACAGTGAATTTGTATTGATGCAGAAATCATTAACCCTACACTTTCACTTGGATTTGCATTAAAGAAGCAGCTGACTATATTTTCATGCTCATTGCTTCTACCAAAACGGTTTAGCAGGTCGGCAAGTTTATTGTCTCTGAGAATATATGTGCACACATGTGTACACCTATGTGTCTGTGAATGTTTGTTGGGAAACAGATAATACCCTGAGTTCCTTACGTTACAAAATAGTGTGCATATATTATTCAAATATTTTAAACACACACTCTTAAAGACCACTTAAGGTGACTCAATTATGTGAATCCAGATTCTGCCAATTTAGGAGCTGTTAAGGAATATTACTTTGGGCAGCCCTACTGAAATATGTAAGATTCTTAAGAATGAGTTAGTCATGGAGAATCTCACCCAAACTGTTATTTCCACAGATCATTGTAAATAACCATTTGTGTTCTTAGTCTTATGCAATTTGTTGTCACTCATGTTTACTATGGTTTGTCCTATCCTTTACAGATGAGCCCTTGTAAAGCTAGAGATAATTGGGATGCCTGAGTCCCTTATCCACATAAACCAGCAACTACTCACGTTATTTTCCAGTGTCAATGATTTGAAACCCTACAATGGGCAGGCAATTTTAACTGGAAAACCAGAAAAGGCTATTTAATAGTAAAATAAGTAATCAGGAAGCAAGCAACAGTTAATAATTAAGATGGTTAAGAAAAAATAAACAGAAAAAAGTAACTGAAAAAACAAGAATAAAATTAAGCAGTAATGATGATTTATAGTAAGATACTCTGAGACATGACAGAAGTCTCAGTACACCAAAAGGAAAATCTTGTTTGCTCAAATTATTTGTTTCTTCTGTCTAATGAATGTAATTCTAATATACAAGTGATAACACTGGCATTTCTTTGAAATGTTGATTCAGTTTAATTATGAAAATCACCAAGGTATTTTCTGGCTGCTGCATCACTCCCTGTACTAAGATTAATCACATCAACATCATTCATTTAATCTTCAAAGAGTAAGCAGTTGTCCACAAAAGCCTTCAAATAGCTTCATTAGTGCAATTTTTCAGACTCAAACACTTATCTGGCAGCATATGATTGAGAGTAAGGAAGGTCATTATATACATCTGTTTCCTAATCCAGTTTATTTTTTTAATGTTTCTACTTTTTTTTTTTTTTTTGTGGATAACTTTAAGCTCCACTTTCTTGTCCTTTATTATGGACGACCAAACCATGTGCAGTTCAAATACAGATAAAATTGTTGGTGGCTATCATGATTTACTCTGTTTGTGACAGATGAATTTGAGCCAGAATGTGCTTCTCTCCCAAGCCCAGCACTGATTTAACATACATATTTTTTTTGTCACTAATCACAAGAAAACCTTAAAATATGTTTACTTAAACATGCAAACAAGGTTAAAAAGGTGGGACGCACAGTAATATGCCTAATGTTTTCAATGCCAGGCTGAGACTAATTAACAATGTTTTAGGGAATAAAAATAAGTCCAACCTCTCCCTATTATTAATATTTAATTACATGCTAAGAGCATCATCCTCTTTAGTCTCCCATGGATGCTGAAAAGACCTTCCCTTATTTGATATTGCTTAGAAACTTCTCTGGCATGACCCTGGGTATTTTCAAAAAATTATAGTACCCAGTGCCAAATTAGCTGATACTGTGATACAATCTTTGGACAGTTAATTTTTTTTAATATACCATTGCAACCCAACATATTAACACCAAATGTGACACTCACTATCAAGCTCACTATCAAGATCACAGTGACAACCTGGTCAGACACAATTATCTTACCTGCATAACACTAAAACAGCCACTGATCAAAATTTACTTAGTTCTATTATTGCAAACTAAAGCCTCCAGGTTTAGTTTTGAAGCTTTAAAAAACAAAGACTTTGTTAAAGTTTCTGCTAACATATTTGCCAGCAGCTGTCAGTGAATTTTGCAAAAAAATCCATCAATCAGAAAAGGGGAAGCCTTGAAATGCCAGGTAGCAAATGTATTATTTAAAAAGTATAGACTATTTAAATAACTATAAACTATTAAAATAACTATTCAAATTAATTAAAATTGTCTTTTTATTTAATTTTGGGTGAGCAAAAAATCAATTCTGCACTTAACAAAAAAGCTTTAGCAAAAATTTACAAAAATTAATCTTCAGGCCCTGGTGGATTGCCACCATTGCAAACATGCCAGTCATCCAGAATGTCTCCAAAATCATGCAAAGATGTGTTTGAACCACTAAGGTATTTGTTTTATTAACAATTGGATTTAGTTTAGAGAGAGGAGCACAGGATAGTTCTGTAGCTACAAAGCAATATTTTTGTTTCAGTTGTCACTATATCTCACAGAGTTATTTTCATTCCTTTCCCTAGCATACAAACAGCACTCATGCCCCCTCCTTGGTTTGCAGTGCTATCTAAAATCAATTGCTATATGAAAAAAACCAGCATAAAATACAGATTTCATGTAGTTCTCAACCTAGCCACTCAACAACCTAGAATTGAGGCTTTTCTAACCAAGGGTCCCCTGCAAAAGCAAAGGTTTTCTTTATGCTTGTACTTAAAAAAAAAAAAAAAAAAAAAAAAGTCAGTGTTCTCAGAAGCAGATATATAAGCTGATATCTCACTTGCATCTTTTGGTAGGTAAGACTTTCCCAGTTTTGGTGCAGAAAGGAAAAACATAGGCTGGTGCAATATTTTTTCAAGGCAGAGAAGATTAAGGCATATCTCAACATGAGTTCACATACAAGTTTTAGTCCTTGGGCTTTTTATAGAGTCCAGGGGACTATTTTTCTTCTTGTAAGTTCTTTGGCTACTGAGGACTCATGCTTAGGGATTCCTCACTTGTGAGACAATATTAAGTCATGGAAATAATTTTATTTAGAGCAGGGGTCAGGATGCAAAAAAGTCACAACACCTTGAATAGCTACTGTAGCTGAAGGGATACAAAAGCCACAAGAATGTGTCTCCACTGGTATTCATCAGGTTTTTTCATCTGGATATTTGATATCCCACCCTTAGTTTGTGCTGTTAGATGCCACATATATTTATTTCTACTTCTATATATAAGAGCTTTCCTTTCAAGAACCAGGGGCCTCTGCAAAGGATTTGTTATTGTTGTTGTTAAGAAAAACAGCAAGTTTGAGATTGGAGAACTGTGATTTTTAAAACCTTTCCATAAATTGGTCTCGGATCTTGTCCCTGGATCTTGTCAGTATGAGGTCACATCATTTCAAACTGTGAACAGCAGAGGGAATGACCAGATTCATCCTGCAGTTTGTCCCATTTCACTGAAATGCTTAGAAATTCTTATGCAAAGTAAGCTAATATCTGCCTCTACCTTCCCTCTGCACGACATGGTGGAGTGGGGGGACAGCTATTCTCCTATGCACTTTTAGACAGGAATCTTTTTGAAAAAGAACAGCCCTGTATCCCTGGAATTCTTCCATCCACAGAGTTGTCTGCAGTCATTGTTCAGTACTAAAACCAGTATGTTCCTAATAACTTATCCTTGAAGGGTTATACTCATTGGGTGACATTTAAGCTCTCTTTTTCACTTCTTTTCATTCAGATAGTGTTATCCTCACAAGCCCCAGAGCTTCTGTGTCTCAATCACGCCTTAAAAGAAGGAAAGTTCTTCAAATAGGTCTTGCTGTGACATATGTGAGTATTACATGCTACTGTTCTTTACTGTTCTCCTCAAATCTCAGTTTCCCTAATTACACATTACTTGTCTGAAAACTATGAATTATATAATGAGTCTAACCAAGGCATATGCTGCATGTACTGCTTCAGACATCGAGCAAAGATAAGAAAATAAAGCTAATCACAAAGAAAGCATTTTCAATTAATCTGCCTCATTGTGTCCATGTACAAGGCATTAATTTATGTTGGTTGCTTTTAATTTTAGCAATAAATGAACTCTTACTGTAATATAGGAACAGATCCCTGCGTAAGTGACAATATGCAGGGAAAATATTCAATTAAGGATGTATTTATGTAAAAAGTAAGAGAGAAATAACCCGCAACCCCTCAAGACAACCATGAACACAAATTTATTTAGATCATCCACTAAAAGAGAATGCACCTCTCCAACAGTCATGATCTGCCTTTTTTGTATTAACAATACACAAGTTTTCAATCAAAACTGGTACCAAGTGAAAAACCTTCTTCATAGAGCATGAAGAAGTAGAGCTTCACCTTTCTGACAACCTTCTTTCCTGTCTTCTATATATCCTCATAAAATATTTACTCTGCTTCTGAATGACCACTCTGATTATCCTTAGACTCCTTTTCAGATTCCCTGATGATGTCATGGAAATGTTAAACCCATTATGCTAAGCTAGGACCTCCATCTACTGTGACCTCTTGGCACTAACTTCTGAGGACAGCATGACACTTTTACATAAAAGTTAGTCTTCCTTTGGGTCATCAATAGGTGGACTCGTAATACATCAGCACTTCAATCAACATCAGAAAAATTTAACCAAGGCCATGTAAAAAGTCCAAACCCATTCTGTGCTTACAATAAAGTGATTAAGACGTCTATTAAAAGGTACAATTATTTTCCATTGGAAAACAAGCATTTATATTATTTCATGGGTCCACCCCACAGGTAATATATGGCATTCCTTTTCATTAAGCTATTAGGGAAGTGATTAGTGACTAGCACCCTGCTCTAATTATCTTTAATGTAGTGTTTCAAATTGATCATGCATAATGCAATTAGAAATCATAATTAAATTAATTTATATTGATTTAAGCCTTTATAAGTTGTTAATAACCATGACCCGTTACATTAATTCCTACAAGCCAACATTAATATTTCCAATATGCTGAAATATTTCCCTTTTCCCCAGTTCCTTGTACCGGGCACTCCTGCAGGATCTCGCAGGGGGTGACTGTCGGGAGGTGCTCTCGGGCAAGTGCCCTTAGTCGTCCAGCGCCAGTGGGTGCTGGGGAGCGAATCGATCGCTGGCTTTAATGCGGGAATAATGACCGCTGCCCGGGCGGACAGCCGCCCCTTCGATTTCCATGGAGACAGAAAGACCCCGACAGCCGCCCAGGGGGAAGACTCATGGGGTGGGAGGCAGGAAAGCGAGTTGGTGGGGAGTGTTTACTGCAGGAGACAAGCCGTCCCGCACCCCTCCCCCAAAGCGGCTTATGCCGGAGTTCCCCTCTGGCCGGGAGGAAAGGCACCTGGACGGCGGGAGCACCGGGACAGCCCGGGCTGGGGAGCACCGGGACAGCGGGGACACCGGGACAGCCTGGGCTGCGGGGGCCGGCAGCCCGCGGGGCTCCTGGGCCGTGTGGCGGTCCTGCACCGGCCCATGCCCGGCGGAAGGCTCCGAATCTCCCCTCTGCGGACACGGATCTCGTACCGCCCCATCCTTCCGCCCCCATCTCCCTCCCCACAGTACAAAAGCTCTCGAGAAAGTGATTTTCCCCCAGTTTCAATTAAGCTTGTGCAGCGCTGCCCTCTTTTCGGAAGAAATATTAATATAAACAGGCAGGAAATCATCCAGCCCGGGATGGCATGGGCCAGGCAGAGCTCTCAAACGGGAGTACTTTCACTCCACCCCGTCTGACACCTCTCCATCACACATGGACGCTCCAGAGTCAAAATAAGTTTTCCAGTGAGAGACACGCCCGGCTATAATAAAATCTTACCGCGGGGGGTGTCACAAATCATTTAAGAAACCATCTTTGCTTAAATAATATTTCCTTTAAAATAAATTCAGGGTTCGCAAATCACGATTTGGTTTGAAGTGGCATGAATTCTATTATATGTACAATTTAATCACGGGGTATTTAAAATAGACATTTCCATCTAAAATCCAATCAGAAATCAACACAGTACCTCGAGGCATTAAGATGATCATCTCCATTTTGCATTTGTAAACTGGTAGAAATAAATGTGGCTTGTGGATACCAAGAGGTCAAGTACGGCTGCTCAAATATTTTTCTTACAAAATGACGGATTTATTAGACAAATAAGTGGCCCGGCTGATGCAAAACCCCCAGTGATTGAATTTTGACGTTGAGTCAACAACAACTCGAACTACATCAGTGCTCCAAGATTTAGTTATGATGGTAGAGATTACTGAACAAATAGGAGGCAGAAATGAATACAGATTTCCTACGATCTGCCCCTGGCACCCTCCTCTTGACATTCCCCTCCATATGCTATCCCTATTCGCAGTGTATTCTAATTAAAGGACTGGGCTATGTCTTCTAATTTTACAAGAACTTTAAAATAATTAGTCTGGTGTGTGTTAAAAGGGACAGCTTCAGACATAAGGGGATTTCAGTCCCTTTAGGATCTCTCCTCGGCTTTGCAGTTATCATAGTCCCCTCCATGAGGAAGGGAGGAAAACGCCTCTGATTTGATTGCAGAGAGATGTGAAATCTGATCAAACTGCCGTATGCAAACACAGACGTCCGCGGTTCATTTCCAGCCCATTCAAAGAGAATGCCTGGGGAGCGGGGTGGGGGGGGAGGGTTGTGTTTGGGATTTTGGTGTGAGAATGGGGGTTTTTTCCCCCCTTCCCAGTGGAAAAGATGTTGAGGGTTCAGCATTCCTGTGAAAATCTGTCCACGGATCCAAATCGCCTCTGAAACCAGGTTGGGCTGTAGCCTGCACTGCCTCGATAGCGGAATTTTTATCACACTGAACCTGCTCTCTCCCTCCTTTTCCCCTCCCTCTCTCCTTTCCCCTCCCGCATCCCCACCCTACAGGTGTGTGCATCTAAAGAGAGTTCCCCGGTCTGAGCGCTGCCAGCCGGCAGGGAGCAAGCCGTGTACTGGAAAGCCTGCGTGAGCTGGGCGAAAGCGGTGTTATTCTTGCTTCATTTCTTCAGCGCTTTGGAGCGTTACTTTTACTTGCTAATCACGAAGGGGCGCTTAAATAATTGAGAGTACGTTTAAGCATAAAGCAGTCAGTTTCTAATCTTTTCAGGGGAAAAGGGACTAATCTGCACCTGCTGTGAGAGCCCTTTTTTTATTTATTCTGTATATTACTTCCACTCCAAGCTGGACCTGATGGCTCCAATTACAGTTGAGCCTTGCAGAATCCATACCCTCCCTTTCACAGCCCTTTTCTCTTCTCTCCTCTGCAGCAATAAACTTTTCCTTGGCAGAGAAGAGGGAGCGGGGTGATCTTAACAGACACCATTTAGCCGAGATTATAATTTATTTATTTTTTAAATGGAGCTCTTCAGAATTCCCAAGCTCTCCAAATTTGCCTTCTTTCTATTACCTCTACTGTTTCGTATGCATATTTGTAGAAAAGAGAATCATACACTGACTGTCACGGTGGTCTGGATTGTTTTTAACAGGGGATGGTTCGAGAGGAGTGTTTTAAAGTGGATTTTCTCCTACTAAGCGTTTGGGAAGAAATTTTTTAATAAGGCTTTCCTGTACTCCCTATTTTTCCTGCCTTGTTTTTATATTGGATAGAGGCATCTCAGAGTATTGCCAAAGTTAATTCCAGATTTTTATACCTCTAACCTACTTAAGATGCAAAAAGGAAAAAAAAAATCTCGTCAAATTAAAGTGAGTCCTCCTGTCTTGCCTTCTCCCAGCAAATAACTTGCAGCACCTAATAAATCCAGATGGAGTTCCTCATATAGCCCGGTGCAGAAATAATTATTGTCCTGGCTTGTTTCATGTCAGAGGCCTCTTTGGCTCATCTGTCATGAAACCAATTTCACTTTATTTACATCCATTTGCTAGTTTAATTACTGTGCTGATGAATAGCCTGAAGGAATTAAGTTACGAGTCTTTGGAAACCTAAAACGACAGATATATGGGTTACCTTTTAAATAGAGGAAAAAATGATGGGTGGTGTGTGCACCAAAATTTAAAGGTAATAAGAGACTCTTTGCTAGGTGAAAATGCAGAATCAACTGACTCAGCCCATGCATTTACCTCTGTCTTTATGTAAAGTATTGCTTTGAAAGGCACTCATATTTTTGCAGGTTTAATGCAATCTATATTAAAGCAAAGGTTCTGCAAAACGAGTGCCAGCTTTAGACCTGAGCACAGATGCACTCATTGTTTTTCCAGGTACAGAAAGAGGAAAAATGTTAGAAATAAGTCGGAAGTAAGTCTCAAAGACTGACTTCAATATAACCTATGCACGGTACCATATAATACATATCAATAGGGTTGTTGTCCTATGTCTGCAATTGCAGAAATAATCTCAAGTGCCTCTTCCCTCTAACTTGCCTCTCTGTGATGCTCTGTGCCAACAGAGGGAATTTTAACCAGCTAAGGGATCTTGTGCTTTTTATATAAATCTGCAAAACAACAGAGCTTATCCTTGTGTTAGCTGTAGCCTGCATCCTTCCTCGTCTTCGAGTGTTTTCCCGTCATTTGCATCACACAGATGCGTGTCACTTGACCTGGAGATCAGGGATAGGGAACCTGCTCCATCCACCCGCACGGTCCTTGCTGCAGGATCCTGCGCACTAAAATGATCGTGCCCTCCCCTCCTCCACCGCTCAGTAACTTTTCCGAGCCTTTTGCCTGAGCTACTGCTTTTATAATAATCTAGAATTTCAGAACATTGTGCAGCAGGCACCTAGCGAAAGGTCAGCTTCTATAATGTTCCCTCTAGGTCATCATTAAAGGGAAAAAAAAGAAATCAAATAATCCAATGGCCTCGCAATTAGGTCGGGAGTGTCAATTGCCAGGGCTGTGCCACAACGCGTCACCTACGGACTGGCAAACGAGGTCCAGGAGGAGCCCGTGCGAGCACGTTTATTCTAACCCCGAAGACAAAGTCCCCCCAAAACCCTGTCGTCCAAACAAAGAGTAGAAACCAGACCCGAGAGCCCGTGCATCTTCTCGGGCGCTGAGCCTGAAAGGCACAATTTTATGTGGGCACTCTTTGAGGGCTGCATGAAAAATTCACGTACACAAGAGCTTTTACAGCACTCTCCTACACAGACTGCTTCTTCTCCTTCTCTCGGTAATTTTGTGGATCCAATCCTTTTGTGGATCTCAAGTGGGACAAACCTTCCTTGAAGAAATTATGTGAGGCAGTAGGCAACAGGGCAGATATAAAACTGGTGAGGATGGCTAGAGCTCTGGCTGCCTGCAGGGGAGACGATGCTTGATTCGCTAGAAAAAGCCTTGTCCTCAGACACACCCTCTGCAAGGAGATGGCTGAAGGGGCGGACAGAGACCCCCTTTGTCACAGAAGTTGAGCAGCACTTTAAAACCAAATCCTTTACCGGGGAGAACGGGACGCATTCCCCCTTCCTGCCTCAATAACCGCTATCCACTAACCCGAGCTGGTTACACCGAGGCTATAAAAGACCAGATCAAAAGAGAATTACAGTTACCTATTCCAGGTACTCCGAGTCTTTATATCTGAGAGAAATGAAAGGAGAAAGTGTACAGCAACACAGGGTGGGGTATGAAAAGCTCCCTTCCCCCCCTCCCCGCCTCTCCCCGCTTCTCTCTCCCCCTTTGATTAATAGATCCATGTGGCTAACGGCCTGACATATGGTGTGCGAAGCAGCTTGAGATGGTACCTCGGGCATACCCTACGGCTATTAACATATTACAGGCTTCTGTGCAGCCACAGACGGACAGAGGGAGAGTCAGGCAGACAGACAGCCTCCCCTCGCCCCGCGCCGCCCGCCGCGGCCCGGCGGAGCTCTCCGTGGTGCTGAAGCGCCGCCGCTCCTCTCCGCGCCGCTCAGCCCCGCCCGCCGCTCCGCCTGCGCGCAGCCCGCCCGCGGCCTCTCCGCCGTGCTGGAGTTCAAAAAGCAGGCGTGCATGCCCAGGCGGATTTGAAAGACTTGCGCCCCTTTCAAACGAGGAAGAGGAAAGCAACATCGGCATCACTCCTTATACATAATCTAGGGGATGTCTCTTCCTCTCTCATTTTTTTAAAAAATTATTATTATCGATAAAAAAGATGTTGCTATGTATATAACTCCTTTACCACAGAGTACACAAAAATTGCCTTCTGTGGAGTCCAGTCGCATACACAATGCAGTGCCAACTTGCAGAGCAGAAAACGCCAATGATCCAAAAGTTAGGGAACTCGTACCTAATGCACCTGGCGGTGTGGAAGAGAGGTTATTCCCAGCCATGGTGTTTGGAAGGAGGAATTATGCTAGACAACATAGTGGCTTAGAATGCAGAAAAAAATGAGGTTTATTTGATACATTTCAAGGGTTCTGACCAAAACATACATCACCCCCCGCAATTTGCCCTGTAGTCTCCTGTAGATAGCTGCCCCGACTCTTTTCAACTTTGTTCTGGCTGTTTTGTTGGGAAATAAATGCTAATACCAGATTAAACGTTTCAGGTAGCTTAATCTTCTGATTTCAGTAAAGTAGTGTTAATAAGGAGCTTTGATGTTGTTTTACTTCCAGACTGTATGCCTTAAGGCAGAAAAGCGCATAAAGGTACCTGGGAAAGTAAATTGCCAGAAGCGAAGAGCACTCCCCTCCCCTTTCAAAATCCTGTAAGTACTCTGCTCTTTTACATCAAACCGACCCTCTGCAGAGCAGCGCTAATGTTTTGAGATTTCCTGGCTTTCTCTTCTTTATCTCTTCTTTCAATGCACACACGGCGACGTGTGCCCCTGTGTTTATGTGTGTGCGCATTTCAGCATTGGCAGTTGCTAATGAAACTGAAGATTATGGGGAAGAATACGAAAGGGTCATTGCCATAGCTGCTTTTTTATTATAATTATTTTCTTTTTCTCTAATAAAATTACAAAATCCCTTGGGGTAAAGCCTCCTAGAGATTTTCAGTGAGGAGTAAAGCCAATGCAACGTGAGTAGAGAGTTGTAGATCTCCACCACGCTTGAAGCAGCCCGGGACAAAAGTTTCGTAACCTGTATTTACATTTGGGGTTTTCTTAGCTATTTCGCCAGTAGCCTCCTCTATTCTTTCGGGAGCCCAGCACCTCAGCAGCGCAGATTCCTCACACACAATCAATACATTTTGCATAACACGAGTCTCCCTCGCACGCTCTCTTCTTCTCTTGCTCCCTCTCTATGCTGCTTTGCCTCTCGTCGGGGCTTTTCTTTTAAAAAATTAGCGCCGACGATTGAGAGTATCAAAAGCAAAACCTGCTTGCTCGCGTCAGAAATTTCGCTGGAGCCCACCACAGCAACCTTTCAAGCATGCGGTTTGGTTTCAGACAGACACAGCTTGTCTCTCTCCAGTCTCTCCTCTCCCCCCTCCCCTTCTATTCCTCTTACAGCAGTGCTTTAATAAAGTCACATAAGTGATTGAAATTAACATAAATCATTATTAGTTATTAGGATTTGCTCTAAATTACTCTGTGAATATAACACCAAACCCCATCTGCCACTCCTGCTCTAGCAGCAATAGATTGCAGATAAAATAAATGTCCTTACCCCATTAGAATGTTCCTGTCTCTGTAGCCAAAAGCCAAACAAAAGCAATAAATACAGAGCTTTTTTCTCTCCACTATTCAGCTGTGACTGTTTTCATCAGCTCTTCCTCTAGAAAAGCTCAATAGCTGCCTGAAAATATTGCATTTTATATCACCAAAGGGCGATTAATATTGCATTAACTGTATTTAACATTTTTTAAGCGCGAGTAATCTGAAATGAGTAAGTTTCTGTTACTAAATACAGGGGATGTCAGAGCTGGTGAAAACAGCTTAAAATATCTGTATAAACAGATTATTTGTTTCATACTTTGTATTTTTATAATGTTATGGTATAGTGTGCTCTGTTTGAAGTAGAAGAAGCCATGCTAATGGTCTGTTTAAAGTATTCTGACACTGTCTGGAGACATCCAAGTCTCTGCCTTCATTAAATGTTTATTGTCAACACTTCAGTGAAAAAAAAGTCTTGTGTAAGTGAATTTCCACTGCTGGATGCTGTCAACACTTTGTTTTATTCTGATCCGCGTGTACAAAAGTTTGTATACATTATGCTGAAGTGAAGAGAGGCAGAGATTTAGTGAGCTATAATTACTTACCAAAGTTTTGTTAGTAATTCGGTTTATATAATGACCACAATCAAGGGCTAAGATATGTATATCGCCGCCTCATCTCCTTTCTGCATAGCCCGTAAAAAGATGTGTTCATGTTGACATGCTATCTTCTTGTCAAGGAACACCCTTTTAAAAATGAAGTAAAAAAGCAACAGCAACAAAAAATCAAACCAAAAGCACACACACAGATCTTACATCTTCTAGCTCTGCCTCACAATTTTAAATTTCTTTCTTCCACCCGGGCAAGGGATGAAAAACCCTCTCCGCACCCCAGTGTTTGCAGTATGAGCCGCCTGTCTGCTCCCGCAGCTGGAGCCGGGCTCGGGGCGGTTTGTGCCCGCACCAGGATCCGTACTGGGACGGGACCCGCCCCGTGCTACAGCCCGTGCGAGCGGCGGGGTCGGTCGGCGTTCTCTCCCAAGGAGGCACTTTGGAGTCTTTTATGGCTCGCTTGTGGAAATCAGTGAGAAGTTACAATTTATCTTCAACGTACCAGGGCCGAGTGTCTTTTAAAACAATTATTAATTTTTATATGAAACCTTTTAAATACTTTAAGTACAGCCTTTAGAGTGATTAACGTCTTAAGATATCATTTTTTAAAAGTAATTTTCCCTACCCCCTGACTGCCTGATAAATTTTAATTTTATACTAGAACAAAAAAAAGTGTTTAACCACTTTCCCCCCAGAGTTAGAGATGCTTTGGCACACTTAGGTAAGCAGGCTGAAGGAGTTAAAAGGCAGTTCAAAAGAGGACGCCTGCATT
>VXBI01001410.1:416553-446455 GCA_013397375.1 Toxostoma redivivum | reverse complement strand
GCCGTGGTGGTCTGCCTCTACTGGTTCACCTCCATCGCCATGGTCTTCCTCAACAAGTACCTGCTGGACAGCCCCTCGCTGCGCCTCGACGCCCCTCTCTTCGTCACCTTCTTCCAGTGCGCCCTGACGGCCGCCCTCTGCCTGGGCCTCAGCCTGGGGGCGGCCTGCGGGCCCCCCTGCGCCGGCCTGCCCGCCCTCCGCCTCGACCCCAAGGTGTCCCGCAGCGTCCTGCCCCTCTCCGCCGTCTTCATCGGCATGGTCACCTCCAACAACCTCTGCCTCAAGCACGTCGGCGTGGCCTTCTACAATGTGGGGCGCTCCCTCACCACCGTATTCAACGTGCTGCTGTCCTACCTCCTCCTCAAGCAGACCACCTCCCTCTATGCCCTTCTGGCCTGCGGAGTCATCATAGGTGAGGGGGAGCAGGAAGGGCTGCACCCATGTGGCAGCCAGCCCCGGAGAGACGGTGATGAGGTGTCTTTCCCTTGGGAAGTCATCCCCACCTGCACGGCAGCCCCCTGGTGAGGTGGGGTAGCTCAGGGCTCATGCCTTGCTCTGTCTATGGCAACCAAATTTTTATATCTGGAGGATGTAGGTGACTCATTAAGAGACAAAATTGCTCTCATTTGACATAGTTCCCTTTTTCCTTTGAGCACTAAGGCGTATCTACCCTCTAGTGAAGTTTAATTTGCCTTACCTTTTTGTTTCTTTCCCCTGTACAGGCCATAAAATAGCAGGTGGCTTTCTCCCTGTTCCCAGGTCCTTGTTGATTATTAACTTTGGTAACAATAACATTTGTGTCAGTACTGCTGGGACCATTACAATAGAGCCAGCCAATTGGTTTTTTTACAATAGGCTTAACACATACGATAAAGGATTAGCTGATCAAGCCAAGTGTAAAACACTACCAGAAGAGTTGGTTGTGTGGTTGGGATGTAGGGTAAGGCATTGAGTGGACTAACAGGAGTGCTTGTAAGTTGTCCATTCCAAAGGCGAAGTAATCCCAAAAAGCACCTTTGACTGAAGAGCCGTTTGGATGCCAAGAGTGGTGAACTGTTGATTTCAGTCTGGTTCCAGGTGTGCATGCATTCACTCAGTGTTAGACAACTGAGTGGAATCAGATGAAAATAAGAGAATCTCATCTCCATGGAAGAGGCGAACAGGAACAGGGCTTCTGTATTTTCTACAAGTGGTGCAAGCAATTGCCTTCAGCTAATCTTTTGTTCAGGCATTGCCCAGGAGCATGGTGCCAGGGTTGCTCTAAGATGAAGACTCTGTCCTCCTGGCTTCATCTCCTTTTGCCATGAGAGCATTGCTGTGTGCCATAGCAGCATAGCTGAGCGTCCTCTGTGGCCTGGCACAAAGCCCCTCCTGTCTGTGCATCGAACCCATTTGTGTCTGGGCTTAGTTTCAAGTGTGTTAGGTGTTTTGCAGGCAACTTCCCAGACAACCTCCAACAAGAAGCAGCTAATGGTAATGTGGTGCACTGCTCCTTCAGTAGCTCATCTCCCTTTTATGTTTTGCTTATGAGCTGTGTGGGGGAAGGTCTCCCTCTCTGCCCTGGAGATACAAAGCCTGTAGCTCCTGTTTTGGAGGTGGTTATACAGTGCTTTGCCCATCAAAGCTTGGAATGACGATACTGCGCACAGTTTCTTCCTCTTTTTTGATCATGCTTAATATTACATCCATGTTTTTTACTATCTTTCCATCTTCTTCTCTGACCTATCTTTCCCTTCCTGTTAACAGCAGAGAAAAGCCTATAAAGATGGGGGTTTTTTTCAAACTTTGAAGAATATATTTTCTACTCGTGTCAGTTTTCAGCCTTTTCAATTAAAAAAAAGTTATCTGAAAATTACCTATATGCAAAGATTAGCTGGAATAGTAGTTTCTGAACTAGTGCTGCCTGCTTATTGTAGGAATTAGTCCTCTGAGGTCGAATTACCTGCAAAGTAAATTTCCTGCGCTCCCAAAATAAGTCTTCCCAGGACACTAGGTATGACATTTTGTGGGTTCACTTAATAGAAGGGGGAAGCCCTTAAGCCTGTCTCTTTTTGTTGTTCACTATAAAGTAAATGATGAATTTTTGACTGTATATTTTGAGTCTTTCTGCAGTTGTTCAGATGATGCCTGATTTGTTTGGTTGCAGGTGGCTTCTGGCTGGGTGTTGACCAGGAAGGAGCAGAGGGTACTCTGTCATGGACAGGTATATTCTTTGGGATCTTAGCAAGCCTTTGTGTCTCTCTCAATGCCATCTACACCAAGAAGGTGCTGCCTGTGGTGGATGGTAGCATCTGGCGCCTCACCTTCTACAACAACATCAATGCTTGTGTCCTGTTCTTCCCCCTCATGGTGCTGCTGGGCGAGTTCCGCACCCTCTACCACTTTGACAAGCTGGGGAGCCCCAGTTTTTGGGGCATGATGACCCTGGGGGGAGTGTTTGGCTTTGCCATTGGGTATGTGACTGGACTTCAAATTAAGTTCACTAGCCCACTCACCCACAACGTGTCTGGGACAGCCAAGGCCTGTGCACAAACAGTGCTGGCTGTCATCTACTTTGAGGAGACAAAGAGCTTCTTGTGGTGGACAAGTAACTTGATGGTTCTGGGGGGCTCCTTTGCCTACACATGGGTGAAAGGACTGGAGATGAGAAAGGTGCAAGAGGATCCTAATATCAAAAGCAGTGAAAGAAATGAGACTGGTGTGTAGGCGGCTCCTGACCTCTGTTTTTGGGCCTGGGAGGGATAACCTTTGGTGCTCCTTTCCTCCTGGGGAGAAGAAGAATAAAAAGCAGGAAAAAAATGCACCTGCAAAGTGTATGGGGAACTGTGTCAGGAACCAGAGCCAAAGACCTGACTGGATCACAGGAAAAAATGCACTTGCAAAGTGTATGGGGAACTGTGTCAGGAACCAGAGCCAAAGACCTGACTGGATCACGTTTTATCTCACCCTGTCTCAGAGTTGGAGAGAGCATGTGTTGTAGAGATCAACTGGGGATTTTTTTGTGATTATTTTTTAAAATGGATGTTGTTATTTACCTAATATGGAAAATTCGCATCTCGGGTTGGGGGGGAGGACTGGGCTTATACCAAGCAAAGACTGGAATGGGAGCTTTGTGTAGTTGGGGATCTAGAATTAACTGAATGAATGCAATCTGAAGTTATAAAATCCTGCAGGTAAGGAAGAGGCAAGTAGCCAGACTGTTTGGGTTAGACTTCAGTAAACTGTTCTGCTGTATAAGGTTTTTGCAACAGTTGTTCTTCCTGTTGCCCCATTCAGTGCAGAGGATGGAAATTGTCTCCCTTCTGGCTATGTACAAGTCTAAGTAACAGCAGTGCCTCCAAAATGCCTTTCCAAAGAGTCAGTATCACGTCCTTCTAAAGTTTTATCCTGTGTTGCATTACACCTGGTTTCTCAGTTTGAGGAAGCATGCTAAGACTCAGGAATTAAACTTCTCACTCTCTCTGCACTGTGTCCAGTGAGGGAGAGCATGGTCGCTCCAGTGGCCTTTCTCATGGAGGAGTGAGCTTGGCCTCTGTGTCATTGGGTGACAGGCTGGAGCAAAAAAGTTACTCTGAAACGCTTGCTCTAGGCTGGGGATCCCAGTTCTGGGGGGGGTTCTCAACCCTTCTCTTGACCCTCTTTGTAGGGGGTAGGTTTGTATTGAACATGGGGTTGTTACCCATTCCCTTGTTTCAGGGGACTTGTTCCATGTTTACTTTGTAGCTCCTCCAGTGTTTGTGCCTTTTGATTTGTTCCTTTTAAACATCCCCATGGCCAGCTCAGTAAATCCTTCAATGCAGTGAGTTTTACTCAACTGCATCAATCCCTTTGCTTGGAACTTGCTGCTGAACAGATCTGCAACCTGCAGAAATCTCTGCCCACCCCACCCCACCATCTGGTTCTATGCAATAGAGTAAGTCTGTGCTGCAATTTCTGATTCCTGGGGTTAGCAGCAACATCCTGTGGCAAGCTGTGATGTTGCACCAGCTTTCTAAATCCCTGGCCCTTATAAACATAAAGTTACTCCAGTAGCAATCCTGGGCAGTCCATGCCATTGCTTCATACCCTGCTGCAAGGATCCTTCATGATGTACCATGCCTCGTGAGTGATGTCTGGTCACACCTACCGAAGAACACTCCATTTCTAACCAGAATATGTTCCTGCTGAATTTGAGAGTGTGGAAGGGGCTCCTGATCCAGGTTTCATGGCCACAGGTACCTTTTCAATGCAGGCAGCCATATGGGGTCCTNGGCTCCACGACAACCCGGCGCTGCAGGAAGCGCTGCGGGACGCCACGTCCCTCCGCTGCATCTATATCCTGGACCCCTGGTTCGCCGCCTCCTCCGCCGTGGGCATCAACCGCTGGCGGTGAGTGGCGCCGGGCCTGCGGGCCGCGGGCGGGACCGTGCGGGACGAGGAGGCTCCCGCGGCACCGGGGCGCTCCGGGCGCGGCGTGGGCCGTGGCGNTCCTGATCCAGGTTTCATGGCCACAGGTACCTTTTCAATGCAGGCAGCCATATGGGGTCCTTGAACTTTTCTTTATTGTTTTTTCTTTTTCTAATGCAAAAGGGAGGTTTTTAACGTTGACCTGTAACGGCCGACCCCGCCGAACTAAATTCGGGGGTCGCTCTCTGGGGTGACAGCGACATTTCCGGGGCGGTTTCNCCCGCGGCACCGGGGCGCTCCGGGCGCGGCGTGGGCCGTGTCGGCCAGGCCGCAGCAGCACACGCTTCCGTGTCGGGCCCACTTGCTGCTGCCCTCGGCCCTCCCGCAGGAGAGCGGCTGTGCCTTGTCCACTTGGCCTCGCCGCGATTTTCTCAGCGGTGCTGCCCGACTGTGTGGGAGGATGCCTTCAGCTTTATGTAATGTCATTAGACTTTATCTGTGGGGCGAGTGTATGAGAGCAGCAACCGATTGGCGTTTAGCTTTGGGAAACCTTTTTTCCTCGATTTAGAGACGAGTGCAAAGAATCTTCAGCTTCGTGGCTGCACCACGCCTCCCCTCTGCCCTTGGGCTGCCGGGCGCGCGTAGGTATGTGCGCACGCAGCTCCCTTCCTGCCATCGCTCAGGTTTTGCAGGGAAATACACATCGGGTACTGCTAAGAAACTAGAGATGAAGCTCTATGGGCATTTCCTCATCTCTGCAGATGGAAAAACGTATAGCGTGAGTCATGTCTGTGCAAATATCAAGACCTCGTGTACCTGTAGACAGTAACATTACATAATGCTGTGGTGTCAAGTCTCAACAGCCTAAACATTCGGAACCCCAGTCCAGATAGGGATTCTCCTAGGCAAGATCCCTGCATACTAGTGAAGCAGATCTTCCACTACCCCCCCAGAGGACGTCGACAGACAACCCCTGGCTAAAGATTCTTTGAGACCTCTTGGAAATGTCACGTGGCTGTGCACTAGGGAAACTGTAGTTGTAATTGATTGACTCTGCTGTGCACCTTAGCTTCATCTCAAGGAATGGCATTGTATGGGTCATATCTACGTGTTTCTAGAATCCTACAGCAGAGGAGGGCTTAAAAATTGTAAATGTGGAGAAGTTACCTCTGTGTAATCATTCCAAGTACAGAAGAAAATTATGAATTCTGTTATAGGAGTCTGAATTGATCTTTCCACAGGCAGCAGCAGACAGAAATGCCTTTCATGTGCTGCTGTTGTTGCTGACTGTCCTCATTTGGAAGAGCCGAAGTGGTGCCACAACAGATAAATTCCTGCCCTTTTTAATCCTTGTTTGCTTCCCAACATTGTGAAGGGAGGGAAACAGTTAGGAATCTTCTTTATGTTGTAATCATGGAATATTTGAGCAAGCAAAGTCTTTAAAAATAATGTTTTCTTGGAAATGTGGAACTGCTGCAGATGTCAAAAATGAGCACCACTGGCTGTTAGGCAGAAAAGATATTAGCAAGTTACTTATGTTGAACAAAGTTCCATTCATTCCCATTGTGAGCCTTGGCTTTGTTTTGCTAATTTTTAAATCCAAATATTTGTATTCAACTCTACACGAATATGTGTAGACTTTTGTTCTTCAAAGGCAAATGTTTATGTTTTACATAAACACATGGATTTTTAAGAGTTTTGGGGTGAGAGGGAATAGATGAATGTCTTGGTATGCTCTCATCTCTGTGTCTTCATGGTGCAAGGTGAATTGCAGTTCTCTTTGCAGTTATTCAAAGTAGAGATGATTCTTGCTTGGGAGATCTTGGTGCTCAGTCTTGTGCTACTAATGAGCTAGGAGAGTACATTTCTCTGCTGTGACATGGTATATTTGCAGCTAGAATCTATAAAACCTGCACAGTTCTTACAGTATTTCATTACTTTCCTTGGAGTAATGCATCAAAATTTTTCTACTTCATATGCAAAATCCATTTTTACCCCAAAGACTGTGAAAAAATGTACAGTAGGGAATTACATGGTTTATGCTTTTCTCGATGTAATGTGGAGAGAAGAGTTGACAAGGATGTTCTCCCACCTCTGAGGGAGAATGTGGGAAGTGGGTTGCAGTAAGAAGAAAATCCTGGAAGCCTCTTGGATCTGGACAAGCACAAATTCCATATGAATGAATGAGAGCTGGCTAGTGCTGCAGTCTCATAAAAGTTGTTAGACCAGAGATAAATATGAATTCCTGTTTTCTGGTTCTTGTCCAAACCTCCAGTTTGATTTGGTGATGCAGGTTTGCTGGAGTTCCATGCAAATTCTCATTTGCCTTTTAGCTGTAACCCATCTGACTGACACTAACTGCTGTTGTTTCTTCTCTGCAGATTTCTTCTCCAGTCCCTGGAAGATCTGGACAACAGTTTAAGGAAACTGAACTCTCGCTTGTTTGTTGTGCGAGGGCAGCCAACAGATGTCTTCCCAAGACTCTTTAAAGTAAGAGAATAATTTTTGGAGTATAATGAAGAAAAATTGATGGCCTGGTGCTAAACTTGCTTTCACTCCCTAATGATTGGTGATTGCCTTGGCATCTCTTTAATTGCAGTTAACTCTTCACTATAACAAACTTTCATCCTTAACTGCAACTAACTGACTACTATGTATAAGGGCCAGATCCGTGCCTGAACTCTGACTTGCAAAGAAATGTAGTTGTAGGGTATAACCTAGTATCAGGCTGCTCAAGCTTCTCTTTTTGGATGGTTGTCCTGAACTTTGTTTCTCTAAGTCACCTCTCACAGGGCTGCTCTGTGACACACAGACCCTTCTTTGTTGAGAGCTTTCTTCCCTAGTGGCTGTTTACTTACTGCAGTTTTTACTTAGGGAGACTGCTGGGTCCATAGACCTTTACAGACAACAGAAGAAAGTACACGGATCTGTATGTGAATGGCAGATAGGATTTTGTGTTAAAATTTGAAAAATTCAGGAGCTTTTATGTTAGCTGACTTTCCTTTTATTTTTCTGTTCAAGACTGCACTTTAGTCATCTCAGCAGCAGGGTGGATATAGCTCAGGTCCAAGCTTCCTGCTGATGTCCTGCTTAGGATGTGGAATATGCAGTTACCTGCAGGGTACATTTCTAAAGTGGTATGTCAGTGCTGCAGACTGGACTAACAAGAGCATCTCCTTGCATATCAGGGCTTCTCATACAGTATCATTCTTCTCCATCCTGCTCTAAGATTGTATTTGACAATGACTTTGATAGTGTTACAAAACTAAATGAAAAAAATATGGCTCCCAATAGTCCTATGAGTTGGGGGTGTCATGTAGGCTGTGCCCTACATACGGTTGACAAAACTAGTGTCCCCCACATTCTACTATAGACCAGCTGCTGAGAAGGAGTGGTAAACTTGAATCTATACCTTCCTTCTGTAAATGGTTCTGATGTGTATTTTCTGGAGAAGGACAATTAGTACTGGGAAAAGGAGCTGGACTGTGCAGGTGAGAAGGGACACTGATACTTACTTTGGCTTCTGCATCTTAACACGACACAAACCATGTGCTGCTTTTAGCCTTTTCAGAATCTGGATTATTTTTATTTTTTGATCTGCATATAAGTTCAGCTGATAGTAGTTCATGCCCTCTTTAGTTCAGGGTATTCACAGGAGAATTAAAACTATTGGAAAAAGATGCTTATTTTGATTAAAGAACAAAAACTAGTTGGCAGAGTCTGGTTTGGAGAGATGGATTGTGTAGTCAGCCAGAACTGCTTTTTGCTGCAGTTTTGTCGGGGCAGGTGAGCTGATGAATATCTCAGGTATGCTGTAACAGAGCTTAAAAAAGTAGAGGGAAGCTTATGGTATCAGATGGTAAACGTATGGCTTTGGTAGGGATTGAGGCCTCTCCAGAGCTGCTGCTGATTGAGTGTTCAGTGCAGCAGCTCGTGCCTTGCTGTCAGCTTTTGTGGAGAGGAGACTTATGTCACATTTGCTACTGCAATACTTAGACCTAATGTAATTTCTGCTCTTGCTGCCAGTAGCTGAGCTGTGTTGTCACTAACAGTCACTGCAAAGGCACTGCTGTGCATGGATACCATGCCAAGTGTACTTGTTAGCAATGTGTTAACCTTTGCAAAAGTTTTTTGTCTCACTTCTTCTCAATAAACATCTGTAGTTTTACCTCTTCTGTAAAGGTGCACTGTTTGTTCACTGAAGTGTTTTCACAATCCCTTTGGTGTTTTTTTCCCCTACAGTTTTTCTTTGCTCTGGGTTAGATACTAAGAGGCAAGTTATCAGGCATGACTTTCCTTTTGTATATCTGCAGCAATTTACTGTCATACAAGTACAAGGTTTTCTGGTTGGTTGTGCTCTTCTTCCCATGTACTACTGCATCAGATAGAGTAGTGGCCTTCTCAAAACTGTAGAAAATATATGAATTTAAAATGTTGGATGCTTACCTAAAGTCACTGTGAGCTTTAATAGTTTTCTATTCAATTCCATTCTTTCCAGGTAGTAATGTATATTCCTTTGAGACCAAATCCATCTTTTCCAAGCCTTCCAATTGATACTGACTTTCTTGTAGAAGAAAGAAAAGTTTAAAATTAAGCTGTTAAATCATGTAGGAGCAGGGCAGGGCATGGAATGTGTCTGTCTGACCCCTGCTCTGTGTTACGGATGCTGTTACATTCTGACTTTGAAGAATGAGTGGAGGATTAAGATGTACATTCATTGGTAACTGGTTAATTTCTCTGTCCTTCCTAAAATTATTTTAGGGCTGAATCTGCAAGTTTAGAAATGTAGGTGGCTTGTACAGTTGTTTTCTGCTTCTAAATCCCCTTCCCCTTTGGCATTATTTTTAATGGTCTTCAGGGAACTAACTACATTTGTTCTTTCTGCTTTGCTTTTGTTTTACAGGTAGAAAAGTCTTCTGTATATACAGGGGTGGTTTAGATTGTCTCACTTGGAGAATGTGGTTCTTAGTTGCGTGAGGGCTTTTTTAAATGTCTGTAGATTTCTGGTTGTGTTTGCTAAACAAATCCGTGGGCTGCTGCTCTGCTTGAGGGATGTCTTGGGAGGGTCGCTGTGGAAACCATTAAACCTCTTCTCATAGGATTCATTTTCTGAGGAAAACTAGGCCATAGACTTTGAGAACAATCTGTGCTCTATAAAGCCTGGAGGAGGCTGAGTGCTCTTCATAAGGCCTATACCATGTAATTTGTGAGGGATCTATTAGAGATGCGAAGATCAGAATAAGTGCATGGCTTGACTAGGGGCGTTGGAACTAGGTGATCTTTAAGGTTCCTTCCAGTCCCTTCTATGTAGAATATAGAATTCTATAATTTTACAATTCTAAAATAACTCCAAAAAGGTAGGACTTTAAATCTGAATCGCAGTATCATACTCTACTATGCACACCAGAAAGGTTCACTCAGTTGCTGTCCTATGTCCTGCAATTTCCTGTTTCTTTCTGATTGGGTTGGACATTGATTTCCTGTTGCGTGGTGTCCTTAAAGAGACATCAGAAAAAATTGAGACTGTATTGGTTTTACTTAATGTCACCACATAAAAACACAGGGGGTTGAGCAGAACTTATGTTGAAAGAGTTTTCTGAAATGCTTTTTCTGCAAATGCTGGAAGAGGATGATAGGGTTACTTCAGGACGGCATGGGCAACAAAACGTGCTATTGGTAGGCTCAGGGACTGAGCTGAAACCTAAGAACAGTAATAGACAAGAGCTGAACCTCCTCTGATGTGTTTTAAACCTGACATCTGCAAATTTGCGTAGCTCATGCAAAGTTTGCTAGAGCTGATAAAATTGTTGCTTCTTTGGTTATCTCAAATCCAGATTGCTGTTCCTCACAGCAACACTCTCAAAGCTTCCAGAGCTTTTAACTGCTGAGGAATTCTGAAATCTTCATTTGTAATTGTGCTGGTTAGAAATAGTCTTCTGTTTGACAGCTGGGTGTATTGCTTTCTTACAGGAATGGGGAGTCACTCGTCTCACCTTTGAATACGACTCGGAGCCATTTGGAAAGGAGAGAGATGCAGCTATCATCAAACTGGCCAAGGAGGCTGGTGTGGAGGTGGTGATAGAGAACTCTCACACCCTCTATGACCTGGACAGGTACAGGTGCTGTCTGGGCTAGGCTGGGATTGTCATGTCTGCAAAGACTTCAGTCTTTTCCATTACACTGATCACTGTCATCCTGAGTGAGCCTATAAGGATTACTCTGCACACTCCACTTTTGATTAGAACACGTCAAAGTGCTGACAGTGACGTGAATATACAGAAAGGTGTTGCCTCAAGCTTATTAAACTCTGTACTTGAGTGTAATTTAATTTGCTTAGCTGTGTCCTTTGTTTGCTTTCCTTGAGCATGTCCTCAATGTACGGACTGCTTTTTTTTTTTTTTTTGCTTCACTGTAATAAAGGTAGTTGAGCTGTTGTCTCAAACAGGTTATGAAAGCAGGGCTTTTAAATGATGGATGTGTCAAGACAGCTGGAAGAAATAAAACAAGGTAGATTGGGACAAACTTTCCTTTTTCGAAAACCTGAATGCTTTTTCTTTGTTGTGTGTTTGCTGTGTTTGTTGTTTTGATGTTGAGTTTTTATATATTTACTTATATGCATAATCTCTTTACGTACATTTGATTTTAGATGGTGGTGACAGTCTTTCAGCTAAGATTCTAGGGTATGCTTGAATTCAAAGTCAGTACAGTGTTTCAGTACTATTCTTACAGTTCGCTTGTTTTTTTTTCTTTCCCCCTTTTTTTTCCCCCTTTTCTTTCTGTGTGTCTTGTGTGTAATGCTGAATGTAGATTTTTTCCTGTAAATCTTTAACATCCATAATTTCCTATGGGAAGGAGCTTTGCAGTTAGCACATACTGTGTGGAAATGTTTGTCTCCTGAGTGAGGAGGATTCTTTGAACCTGTCTTGTGAGCAGGTGCTGCTTTCTAATTCTGCATTAGAAAACCATATTTATTACCAATGTTTATTATGTCCTCAACCCTCCAATGTCAATGGCCATCACATTCTTCTTCATGTCACCTATGTCTTTTCCAAAGTGGAGAATTTCAAGTAGAATTTGTCCTAAATATCTTGTAAGTTTTATCACCTTTCTTTATACTTACGGGTATTTCTAGAGGTGGAGAGCAGTGGTGAAAATAACAACTAGTGTGCAAAATGTAGAAGCAGCATGGATTTTTAGAGTCCTATAATGTGTCTTGTCTTTTCCTAACAGTCACTAGCATTATTTCTGCTTTTTCTGAGTGCTGCTAAACATTAAACTGATGTCTCAGGGCTTCCTTCCAAAATGGTCATAGCTATTTGAGAGGCTGCTACTGTATAAATAACTTTTAAGATTGCATAGCTATGTATATGGAGAAACAATATGACCAACACTGCAATTTCATCTGATATTTTTGGCAGCTGGTTATGTCGTATATAGGGAAATTTTTAAGTTGCCTTTTATCTTTAGCTATTCTGGATAACTTATTGCATCAGTAAACTTTATCATCATGCTCTTTTTTGTTCCCTCCTAGATATTTTGTAAAAAATATTGAGCAGCACCAGCCCAACTCAGCTCTGTGTAGGCTTTCTCTTCCTGTTGGATAGATTCCTCTGATTCTGTATATCAAAGAATTTTCTGTCTGCGTGGACCTTTTCCTTTATTGCAAATTATTGTGGTTTCTTTAAATTGTTTCAGTGAGGGATCTGGTCAGATGGCTTCTCAAAATTCACATAGGGTATGTCAACTAAATCTCCCTTGCCCCAGGCTCAAATGTCTCTAATAGATTTTCAGGCACAACTTCCCTTTTACCAAGGCCAAATTGACCTCCAGCATATTTCATATATCCATGCATTCACTGTTTCCATTAGTATTTTCTACCCATCTGCCTAATGCTCATATCTGTCTATTCATTTGTCTCTCTGATGCCCCTGAAATGTTTTTAAAATTTAGAATTGTATTTGCTTTCTTTTTTCCCTCATAGTATTTGGGCAACTTTATATTACATGCAGCTGCTATTAGTTTGTGTATTTCATTATGTCCTTTACAATTTCTGGATGAATATTTGGTGGCCCTGGCAAGCTTTTCAAGCATAGCATTGTTTTGTGGCACTTTTTCCTAGTCTCCCAATCTGTCACAGCATCTGATAGATTTTCTTTTAAAAAAACAAGAGTCATAACCTCCCTAGATACCTTCATAGTGAATACACCTGCAAAAATATATGCAGGGGTTTTCTTGTGCTGTTACAGTCTCTCCTTTCTTTAATGAATTGATCACTTCTTGGCCCTATAAATATCCTGAAGTGTCTGTAAAGGGGACAGTTTTGATTGGGTTTTTTTTACTACTTACAGTTTTTAAAAAGGTTTCTCAAACTTGCATTTAGATTAGGAGGTGCAAGAAGGCCTTACTTACTTTTACTTTAACCTACCAAAGCTTGGCAGGTTTCTATCTTTGTCTTCATTTTACCAAAAGATTCTGCCTCTGTTGTCATAGCTGATGCTATTCTTTAATTGTTTTGACTCTTGTGATCTTTCTGAAATACTTTTTCACATCTGTCTGGTATTGTTGCTCTTGGAGGGGTGTTAAATTGATGCATGCTAAAATCACAGAGCAGGCAAGTGATAATTAACATTTTCAGCTATACATTAGCAATGTCTAAGACTAAATCATAAATTGACTCTCCTTGTAGGCTCTTGATTTCTTGTTTCACGGAGCAGTCACTTACAGCAACTAGAAAGCTGGGTTTTGGTAGGAGATGGGGTGTGATAGATACCCAGTCTTGTGTGGATGTACTTGAAGTCTCCAGTTACTCTGACATTTCTTGGTTCTTGGCATCTCTGAGATTTCTCAGCAGGTGATAATGCAGTTTTGATATTGTATTTCTCCTGGAAGTCCCAGAGTATCTCTCCCTCCAGCTGTGTTACCCAGACTTCTAACTCTTGGTGTGTGCTGTCCCTCTGCTCACCCTAATGTTTTTCCTGCATAATTAGCAGGTGGTAATAATACCTGGTGGTGGCATCCCACTTCTCATCTTTCTTTAATCAGGTTTCAGATGAGATTAGTCCAAATTGTTTGGACCTGGGCTGACAGTCTTTTGCTACTACATAAATGAGTCCAGCACTTGTCTTGTCCCATGCAGTGTATTCCTGGTACCACCTCCACCAGCTCCTTTTAAACATTTGCCAAGAGCCTGTTCAGTTAACTTGTGAATTAGACCAGTTTTACCCGGTAGGAAGATTACAATGTGCCCCTTGTTGCCACTGCCAGCATAGCTACGTGATTATCGGAGCATCTTTCACCTCCTCTTCTTCAAAACAAGGAGAGCAGTATAGAAAATGAACATCAGTGCTGGAAAATACTCCTAAGAAAATCTGGGAATTCCCAGTCAAGAATAGCAATATTCGGATTGTAGAAGCTGGGTAGGAAAGATAATCTCTTGGGTATTAGCTTAGCCTGCTCATAAGCCTTTACTTGACAATTATTTTGTCTGACAACTTCCAGATGACAGGTTATTTTGTCTTTTCCCTGGATCTGCCTGTTTTCTCCTCCTTAGGATCAAAATCCTTATCTAGTGTGTTTACTGATGGTCAGCACTGTGGTTTCTGTAATCCCAGGCAGGCTGGGTTGTTCAGCAGGAGTGGTTTAGGTCAGAAAAGAACACTGTGATCTTGTGTGTTTGTAGCACACATCAGGATCAGCTTCTCCTCAAATACCCTTGCCTAAGGCTAAAATGACAGTAGAATGTGTTCTCATAGGAGCACGTACTAACTTAAAGGAACAAAGCATGGGGAAGCGTGCATGCCTTGGTGCTTCTGCAGTTCAGTACACTATGCCAAAAAGGTGGGTTATTTCTAAGAAGGTTTACTCAAGCTTCTGCCTGCCACATCTTGTATCTCCTGTCTTGTGTGGTGCTCTGGTGTTAGGTATTTGAGGCCAGCAGCTGATACCCCACTGCCAATACCCAACCTGTCACCAAGTCACTTCTTTTTCTCTCATCTTAGAATGTGTTCCTGCAGAAGTTGAATTGTTTGTTCTTTGTTCAGCATCTGTTGGATGTACAGATCAGTTGGTTATCTCTCCATCTCCCGTCCAAATCTGTAGGATACCCCTTGTTCTGCATACACAGAGCCCTGCATGAGCTCTCTAGAGCGGGGATTTGGATCAGAGCAATTGCATAAGCTGGCAAGGCTAACGAAATAGTCCATGTGAATCGGTGTTGGGGTGTGTTGGGCAGCCACTCAGCGTGCTGAGTGCTGGCAGCCAGCTCTTCCTCCTGCAAGGAAGTGGAGGAGCACATTCAGTCCATTGCCAAAACCCAGCCTTGTCGTTTGCAAGCAAGCTGAGGTGTCATATGTTTGAGGCCGGCAGCTTTCCTAAGCCCATTAGCCATCCCGCAGGGGCAGTGCTGTAGAGATGATTCAGAATGTGACACCTGTGAGGGCATGCATTCGAGTCTGCAGGCACTGCTGTTACAGGTGACTGACTGTAGGATACCTTATAATCATAGCAGTGCTGGAATTGTTTGGTCAGGTTTGGGTTGCCTGCTTTCCTGAGGTGAAGTGTGACTGTGACTGATGGTCAAGCAGACCTTCAGAACTTCTGGCACCAAGGTACTACTGTCAGATAATGCTAGTTTGGTAGCACAGCCAGTTTTGGGTGTACTCACTAATTAAGGTTAGGTTCTGTGTGATGAATACAGTGATTTTCTGTTCCGCTTCAAGAAAACTAGAACAACTGCCACATGTGGCAAATTGGGCTGAGGGGGATGGATGAAGTGGGGGTATAAAATCCTGCGGAGGGACCTCCCTTTTTTTGTCATTGAAAGTCCTTTGAAAGTGTATGGCCTGGATTAGAAGGTCAGTATGAGGAAGGAAAGGACTCTTGCTTGGGATGTTTCCTGTACAATTTTTGGACAGAAGGCTGAATAGTACTACAATACCCAGTAAGTGTAGTATAATGTCCCATATTGTGCAATACCTGATAGTCAATACTACTTTTCCTGGCAGTCCTGTGAAAGGTCCAGACTTTGTGCATAATGCCAGTGTCAGGTGCTGTGAAATGTGCAACTTGTCCGAGTCCTACCTTAAAATATTTGTGTCCCAGATCCTGTAACTCTTTAGGAATTCAGGAGCTGTACTAGGTGACTTCACACATATTCACATCCTTGAGGATTTCAAGTACAGACACTAGCATTCATCTGCTAGTCACAGTGATTTGCTCCAAGTAGTTAGTTGTCCACAGAAGTTTTAGCTGTGTACATTGGGGTGGATCTCAAACTGAACAACAGTTTTAACAGGACAGAGATAAGAAGCAGTGTGGAAGAAGTAGCTTGCCTGCCCCCATCCCAAACATCTCAGGGCACCCACGGTGCAGCCTTGTCACATTTTCGCTTCCAAGCTCCGAATTCCTGGAAACAAGTGAGCCCCTCTAGAGTGCAGTAACTGGAAATGCCTCACTTCTAATCCAGTGGAAACGCTGATTTTCTGGGTATCTTTGTCTGGTCTTGCCTGGGGACTCACAAAATAGCCACAGAGGAGAGTGTGGTGGGTAGTATTCATGAGTTCTGTGATATATTGCCGTCTCTGAGTGGAACATAGAGATAGACAGCGAAAAAGTGTATGTAGGAAAGCAGAGGAGATGCACTCTTGCTGTGGTGATGCAGGACAGAACGTGTTGGCTGTAAGGCAAATGCAAATACATCTGTCTCTGTGTATGTCTATGTCAGAGTGCTGTGCCCATACCTTGGCCATGTTTATCACCTGGCACTAAAAACGTGCAGTACTTTGCACTCTGTGCACATCTCGGTGGCCCTCCCTCCCTCCCTGTCCTGTTCGTTAATGTCTTTATCTCTTAGTGTTAACAACTTAAAAGCAGAAAACCGTGAGGAAACTGCAGGGGGCTTAATTTTTAATCTGTTCAGCCGTGCTGCCCGTGGGGAAGGCTCCGCTTCCCTGGGCCGAGGTGTGTGTGTGGGAGGGCTGGCTGCCGGCCGGGACCGCTCCCGGTGCGGCGGGGAAGCTGGGTCAGCGCGGAGCACACGTGCGGGAGCGCCCGGCGTGTCACTCCGCCCCGCCACACGTGCGGCCCCGGGCAGCGGGCGGCACATGGCGCCCGCCGAAGCACTCGGCTTTAAGCCCGGCCCCTTGCATAAGCTGTTGATTGTAAAGGGTAGGAAGGCTGCTGTGCTGCAGGGCTGCCTGCCTCCACTTTATGCAATGCCGGCAATCCCTGTGCTGTCGGGTTTGCTGTTAACTCCTTCTACTCCTGCAGAAGAGGGATTAAAAATGGCATCTTTCAGCCTGAGGAAGTTTACCTTGCCCAGGGGCTTCTCAAAGCTCTCTGTCCCAGGGAAGATAAGACTGCACGGCCCCAGCAGGCTGTGGATGCTTAGTGAAGTAGAGGAATGGGAACCTTGACTGTCTTTTTCCATAGTGTGTTCTGACATGGGTCAATACCATGAGACAGGGCTGCTCATGACCTTATGGCATGGAGGGAGGATAGTGATCTCTCTAATCACAAAGAGAGGAATGATGCAAGCTGGGATTTGTCTCATCCAAGATAGGTGGAGGAGAGGTCACTAGCAGGCTGAGTCTTCTGTGTCAGACAAGAAGGAAGTAAGGTGAGAATCAGTTTAGGATATCACAAAGTGTTGGGGGAAAAGATGCAGGTCTAGGATTTGCCACCTTGGGGAGACAGGCAGAAATCAGATAGAGATTTCATACAGGGGTCTGATGAGGAGCTCTGGGAGAGAGATATGCTCAGCTTGATTCAGCTGGGGCTGTTTTGGGGCTTTTTTTCCTATGGAGATGAGGAAGTTTGTGATGTTTTGTCATCTGATGTATTTTAGGATGTTGGTTGGTTGGTTTTAATATCACTTTGAGGGATGCATCAAGTGAAATGTAGGTCTATAAGGATTTCTGTATCCAGACCGAAAGGCTATCCTGAGCAGAGATAGCAGGGTCCAGTTTGGATGTCATTTCCTTGTGTCTTCTGTGGTAGTGAGGCTGTGTTGTTTCACCTTGTTTATTTTATCTCCAGAATAATTGAGCTGAATGGCCACAAGCCACCCCTCACCTACAAGCGCTTCCAGGCCATCATTAGCCGTATGGAGCTCCCAAAGAAGCCAGTGAGCACTGTAATAAGTCAGCAGATGGAAACATGTAAAGTGGACATCCAGGAAAACCATGATGATGTCTATGGGGTCCCATCCCTGGAAGAGCTGGGTATGTGTCAAGAGTCAAGGAAAGGACTACTGCCAGCTGAAAAAGAATCTGGTGGAACTGTTTCCAGTGGCTGGCACATGTTCTCACCTGGCATGGGGTGCCTCTAGCCATAGAACGGCCTAATTTTTTCAGCAAGTGCCAGACCTTGTGATAACACACTGGTGTCCCTTGCACTGCTGTTGATGCCCAGCATCCCCTTTAGCATTGCTCTGAAGTGCTCTGCATCTGTCGTTGTGTTCTCTGCTATACTGAGCATGTAACCACTGTACTAGGATCTCATATCCTCACCAGCTGCTTTCCTCCTGCTACAGTCTCAGGCATGTTGTGTAACAGACCCAAAGAGGTAAACTAACTGAGTACCAGGTTTAGATAACTTTTGCTAAGCGGCACCAATTTGGGAACTTAGCAAGACAGAAGGTATTACAAAAATTTCTTTCACTCATCCTGCTGTGCCTTACAGTCCTGTAAGACTTGAAGAAGGAGAATGAATAGCTGAGGCATGAAGAATGCAAGACCTACATTAGGGAAGTGAATCTAAATGCAAGGGAAGAAAGGGACTAATGTGGAATACTGTCTGTGTGTCTGTGACTGGAGGCTCCATACCAGCTTTGTAGGAAGTATCTCCTGGTACCTTAAGGCACTGGTTTCAACAGTCATGTAAAAGCATGGGACTTCACAACAGGAGTATCCTAAGGGCTGCAGTCCTGTGTGGATCTACTTTCTTTATTGTCTGGCCAAATGTGAGACTGCATGTAACTTTACACTGCTCTGCGTGCTGCCAGGGGGGGCTCCTCTGTATGCCCAGAGCAGTGCAGGGAGACTGCACTATTACTTCCCTCTTTGCAGTGGTTCTTTTGCACTAATCCAGTGCCTTCCCCAGCACCAGCCTCAGCAGATTAGGAGCCTCACCAGGAGCAGCTGGACTATCTATTGAGCTGCTGATGTCGATGGCAAGGTGTTCCGTAAGGCAGAGCTGTGGAGCAGATGTTTTATTAACAGCTGCTCTGGCCTTTGGAGCAGAGCCCTGTGAGTAGTGCTGACACACCAGAGAGAATGGTAGCTGTGAGCAGTGGGGAAAGTCACCATAAGGCTGCCTGAAGCATTGCAGGGAGAGGCCCTTGAAGTGTAGTATCATGAGCAGGCTCTCCCCATATCCTACATGATTTGCCTGCTGTACAAGGATTAGAGCAGCAAGTAAGCCACTGTAGGCAACTGTACTGTCTTGCTGTTGTTAATGCATAATCCCATATCTGTGCCCTTTGTCTAGGCATGGCTTCAAATCTTACGAAGTTCTTTCTCTTAGGCTTTCCTACAGATGGTCTTGCCCCTGCAGTTTGGCAAGGAGGGGAGACAGAAGCTCTGGCACGGCTGGATAAACACTTGGAAAGAAAGGTAACCCATTATTTAAGTGGCAATTCCTGCAGACTGTGCCTCCAAATGGAAAATGTAGTGTTGCCCATTACCCCATTCCCTGCTCTTCTTAGCAGTGGTCATAGCATTCACCTCTGGAAAGGAGTGTATGCTATTGTTGGAGTACTCCTGTGATCTTAGATTTTGTGTGGAGCAGGGACCTCATGTGCTTCCTTTAGAGTGGTATATTATTTATGCTGCTGTTTGAAGCACACTGGACTCTTCCTTGTTTCTACCTCTCAGTTTCCTTTAGAGAAGTGCAAACTTTGAAATTCTCCTGTTAGGTTGTTCAGTCCCTGCTGCACAGTGCACACCATCACTTTTTATCTTTACCTGAGGTATTAGTGTGAGTGCTTATAAAAGAATGCCTTCCCCTTGTCCATCAGCTTCTTAATAGGTTGTCTCACTGGCTGGCATTCCTTGAGCCCCTTGTTGAGATAATCAGATTTTTTTCAATGGGGCCGGTGTTCTTGATTACAGTGCACAAGGCAAACAATTTCAAAGTAATGAAAGGTGACCCAGCTGCCAAAGCATGACTCAATTTTAACCATTTTGTACTTCTTTAATGCTGGATGGCTTGATGCCAAAGCATAAAAATCATGCTGAGGAGGGAATAAATTATCAACATAATGCTCCATGAAAGGGCCTGCACTTCCCCAGTTTTCTTGTTCGCTGTGTGAAATGCGAAGACATACCTGGACATAAACAGTTGTATTAGCTTATATCCCTAGGAACTCCCAGGGTTGTTAGCTCCTGTATGTAAAGCCAATTAATCCTCTTGGGCAAAATAACTGACTGGTTTAAATCCTGGAGCAAAGGTTTTGCATTTCTTGAGTAGGCCATGGGGGTTGGGATTGCCTGCTGGAGATCTCTCCCAGAAGTGGTTGGAAATAAATAGAAGAGACTGGCTGTCAGATGTGAGTGGCCTTACCACCTGCACAGAGGCTTGCCTTTAGCAGTATCCCACAAATACAAGGGATTTTTGGCTCATTTCTCCTAAATCTATCTAGGCATGGGTTGCAAATTATGAACGACCAAGGATGAATGCCAATTCGTTGCTGGCCAGCCCAACAGGACTCAGTCCCTACCTGCGTTTTGGCTGCTTGTCCTGCCGCTTGTTTTACTATCGTCTCTGGGAGCTGTATAAGAAGGTAAGACAAAGGGTTCACCTGGAGGGCAGGTGGGGTTTGAGCATAAATAGCATGATGCTGGTTGCCAGCGTGCCAGAATTGGTGCAAAAGATACAGTTGCCTCCCTAGTGTTTGATTGTTGGGCTGAGCTTGTTGCTACTGCAAGAGGAGGCTTTTGGGTAAGAAAGTAATTCTCCTGAATGTACTCACACAGGCCTTAAATCTGGTGGTACTTGTTCTTCAGCCTGGACTTCTGTGCTATGAGCCATGTAGAGCCTTTTTCTGTTAGTTTTACATCATTCCAGTCACATGTCATTGTACTGAGTGAATCTGTGTCAGTGCTCTGACTTTACCATCTGGGCTTTCTGATAAGGGCTGATCTGACATTGAGCTCCTTTATGGCAGTGGTCAGTAGCTGACTTGGGAAATATGTGTAAATGCATGGGTGCCTCACAGCTCAGCTTCATGAAGCCAGTCCTCCTGTGCTTGTGAGCAGCCGTGTTCCCTCTCCACAGGTGAAGCGGAACAGCACACCCCCTCTGTCTCTGTACGGACAGCTTCTGTGGCGGGAGTTCTTCTACACAGCAGCCACCAACAACCCGAAGTTTGATCGCATGGAGGGTAATCCCATCTGCATACAGATCCCCTGGGACAGGAACCCTGAAGCCTTGGCAAAGTGGGCAGAGGGCAAGACAGGATTCCCTTGGATCGATGCAATCATGACCCAACTGAGACAAGAAGGGTGGATCCACCATCTGGCCAGGCATGCAGTGGCCTGCTTCCTGACCAGGGGTGACCTCTGGATCAGCTGGGAGTCAGGAGTCAGGGTGAGTCCTGGCATTTTCAGATATTTGCAGAAGGCCATAAGGAAAACAAAGTCTCCCTGGCACTTGCTGCAAGGATGGGCGCACAGGTATGGCTTTTGCTTCATGTGTAAAAGGTGCATGGAAGAGAGGATTTGCTAGCAGGCTCTTGGCCAGCCAATAGCCTGACTTCTTTCTGCATTCTGTTGCAAGGCTCTGACTGTATCACAAGCCTCAAGTAACCATAACTAAATGTATTTGGGATCCACTGGTAGATACAGACTTTGGGGTTTTGGGGGGCCTTTTAGTTTAACGGGTTTTTTTTAAAAAAATTCTCTCAGTCCATCTGTTTCCTTTGCAAGTTTAATGTCACTTCTTAACTGGACCTTTTTCCTTGTTATAAAATCCATCACTGTGCCCGTCAGGGAGCGCTCCATGACTGTGAAATCTGAGTCTAGAGTCTCTCAAGGAAAGAGGTAAAAGACCCTCCTCTTGGGCCATCTGAAGGGACAGACAGCTTGAACCTACCCAGTGTACTGCCCTACACAATAAGTGAAGGCTGGGGCATCTAGTCACAAAGCTAACAAAGAGCATAAATTAAAATGCAGCCGAAAGCGCAGCATCTGTGCATGGATGTGAGTGAATTACTGCTGAAACCTTTCTGCTCTCAGTGGTAGTGTGCTCTGGGACCTTCAGAGGGGTTCTTTTCTTCTTGCTTTGGTGCATGTTCTTCTGTGCAGCATCCTCTCCTTCCCAAGGTTGGTGCCTTACTCTTGTTATGCCTGCCAGGCTAGGATCAATCCCCAAAGCTTGCTGCAACACTAGGTAGTGCTTTAGTCTGTAGCTGCATGAGAGATAAGCCAGCACTTTATCAGTGTGAGCAGACCATGCCTCCCTAAGTAAAAGTGTCAGGAAGTGAGATACATTGACCAGCCAACTGACTTCAGCCAGCAGATCACCTCTGTGCTGCTGCTCTATTCTCATAGCTCAGTGCCTGTCATTTGAAATAGCATCTTGGGTCCTACTGCCACAAAGTCCTGCCCAGGGAAGGTCTCAGTGCCTTTTCCTCCAATTGCTGCAGGTGTTTGACGAGCTGTTGCTGGATGCAGATTTCAGTGTGAATGCAGGCAGCTGGATGTGGCTCTCGTGCAGCGCGTTCTTCCAGCAGTTCTTCCACTGTTACTGTCCTGTGGGCTTCGGACGTCGCACGGACCCCAGTGGCGACTATGTGAAGTAAGTGATGTCACTGGAGCTGATCTTTGTTTCTGGGTCTGTAAGCTGAAGTCAGTCAGTGGCTCACAGGTGCATGGCACTTTCTGTGCGTTGTGTGTGCTACACTGCTTTTTACTTGTGTTGCAGGAGGTATCTGCCTAAGCTAAAGGGTTTCCCCTCACGATATATCTACGAACCATGGAATGCCCCAGAGTCTGTGCAGAAGGCAGCCAAGTGCATCATTGGGGTGGACTACCCCAAACCCATGGTGAACCATGCAGAGACCAGCCGACTGAACATCGAGCGCATGAAGCAGATCTACCAGCAGCTGTCACGCTACAGGGGCCTCTGTAAGTGCCAGCAATTGCAAAAGTTTGTATCTTTAATAGGAGATAAAATGCTGTGAGGAAAGGTCATGATTTAAAATAGGTTTTACTTGTCTCTCTGGCCTGTCCTTGGAAGAGGAAGCAGTGCCTGCCAAACCTGCTCAATTGGTTTCCAGGGAGAGCTCCATTATATTCTCAGCTAAGAGTGGAGTTTGTTTAGGTCTGGGAGCTGCTGATAGCATGGCACCATCCATATACCAGCAGTGGTCCATTCTTCACTTTGTAAGAAAACCTAAACTCTAAATAAATTCACTACTGGATCACAGTGTGTGTCTAGTCAGCACGGGGTCAGTGAATTCCTCCTGCTTTGGTATATGGATGTGCTGGTTGGTGATCACTAAGGTTATTTCTGTGAAAAGATTCTCCCATCCCAGGTGTGTTTTGTTTCTTAACTAAGATCCTCTTGCCATTCTCTAGGTTTACTGGCATCCGTCCCTTCATGTGTGGAAGATCTCAGTGGCCCGGTCACAGATTCGGCTTTGGGGCAGGGCTGCAGCACCAGTACAGGTGAGTTTGAGCTATTTGTGTGCTTTTGATTTTCATGTCACCTTAAAGGTTATAGGCAGGAGAGGGTCCTTTTCTAATAAGAAGAGGGTGTGTAGCTAGGAAAATATAGATTATATTCACGTTCCTTTACACTTACTTCAGAAGTCCCCAGTGAGCCTTCATTTCTAAAAGGGCTGAAGAGTAAGAGTTCATTAATGTGAATCTTTTATTGCCTGTATGGGATCATATACAGCCACTTGAGGGAGAAGTGCAGATCACTGTAGGATTAATCAAGTATAATTAAGCTGTCCTCTGTCAATGGAGGATACTTTTGTGTTTGTTCTGGGTGACGTAATTCTGCTTTTAACAAAGATTTTTTTTGGTAAAAGTTTTCAGAGAGGCTGTGACCAAATGTCTCTGTGCTTGTGCAGTCTTCTTTCTCCCAGCTCTGTGGCAGGTTAGGCCAGGGTGTACTTGTGAGGCCATCTAAACACAGGGGAACCATTGCAGTGACTATTCTTCCTTCTACAGCAGTGAGGCTGTCTCAAGCAGACCAGGCTTCTCCAAAACGCAAACACGAGGGAGCAGAAGAGCTGTGCCCTGAAGAACTGTACAAACGAGCCAAAGTGACAGATCTCCCCGCTTCAGAGATCCCTGGAAAGACTTTGTGATTGTGAGTAGTTCCTAGTGTGATCTGGCTTAAACTACCTGTTTCTGGAAGCTAACAAGGCTTAATCTTTACTCTCACCATTTTAATGAACAAAATGGACTTCCTTGCGGAGGGATGTGTAGGGCTCCTAAGTGTAATTCCACAGCCCAGAAATATGGCAGTGGTGTGCCTAGCAGTTGTTTGGATTTTGCATAACACACTGTTAGCTCTGTTGTCCAGTGGAGACCAGTGCCCTGCTGCTGGAGTTGTCACGGAGCACAGCTTTTGGTGTGTTTGCTCTTGTGAGGCTGCTTCTCCTTCCACAGAGTGGGCTCACAGCCAGGTTTTCTGATCTGGTGAGGGTATGGGCTAGAGCAGGAGAGCAAGCAGGTCCAGTCATATGCCTGCAATGCCCCAGATCCCAGGAGGGAAGGAGCTGGTCACATGTTCTGCCAACTTTTCAGTATGACAGGGGAGGTCAAGGCAAATTCTCTCTTTTTACTTTCTCCTACAGCCAGCGACAAGCACCTAGCAAATGAAGAGCGAGAGTGCTGAAGAGGTGGCCAGAAGAGTAGGAACTGCTGTCACAGAGAGACTGGAACATCTGCAACAGAAAATCCAGGGTCTCATATAACTGTGTAATTCCAATAGCTGCCACAAAAGGGCACTGCATAACTTGTGCTTGGGAATATTTGGCTTTCTGGTCTCCAGAGAGCCAAATACATCTCAGCCATGCCCAAAATCTGCCCACGTTAAAGAGGGTAAGAACATTCTGTCAACTTGCTCACTTCCAGGTGTATCTTTCTTTTCTGACAATGGCTCAGTGCACATGACTTGATGCATCGATGTAGGAATGAGCATCTGCACATCTCAGAAATAGTGAACATACTTTCTCATCAATAGTACTTGGTAGTGATGTATGCTGATTAATTCAAATTACAGTAGGAGTTAAGAAGGCAGCTGCTACAATGTCAAAAAATAGAGTACCAGTCCTACAAGAGAACAGGAAAAACTCGGTATTTCTTTCATTAGGCTAGGCTGACAAGGAAGGAAATGCTTTCTGAGTAAATCAAGGTAATGCTTATGTGGATGGAAACAAGTGAAGGTCAACTGTAGCACAAGAACAGATACACTTGAAAGGCACTTAAAACTTTCCCTGCAAAAGAACCTTGCCTCTGCGAGGTGTGCCATAGTGCCATTGCCTGGAATGTGCAGCTTCAAAACTGTTTGACATCTGGGTAAGAGGAGCTCTCTACAGCTCCCTGAAAGGAGGTTGTAGTCACATGAGAGTTGGTCTCTTTTCCCAGTGACAGGATAAGAAGACACGGTCTTAAGCTGCACTGGGGAAGTTAAGGCTGGACATTAAGAAAAAGTTCTTCACAGAAAGGATGGTTGGGCATTGGAATGTGCTGTCCGGGGAGGCGATGGAGTCACCATCTGGAGGTGTTTAAGAAAAGATTGGATGTGCCATGGTCTAGTTGACATATTGATGTTAGGTCATAGGTTGGACTCAATGGTCTTTTCCGACCTAGTTGATTCTGTGACTGAGAAGGAGGAATTCTTCAGAGAATAAGATCATTGATATGAGCAAAGCAGTATCTCAGAATAGATCTGATCCAAGTAATAAGGAAGCTACACCTGGGCCCAGCACTCTACAGCATTTCCTTCCCTGAATGAGAGCTCTCAGATGGAGCCTGTGTCTGGTGTGTAGCCTGTGCAGTGCCTCATGATAGAGGATGTATTACACATCAGCTCCCTGAAGCGAGTCTTCCTCGAGCTCAGAGTCCAGTGTCCATTCTGTTTGCACTTCTCTGTATCTTTTCTGTGTTTTTAATTCCCACACAGTAAACTCCTGTACCTGCCCACTGCTCCTCCTTGCCACTTGCATTCACGCTGGTGCTTTATAGCCTAGCAAGGTGATTGTGTAGCTTTCCTGGCTCTTAACCATACACTCCTTGCTGGGTCCTGTTACTTGTCAGGTCAGCACAGTGCTGGCAGAGCACCTCTGCCAGCAACCAAAGAGTGCAAGGGAGGGTAGTACTACAGAAGATTCTCTCTTGTGGCTGTTTCCAAGAGGAATTAGATTGAGTAGCTTGTCCTGTGCAGTGGGCTGCTGTTGCACTGTTTTCATTTGCTGTCCAAAACCTTTCATCCCTGCCTGACACTGATAGTGTGAGGCTGTATGTGAGCTTATGCAACTAACTGCTTGGGGAGTACAGGAGCTGTCTCCCACTGGGAAAATCAGATTCAGTTTTGGAGCCTGTGTTTGAACCTAGAGCAACAGGGCTGTGACTAGAAACTGAGTCAAATGTACCTGAAAAACCTGAAGTGGTTGAATTGAGTCTGTGAATAAATTTAATGAATAGCTGAATAACCTTTCCTTCCCATTCCCTGGGACGTTGATCTTATGTTCTTTTTCTGCAGAGAATCCACTGGGCAGACTGTGAACAAGTAAACAAAGAGTCACTTTTCCTAACCTTACTTTCTTCTAAACTACTGTTCATAGTCTGCCTGGTAGATAACCCAGTCATCAGCAGGTCTTGTCCCCTTCAGTATGACCCAGCTGTTAGTCCCATTGTCTTGGGAGTAGAAAGGTATAAAGAAAAAGAGATACTCCCCTACCCCCATCTTCTGCTGCAGAGAGAAGGAAGGGGAAAGACATGCACTTTGTACACATAGGTTACAGAAATTGTGACTTCTGTCATTTGGAGAGTTTCATGCTTAGGCAACAGTCTGTAAATAAAACTTTTTATAAATGTCTTTAACCCTCTTTTTGCTGTCATCCAAATTATTTCACTTAGTAAATGGAATTTTTGGGGCTGGATCTGTGGGAGTAAAGAGTCAAAGGGAGGGGAGGCTACATCTCCTAAGTGATCTAGAAGGCTTTGTGGAGGCAGGGGAGATCACATTTGCAAGGTTTCTTTTGGTACCTGGGATATGGATGGTGGAATTTGCAAGAGCTGCAGCTCAGGTAGTAGTAGCACTGGGAATGACACAGACACATCAGACCAGCCAAAGAAAGACAAGGGGAAAAGTTCCTTCAAGAAGCCTTTTAAGTAGGCTGGGCTTAATCTACTCTGGCCTCTCTTCCCAACTGAAATGATGAAGGTGAGTAAAATTGTGTGACTAGTAGGGAATAACTTCAATGTTTTCGTTAATATTTAGAATTTGGCATGTTTGGTTAAAGTACAAGATGGCTTAGCTTTGTGACAAGTTCTTCCTCAGTTGTGGGTACTAACATTTTGAGTTCAAAAAGACTAAGCCAGTTCATGGGAAAGAAAAAGCCATCAGTAACCATTAGTAAAGATACCATCTTTGTTTCAGAAGCAGCAGAGGACTGTTGGAGGCTGTTATAAAGAAAGCATTAAATGGATGCCAATGTGGGGGTTTCTGTTCCTGTTTTCTGTGTCTCAGGGCAAGCTGGCAAAACCTGACCTGACACAGGCACCCTCAACATGGGCATAGTGTGAGCTCTTTGCTTGAGCAGTGGGAGCATTTGCCTTTTGATGCTCTGAGAGCAGTGGCTTTGGGATGCTCCCCAGGGTGGTGTGAAGGCTCCTTTCAACTGAGGGTGGATACTGGGGCAGAGGAGTCTTACAGAACTGTGAACAATTGTTCATCTTGGGTCTCCTGTGAGTGATTGAGCCTTGGCTAATGACTTCTAAGCTAAGTCATTAACTGGTATTAAATACACTAGACTTAACAACCTAATAACTAGCCAGGACAAAAAGTCAAGTTCTTGTGCATCCTGCCATCCTCCTTGGTGCTCCTGTGTAGACCCACTTACTGAAACCTCTGTCCTAGCAGAGTTACATGAGATATATTACTTTTCTTAGTAACCACAAGACTTAGGAAGTAGCCATGAGGTTCCTTGTCAAGTTTCAGCAGTGGGGTTGATCTGGGACAGAAGCGCCTCAGCTCATGGTATTGCTGATTGTTCTCTTCGGCAAGGACCTTCCAGTCTTGAAAAAGTAAAACTTCAGTGCTTGGGGTGGCTCACATATGGCAAAAACGTTTTGAAAACAGCAGCCTGTGCCTTAGAAGATGACAAGCCAGAATGACAGTAAACTCAGTCCAGCTTTTTCTAGCCAGAGTGTAATAATGTAAATTAAAGCTGGAGAGATTAGATTTGAGACTCCTCCTTTGTGCTGGGCAAGATATTTGTTTTACCTGTCAAAGGAATCATGGTGATGTGGCTCAGGATTGGAAATGGCTAACCTTGGATTTCTAGCAGAGATTTGACTGCCTGCTCCATGTGCTGGTGCTTGAGAAAATTCCCTTCATTCATGACTCTTCTGTTTGCACAAGGTAAGAGCTGGAGTGGCTTCAGGAGGGGCTGGCTGAAAGGTCTGGAAATAGAAAACACACCTGGATATGAAGAGATGGAGCTGGAAATGTGGCCATTTGAGGCAGAGAGGGAAAGAGCAGTGAGAAGGATGGCTGACAGAAAGACAGCAGAGTGCTGGTCTGGTATCACAGTTGCATCTGGGTGGAGATCAGGTGGTTCAGCTGGGGGAGAGGAGCGGGAAAACTCTCAGTACATAACCTCCCCTCAGGTTTCCTTTAAGGCTGAGAACAGTTGGTCTGAAGTGAACCTGATGGTCAGTTGGACAATCTGAAAGAGAAAAATCAGCAGATGCCTTGTGAGCAGAGATGCTGGCTAGGACGGAAGTGCAGTTTCTTAATTTGTAGCAGATGTGTGTGCAGTCTCCCAGGGGCCATGTGCTCTAATGTGCATCTAAGGAAGAGACCTGACTGACAGTAGTGCAGCTAGAAAGGTCAAATTTGGTCTCCTGCCAGGCCAGCCTGAGCCAGGGCTGGTGACCTGACTAAAGGTCAGGTCACTAAGGGGTGAGCTTTTGGCGCTTGGCATCCAAGCAGAGCTGCAGTGGTGGCAATCTGGCAGCATCTTTATCTTCTGCCTCAGGTCAGAGGCCAAATAACAGCCATGCTGCAGAGAAATCATGCTTTGTTGGTGGGGTTTGTGCTTTGAGATGGAGCTACATCAAAGCTCCCATAAAGCACCTTGAATGAATGCTGGTGAGTTTCTTGGGTCTGCATGTAATACAGTGCAGTCTGTGCATCCAAACGGCAAAGGGAACACTTAGATCACCCTCAGGAAGCTGCCCCAGTGTTACCTGCACATGGTGACCCCGGAGGTACATGCTTGTCTCCACTCTAGTCCAGGAGTAACATCTCTTTCCAGTTTGTCTGGCAGGAGACCAAGACTCCTGAGAGAGAGCAGGACTGTATGCCTTGGAGGGCTCTGCTTGCTCTTCTCTGGAGGAGCAGCTGACATCCTGGGTCTCGGCCAAGAACTAATACCATCGCCTCAATGGCAGTCAGCACTGTGGTGTGAGAAACTGATGGGACCGGATGTGTCTTCAATGTTTGAACTGCTAAAGGAGTGCCACTCATGGCATCCAGGACTGTCACAGACAGGGACTGGGACCACACTGGGCACACAGGGAATAGGGGAAGTTCACCTGTTCAGGTACAGAAGTAGCCTACCTTGGGATCCAAAATACTCACACTGTCCACTTCTGTGCACAGCACAACCTGCACAGTTTTCTGAGATAGCCTGCAAAGTATGGGGACGAGAGGCAGGGGAAAGAAACCTGCTCAGGCCAGTAAGGAAGAGTAGCAGCAATGAGTGACCACCCATGATAAAATGCTTCTTGGGACAGAGCTGGCTGCAAAAGTGGGTCTGTCTTTTCTGGGGTAGGAATTGAAACCTTGAAATGTATTTTTTCCCCCTCCTTTGTGCCTGTAGAAGGTGTGTGTATGCTGCTTTTTTAATTCCCTTTGCAGTGCTTGCAGCCTTGGTAAGCTTCGCCAGGGACAAGGTTTGTACTGGGGCTGCCAGACCTGTTGCCAGGTGCGGCAAACATGCCATGGGTGCCAAAGCGCAGCGTTGTTGTCCCTGCTGTTCCTGCTGCCTCCAGGCACCACCCCGCTGCCGAAGTGGCCCTCTGTGTCAAGCCCCTCGCCCTGGACTGCTGCCTGCCCGCTCGCCCAGCCGGCCTCGCTCCTGGAGTTGCTCCTCCCGGCCCTGGGAGACCCCTGCCCTTGGGGGTGCAGCCTCCAGCTGCGGGCACATCGGCCCCGCCGGCGTTCCCCGATGGGGCCGGGGTGCGAGGTGCCGCTCCCATCCGTGCCGTGCCTGTCCTGCAGCTGCCGCCGGGAGGCGCGGGATGGAGCCTCCGGGCCGCGCCCCCGT
>VXBI01001410.1:383972-416460 GCA_013397375.1 Toxostoma redivivum | reverse complement strand
ACCCAAGCCATGTTGGCCCTCACCCCACACATACACCACTGCAGCTTCCCAGCCGCCTGCTTAACCTCATATCCCCCTCACACCCCACTCCCGCCCCCTTACCTGTCCTATCTCCTCTTCCAAACCTCTTCCTCGTGGAAGAAAAAAGCTTCATCTCTCTCCCCTCCCCAAGGAAAGCCTTTTTCTAGAAATCTCAGGTGCTGCTTCCTTCCTGCCCCTGTGAAACACGAACCCCAAGAGAGACGGTGGGAGAGTGCCAGAATTGATCCTCTTAGCAATACCAGTGCTCCCATCGATTTGGGATGCAGGGGGCTGTGTCTCCTCTGAAACCCAATGAGGCTTGTCACAGGGACTTCCGATGGCATGGGCCAGGCCAGGGATGCCTGGGGGTTTTGGAGCCTCTGGTGCCTGCTGAGGGTGGCTCTGGGACAGGGATGTGCTGGGTGGGTAAGGGCGGAGCCCTGCCCCTGCCTGCAGGTGCGATGTTCACTTGCCATCAGGGAAGGCTCGCTGCTCCTGGTAGCTGTGCCCTCGTCAGCCATTGCTCTCTGCTTGCCTCTGCCAGGGGTGTTGCGGGGGGCTGCCTGAGAAGGGGGAATTGGTGCCAGCTGCTTTGCATGCTGAGATTTTGGGTGGGAAGGTGGGGATGGTCCACACTTGGGACCACAGCTAAGATCATGCCCTCCTCTGTGAGGCCCAGCCCCCGAGGCTGGAGAACCCTCGGGTCTGAGGAAACAGATGGGTGCAGTCGAGCAGAGGTGGCGTTCAGGCAATGAATATGTAAAGGGCTCTGCTTGTGGACCCCCTTTGCTGGTGGCTCCGGGTGTTTGGCAGCCGCCTCCTATTGCAGCGCTGCCTGCCAGAGCTGCTGGGAGCTGTTGCAACATGGCTGGTGTACCCTGCAAAGCCAGCGACTGAACGCTGCCGCTGGAATCATCCACCATGGAGAAGGGGCTTGGCCACCGAGCCGGGGGCTGGAGGCTGAGCTGCTGAGCAGCTCTGGGCCTGCCTCCTGGTGCTGTCCGGCAGTGGCTCTCCCCTGGGCATGCTCCTGATCCCCAGCAAGCAGCCATGCCCTGGGAGGGAGAACAAGATGCTGCTTCTTGCTGTGCCTCAGACCATTGGAAAAGGAGCTGCCAGCCTGCTCCAGGGAAGAACTGACCGAGTGAAGGAGGCTGTGCAGCTGGGTGGAAAACTGGGGAATCAAGGCAGGAGTGCAAAATCTTCCCCAGTCATCAAGCTCAGGGTGTAAGTGAAAGAAAATGCAGTGATGTGTTTGAGCCTGGGGCAGGGTCTGGCAGATCAGAGGCGATGTTGTGGCAGGGAGTGTCGTGTGAGAAGGAGCCATGCTTGTGAAACACATACAAGCTGGGTTATTACGTGTCACGGCTTGCTTTGTGCATGTCCCATGTCCTGCATCCCTGCTGTAGGGCTCAGCGAGGGGCTGGACCCAGCAGCGATGAGTGCAGTTCAGGATGAAGGCTCAGACCATGGCTGGCAGTGAGGTGAGCCCAGCTCTCTGCCCCTGATTGCTGCCTGCAGGGCAGATTTCAGATTTCTGTTTCAGATTTCTGCCCTTTGGTATATGCACCTGCACTCCCAGCTCTGAGTGGTGATATGCCAGCCCAAGCACTAGGTGATCAGCTGGCTTGCATTCAGAGGGGGCTTGGTCCTGGCCAGCAAGCAGACTGAAGCTCTGAAGAGACCAGGCATAGTAGCCTGACAGTGATGGTTTGGTGTTGTCTGAGAAGAAGTGGGAGGAAAAGGATGGTGAAGTGACCCCTCCTTTAGCCAGGAGTCCTCCAGAGGTGTCTGTTCATCACAACAAGAATAATAGCATTTTAGGAGACAGCAGTAAAAAAGTCATTCTCATTCAGCCTCCCTGTTGTCCTTAAGCTTCCCAAAGCCTTGCAGTGTGGTCTGTGTTCACTGGAGCTCCTTAACATCTTTCTCTAGGACGCTGTGTTGCAGCTCCTTTCCCTGCTAAGAAGCTGTCTTGGGGTGACTTTATGATGCTTTGCCAGTGCTTTGTGGCAGGCTTTCCTGTGAGGGGCTCTCTGGGTTAGGGGTCCCTCTACCCAGCATTAGAGTGGCAGGGAGGAGTGGCATGACTGGGGTGCAGCTGAATGCAGGGCCCTGCAGAGCTCACAGTGTTGCCTGCCCCACTGTCCCCAGGACTGTGTCTCTAAAGTAGCTGGAACCTGGGCGGGGGTCACTGGCTGATCTCCTCTATCTCCTTCAGCTTCCCCTGACAAAAGCAAAGGGCATCCACCTAGCTACTGGGCCAGAAGGCACCTAGGGAAAGAAACCCTTAGAGAACTATTTCCATAGGTCAGGAGAGAGGGGAAATTACTCCCCTACTCAGGGAGCCCTGTCAGAAATCACAGCCCTTTGGGAAGGGAGGGGATCTCTGGAGGAAGTTCTCTCCATCTTGTCAGGAAGTTCAAAGACGCACCTTCAGGCTGAGGCAAAAATCACTTCTAGCACTGTGGCTTGTTTTATGTGCCTGTTGTGCTCATCTGGAGCTGTCAGCAAAGCCTGTTTGGAGGCAATGAATGAGCTGGGCGTCGGAATGGGGCTACCTGTCTTCTTGTGAGGGGAGACGAAAGGACTGTCTTCCTCTGATGGAGAGAGAGAGGCGCCTTCTCATCGGTTCAAATAAAGCAGTCTCTGTGGCTATTGAAATGGAAGAAAAAGACTGGGGCCAGCCAAATGTAGGTTAGTATTATTTTTTTCCACTGATGCTGATTACAGGACTTGCACACAGCACCTAACAGCAGACTATCAGAGTGTGGCTTGAGCAGCTGGGCTTGTTGGAGCACCCAGCTTCATCACACCATGCTGCCCTGGCCAAACTCCTGCATGGATAATCCTCTGCTGTGGCAGTGGGCTGGCAGGGAGAGGAGTCAGGAGAGGCACAGCAGCCAGGGCTAATTATAAGGCTGTTCTTAGGACTGTTATCAAGTTGCTCCTGCCATGGGCAGGTAACATCTGCCTCCATTCATGCACCCACATGTGTACTCTTGCTCACAGTTCCTGGGAATCCCAAGTTTATCAGTTCTCATGCATACAGCAGGGCTGCCCGCCTTCAGGTGCCTCTTGGCACATCCTTCAGGAAAGCACTCATAACCTTCAAGGACAGGGTTCTCCCACCCCCACAGATGGAGACAGACTCCTACATATCTGTGATGCTGTGGCCAAGAGAGGTTGGCCAAAATACACATGTAGTCCTGCTCAGACTTTCACTGCCAATGATGGAGCTGAGAGGAGTCAGAGCTGTTCCATTTTGCTGGTATTTTTAGCCTCTTTGAGAAGCAAGAGAGGAAGGAAGGGGTGTTTGCAGCACAGGGAGAAGAGGAAGGTAATGGAGAGCCTTCCTTGTATTTCCTAGGAAGTCCTGGGGCATCCATGTGAGAGGAGCAAAGGGCACGAGTAAGATGGAGATAGAGATTTCTTTATTTGTTGCATTAATTGAAGTTTTAAGTAGATGAGTGCCTCCAGGCAGAGCTGATAGGGAAGATGGAGTCCTGGATGCTGTTCCTGTGGGGCTGAGTGACAATGACCACAGTACCACGAGTGACATTCACCAGTGATGTGGCACTGGTGGGGAGAGAGCTTGCAAGAGGTTAGCACAGCAGGGCAGTCCAGGCCCTGATCTGGGTTCCTGAGGTCATCACACACTTTAATCTGTCCAGGAGCAAAGCTGGGTCCCAAGCAGGTGGTGGGAGATGCACTCATTACTTGAAGCTCCTAGAGTGGGTGTCAGTGAGGGGCAGGCGAGCAGTGCTGTGGTGGGTGGCAGTGGGAGTGCCACCCCACTGTCTCTCAGAGTGGGTGCAGCTCATGGGGACGGAGATCCCCTGTCCCCATCTCATGGTAGGTGCCTCTTCTAGAGCTACTTTGGCTTCCTCTTGATAGGGCAAGGAGTGAGTGGGTCTGAGAGGCATGGGGGTGGTGGAGGTTTATCTGAGGCCACTGTGCCAACAGTTTGTCAGCAACATCTGACAGCCCCTCCTGGGAAAGAGCCCTATTTCCTTTAGCAGCAGAAGAGGGGTGGGAGCTGGCAGAGCAGCTCACCAGGTATTTCTCTGGCCCTTAGTGTAGGTTAGAGGTTGGGGAAGCCCAGGGATGATCCTGCCAAGGAGTGGGTCTGGGGGTTAGGTGGGGGCAGATAGGGAAGGGGCAGTGCTGCTAGCACTGCTGTGTGCTGGCTGAGCTTGTCCCTTGGCCAAGGTGCTCCCCTTGGAAGTCCAGCTGGCTGTGACACTGTCCCGCTGTGCTGGAAACACTCTGGCCTTTGCATCAGTGAGTGGCCTGGCTCCACCTGGTGAGAAGCAGGACAGATGCTCCTGTCTGTGTCCCCCTGCTGTGGGGACAGCAGTGCTGCAAGGGCAGCAGGAGGCCAGGTGCTGCGGGTTTCCATGACGGGGTTAGCACATCCCCTGTGCCCACTGTGGGTGCTGAGGAGCCAAGTGCTGGAGCAGGACCAGGAGCCAGGCTGGCTGGCTGGCAGGCAGAGGCAGTCAGCATCCCCAGCAGAGTGCAGGGACTTGGCGCTGGCTCAGCTGGGGAGGTTATTTTTTTTTATTTTTTTCTCCCCTCCAGGACAGCTGATTCCATCTATTTTTAATGAGCTTTCCCAGGTTGCGCAGTGAGGATACAGAGCAGCACCGGCAGGCACAGACTGCGACGGGGCAGGCAGAGAGGCAGTGGGCACCCAGGGCTCGGCTGTCACCTCCCTCACTACTCCTTGCAGCAGGTCTGGGGTCTTTTTTGGTGTGGGAGTGTGTCCTCCAGTGAAGGGGGGTCCTCCTCAATGCAGCTGCCCTTGAAAATGGAGTCGAGCACCGAGGAGGAGAGCTGGCTGGAAGATCAGTGGGAGAAATGGTAGGGGACCGTCTGGGGCTAGGGGAGGGGGGACTGTCCCGTGGGCATGCAGGGGAATGAGGGGCAGCCCTTGCTCCTGGCACATCACCCTCCTCTGTGAGTGAATGCCACAGGACAGGAGCAAACTTGGCACGCAGCTGAGCCCAAAGTTTTCCTGGCTGTGCAGGGAGCTGCATGGCAGCCAGGCACCAGAGTGGCAGAAGGTGTCTGGACACCTCCTGCTGCGCCCCAGCCCTGCCAGGCGGGGCCAGTGCTGGGGAACCTGCTCAGCATCTCCCCATCCCTGAGAGATGGACAGGGCTGCCTGTGCCCATCCTGGAGTGGGGGCACTGCTGCCCATCCCTGCAGGCTGCTCCTGCAGGGCCAGGGTCCCTGGCAGCCCCTCGGCAAGGCTGTGCCTCTCACCAGGACCCCACAGTGCTCCCTCTGCTCCACAGCATGGCAGGTGCAGGCCCCCAGCATTAGCAGTGGATGATGTCCCACCCTGGTGGTGACCCGTGTAACCAGAGAAGAAATCAATTTGTGCTTTGAACGCTCATCATCAGCCTCCTGCTCCGCATTCCTCCCTCCCATGGGCAGCAGGAGGAGATAGGCAAAGGGGGGTCAGGTCATCCCACACTGTGCTGAAGGCAGGATCCTTGCATTCCGTGCAAGGGGGAGTCTTGCAGAGGCTGCCTCCATGGGTATGGTTGTTCCCAGTTGTCTTCACCCCAGGGGACCACTACTGGTGGGGCCCTCAGAAACACAGAGGAAAGATGCTGCTTCCCCCATGGTCTTCTCCCACTCTTTTCCCTCTCCAGGAGCTGGGACGGGGGAGATGTTACCTCTCCATGGCAGTGGTGCCATTGCAGGGGAGAGCTCCAAGATGTGCAAGCAATGCTTAAAATGAGAGTGGGAGCTCTGCAGGTCACAAAACACCATTCTGATTCCTTTCTCACTGCACTGCTGGGGGCCAAGCCAGAGAGGGGTGGTGGGCTTGGCATAGCCCTTTCACCAAGCGTCTCCCAGCAAAGGGAGGAAAGGGAAATGGTGGCAAGCAAAGCAGTGTCCATGGCCACTCCAGACAAAACTCAGGGGTCTGAGTAGGTTGGCCAAGGGCTTTTGAGTTGGGCTCTTTTATTTACTCCTGTGGTAACAAACAACTGAGAAGAGCATTGAGGTACCACCATGCTGAAATGTTTTAGTGCTCAGAAGATAGGAGCACCTCACCACTCCCCGAGGGTTCATCAGCACTTTTTCAGCTGCTAAAAGGATCTCTCTTGTTTTGAAGGGGTGTGATGAGTGTGTGGCTGGGGCTGACAGCCCTAAGGGATCCCTGAGGCCACGCAGATTGGCTCGGCAGCACAGCAGCACCGATGTTCACAGGGATGCCCATAGTCACACCCTGGGGAGTGATTTTGGTGCAGAGGGAAATCGCTGCCCTTTCTTACTGCAGGCGGCTGGGCTGGGACATCCCTCCCAGCTGCAGCTCAGGGGCTGGTTGTGCCATGGCTGAGGGGTATGCTGTGCTTACAAGTTCTGTGTCTCGATGTGGTCACCTGCCGCAGCAGGTCCATCCTCCAGCTGTGCCCTGTCAGGACCTCCAGCCTCTCCCCTTCTTGTAACCCTGGCCTTTCCCCTATTGGGTGTCTGTGCCCAGCTGGGACAATCCCAGAGGCTCCCTGGGATGGTGTGAGCAGAACAAACCTCCTGTGATAGGGCTGGCTGTACTGTCTGTTCCATGTTCTCTCAACCTGCATGACCCTGCTGTCTTTGGTCAGGCAGGGACACACTTTGGTCAGGCTTTGGGACACACTCCTCCTGCTCCCAATAGCCATGGACCATGCCAAGCCCAGCCATTCAGTGGGGACAGATTCCCTCTGGGAAGGAGCTTCCTTCCCAGTCTTTCTTCCTAGTAGAGTCTGAGGGAGCCTCTCCCAGGGTGTCAGTGCTGCTCCCAGCCCACAGGCACCAGGGCACCCTGCACCCTCCTGTCAGCAGTGGGGCAGTGAGTGACCAGGCCATCTCCACTCCCTCCAGGCTCACCCATGACATCAGCCTTGAGGAATTTGAGGATGAAGACCTCTCTGAAATCACTGATGAGTGTGGAATCAGCCTGCACTGCAAGGAGAGCCTGGCCACCCGGGTAAGTGTGATGGGGATGGGCAGAATGTTTCAGTGGGGCTGGCATGACCACCAGCCCACATGCAGGACCACCAGATCCCCAGATGAGTGATGCTTTCTCAAGGAGCCCACTGCCAAGGCCCCAATCCCCTCTGCTTGGCACCTTTCCTCACTCCAGCACAGTGCAGCTCCTTCCTGAACCAGCCAAATTCAAGGGACAAAAAAAGTATCTCAAAGCTGGTGCATTTTGGTTCCCTCTGTGCTACAGGGGTTGGAGTTTGTTCCTCAGTGATGAGCCCAAGGATATGGGTGCAAATGGGGGCGTGCCCCCATGTGAGTTGGATGACCAATGAGCATCTGGCACCTGACAAGCATTCTCAGGGATCAAGGACATTTGCAAGGTGGCACCAAAGGTCCCATCTGGGCTGTGCCTTCTGTTCCAACATGCATCCCTGGACCTGGGGATGCAGCTGGGCTGGCATGGTGAGAGCTGTCCTCTGCTCACCTGAGGTATTCTCTCTGGCTTGCTAGCTAACTTTAGCTAGAGCTGTTCACAGGTCCTTAGGAGGCTGGAGACATGGAGGCTCCTGAAACAGGGATGAAGAAGATAGCTCTGATGCCAGCAGGCAGCAGGTGGAATAAAGATGGGAGCTGGGAAGCCTGTGCAGGTGCTGCAACTGGGTGTCCCATCCACCTTAGAGCACACTGTCAAGAACCTTATGGGGTTCACACCACTGCTTGAACTTCCTTAGAAGGCCATGGGAGCAGAAATGTGGAGATAAATTGACAATTACATTGGATTTAGAAATATACAGGGTGTTAGAGGAAAAGCCACGGCTCATGGTGTGAGCATTCTCACACCACTCAAGGAATCACATATACCACCTGAGACTTTTAACTGCTGGGAGCAGAGTCTTTGTAGCAGGCAGCTCCAGTAAGCTGACAGGTGCCCTTTCTGACCCCTCATTCAAACACACCCTCACTCTAAGGCTGACTCCCCCTCCTTCAGGCTTGACCCTAGGTTTCTTGTAGCAGAGTCTCAGGCTCAGATTTTATAAAAATAAATAGTTTAGTGGTACTGCACTGGTCAGCTCAAGCTGAGTACCTGTGGAGAGGGACCCTGAACAAAGGAACCCCATGGCAATTATACCCATACAACTCATGCACCCACCCCTCAGACAGTCTCTGTGCACCTCTTGGTCCAGTGGTGATTTTTGGTCTGAGGTCTTCTAACATCTTACTGGGTTCTTTCTCTGTGCAGGCAGGCCATACACTGTTCTTATCTTGTGGAGCTACAGCTTCTGCTGACAGCTGGAGTCTCCTTGTCTTCTGGTTTGTACTTCTGTGACCTGCTCGCTGGCAGAGCATGGGGGAAAAAAGCCCTAGGCTTGGGATAAACACTATTCAGCACCAACCACAGCAGCAACAACCTCTCATACAAAAGACAAAACACAGCACTGCACCAGCTACTAGGAAAATTACTAGGAGAATTAACTCAATTCCAGCCAAAACCATCTCTAGGTGTAAACTCACAGCTTGTGACCCAAGGCTTCAGCAGATCCAGCTACTGATGCTTGGCAAGTAAAGCTGAGCAGACAACATACTAGATCACACAGTAGTATAACTCTGAACCCATTCTAACTCATTCTACTTAAAACTTATTTATTTAAGCTAAGGACTAATACCTCTCAACACAGAGTTTCTGCATTCTGTCAATATTTCATGCTAAAGGATGCAAATGCTGGAGGAGAAGCCAAGTGGTTTGGGAATCATTCTGTCCCTCAGAGGAAGTACTTCCTCTTCAAAACTGATAAAGACCCAGCGAGGACAGGAAAGGCACAAGAATTTGTCGCAGATTTAAAATTAGAAAGTGAATTTGTGTTGTTTGGAATCCCTCACTGCAGGCAGGACGGTACAAGCAGACCTCATCCTTGGGAGGTAAAGGTATCTTGCTGTGCTCCTTGCTCTAATTCATGACCTTCCCAGCAAAAATTTGTCTGTTCCCAGATATGGGGCCGCTGCTCAGTATCTCTCCTCCTCCTGCAGACTCCTCCTGCTCTGGGATGTTGTGGCCAGATTACCCTGGGACAGTCTGGGCTCATGGGCTGTGCATGCTGAAGGGAAGAGGGATAATGCTGCAGGGAAAACCAAGGACAAACCCAGTGCTGGGCATCCATGGGGGCACAGCCACAGCGAGGGCCTGGCATTGGGAAGATCCTCCTGCCTGTGATAGGTGAGGCAGGGACTGTGGGTGTGTTGCTGGATTCTTCCCATTACCCATCCCATTTCCCCACTGCTGATAGCACCACTGGGCTCAGAGCAGGATTTTATTTATTTTTTTCTTTACAGATTGACGTCCCTTGGCTGAAGTTTAGCAGGGAGAGGAAAGGGCAGGAGGGGACTTGCAGCTCAAGTGCTGCAGCCCTTCCTTGAGGGGGAGGAAAAACAGTCTCTTTTTCCCATTTGAAGCAGTTTATTCAAGGGTTTCTGCATGCCTGTGCTGCAATACAGAGACCTTACCCTCAGCAGAGGGTTTGCTCAGGCTCTGGGAGGGAGCCCCATGCCTTCCCTGGGGACAGCTCAGAGCTGCTTTACACAAATGTCTGGGTGCACTGAGAGTCTGCTGGAGGTGGGAGGGGGATGCGAGGCTGCCGGAGGGGAAGCAGTGAGTTATTCATAAACACAGCAAAGGATGAAGCTTATCGTGCTCAGGAAAAAAATGCCTGCTAAAAATATGTCCAAATGGTTTATATGGGACACAGAGGATTGCCTGAGGAGCAGAACCGAAAGTGGTGACAACAATGGCTGTGAGAGGGGCTTTTCAATCCCAAATGTTGAAGGCCAGGGAGAGCCAGGGAGCTTTCCAAGCTGATTGTCCTGCTTGTGTTAAATGTAGGGGGAAGGGTTGGCCCTGGCCAGCCCTGCAGAGCCAGGCAGTGGGGCAGCGTGAGGGGAAAGCTGCTGGATCACACCAGAGCAGACAGCAATGGCAAGGGGGGAACAGGATCTGGGGAGCACCGTGAGACAAGGGGCTGTGAAGTCCCAGCCCCCCTGCTTGCCCCCTTTCCCTCACCATTGTTTCTGCTTTTTGGGTACCAGTTGTCCGTGATTCTCTAGCTAGAAAGGAATTGTTATATCTAACTACCCTGTGAAAAGACCTTACTAACACCTAATATGAAGTTTTAGAGTTACATACTAAGCAGCAGAGATTCTGAAAATTATAAAAGCTAAAATCCTAGGCATCAGAGTCATCCAGCTGCCCAACAGCGAGTCTCTGGGGAGGTGGGCAGGCACAGTAACCCAACAGTCAGCAGGAAAGCATAAGGAGCAAGGGGACAAACCCTGCCTGAGGGCTGTGAAGGTGGCTGCTGGATGGGGATTTGGTGACCATGGGGAGGTGAGGGTTTGGGCAGAGCTGGTTGATGACAAAATGCTGTGGCAGGAACAGGCAGCTGGTGCAGAAGTCAACACCCAAACAGAAATGGGGTTTGGGGATTTTTTTGGTCCCAAAACACCAAAGATGGCCTCATTATGGGCTATTTTAGCAGGTCTTCAGAAATAGTTGCTCAGACACATAGAAACTGCAAGGAGGTGTAGACTGTTTGTGCAAGAGGGAACTGTCCACTGACAAGGACCACACCTTGTGGGTGGGAGACCATGTACTAAGAATGAGGAATAATACCATATGTGGCTGAAAAGAACCTTGATTTCAACAAGAAGTCCCCAGTGAATGAAAAGAAAAATGAGATAGGCTGAGGAGAGGGCTTGGAGGAGGAGCAGAGGTGTCTTTGGGACTGTTGAATGGCAAGGCAGGAGTCCAGCTGGGAAGGAGTGGGGGCCTCCAGGGCAGGGGACACAACCTCCACCTCACCAAGGGCAGCAGTCAGGTGTGTTGAGAGGGGTGGTTGCTACAAAAGCACCAGACTTGGGGTTTGGCCTTGTTTTAGTGGCTTGGAAATCCAAGGTGACAAATTCTGGTGCCAGCAAGATGGATCCCAGCAAACAGCCAGGCAGAGGTTAATAAAAGGTTAGTGCCTCATCTGTTTTCCAGGAACTGTGGAAAACAGTTAATGCAGGAATGAAAATAAAATAAAATAAAATAAAATACCTCTTTTGGAAATACCTAAGAGCATGAGAATGAGCACCCAAAAAGAAAAGAGCTGATGCAGGTGCTGCTGAGCCTTCATGGGTCTGCATTAAAAGGTCTGAAACAGCCATGAAGGTACAGATATGTAGAGGAAAAAACCAGCTTTTTCAGTATAATAATACTGCTGGAAGTGCCAGGGGCTTTCTCTTGATGTTCAGCGCCACTGATCCAAGAGTGCTGCTGCTGGCAGCTGCTCCCAGAAGGCCAGCAGGACCCACTGCAAAGAGGGAAGCAGCTGCCATCAGCCTGCAATCCAGGGACTGGTGAGGAATTGGATGTGTGGGCTGGGAGCAAAGGATGGGGCAGTAAGGTGTCTGCTTACTCCGTGCAGCTTTTCACAGGCTGTCCCATGAAGCTGCCTCTGTGATCCATGGCCAGCTGTGGCTGTGCCAGGCTGGGGGCAGAGAGGCTTCTCCAGGTGCTTTGAAGCCAGCTGGTGGCAGGGGGAAGGGGCACAGTTGTGCCTTCTGCTCAGCAAGTCCCCCTTGCTTCCCTGTGCTCACAAAATGCTTTTCCCAGCTGAAGGTTTTGCCTTCAGGGAAAGGCTGCAAGAGTTGGGGAGCAGGGAAGAGATTTCCATCACTTAAGCAACATCTTGTGTATCACCCCACTCCTCTTGCAAGGGCATTTCATTCCCAGGGAAGCAAGCATTCCTCAGGTGGGCAGCAGCCCCCATGCAGGGGATTCCCCAGCTTAGACCAGTGCTCCAGGGGTGATCCCAGTACCTCTCAATTGCAGCAGGGCTCACTCTGCTCTAGCCCCCTGGAACCATGGATCACAACATTGGGACTGTCAGAGAGAGACCAGTTGCTGGGCTCTGGGACTTTTTGTCATTGGGATGGCTCCATCCCAAGGTAGGATCAGCAGGAGAGCACCAGCATCTCATCTGTCCCAGGGATAAGTCTGTAAGGAAGCACGTGTGTCCCCGTGACTGCACTGGGGACAAGGTGTGCATCTTGTGTTCATCCTGCTGGAAGACTTGAGTACTGCTCTCCCACACACCCTAATCTTTCCAACAGGGTGAAGGGACTTTGGGAAGTCACCTCACCATTGCATCTGTGCTGAGACATGACCATGCTCAAGCTGACCTTAGGTGACATTAACTTGCTCCTAGAGGGCTCCCTGTAGAGGCAGCCTGTACTGGTGGGGCAGTGTCCTTGCAGTTAGAAAGGCTTCCCGATGTCTACTCCCTGCCCTTGCTTTGCAGATCACTGCAGGTCTCGCTCACATGGTAAGGTGATTGATTTCTGTGTGGTTTCAAAATCACTTTGTTGAGCTACAGGCCATAAATAATACTTGCAGTGGCTGTAGTTTCCTCCTAGCTTTGGAACCTGGAATGCTGCACCTCTGCTAGGGTGCCCTTTTCTTCAGAATGACACTGATTTGCTTTTCTGCACCCTTCCTTCTGGGACTTTTACCTCTGTGAATTTTCTGAATGATTGCTACAGGGTCATGGAAGCAGCATCATTAGCAGTCTAGGTTGAATGTCACCAGCTGACTCCAATACACCCGCCTTGGCTAGGTATAATCTATTCAGTTGGCATTTCCCTCCAGTTCTTTTCCCTTGGTTTCCTTGTTAAAATCCATGTGATTTGTCACAGGAAGAAATGCAGAACTTGTGGCATGAAGGCTAATGCTCAAAACAAGGGATTTAAATGTTTAAAGTCTCAAGAGGACAAGTATCAGTGGCAGTGCTTCTCCAGTTGCTCACCCACTGCAGGACTTCAGCAGGCACACTGGAGGGAAATGACTCCCATGAGAAGATTTGTGCTGTGCCTGCAGCAGGCAGAGCCCTGCCTGTGCTGGCTTTTGTCTGACTGTTCAGGAGCTGGTAGCAGCAAGAGTTTTTGGAGTGGCTGCCAGAGCTGCTGGGGCTGTTTCTTCTCTCATGACTCAAGGGGCATCCTCCATGCAGCTGGAGACATGGATAATACCCAGCTGCACAATCCTGCCCTTCCCCACCTCTGCCTGCTGACAAGCTTGCAGTCATCACAAACAACTAATAACACAGGCAATTCAACTCAGTGATGGCAAGTTGCTGTTTTTATTGCTGGCTGCAGCAACTTGTGCATGTGCACGCTCCATTTAATGTAAGGAGGGGGCCTTAGGAAGGCGCCCACTGATCTTTAAACACACGCAGGGGGGACATTGGTGGCTCTTCACCCAGCAGCACAGCCACAAGGAGTGTGGTGGCTCAGCACTTGGGCCAAGCCGAGATGGTGGTATGGGACACCTGCTCCTCACAGTCCCCACAGGCCACAGTGGACACCCTCTTCTGAAAGGGTACAGGGCAAAGAGTGGAGCTGCCTCCAGCCAGAGCACAGCCACCACCAGCAGGTGACTGGAGAGCAAGTTCTGGGCATCCCTCCCATGTGGCCTCAGGTCCTGATAAACGCAAATGCAAGGAGTGGGCAGAGAAGGCTTGTCCTCACTGAGTAAGACAAGGGGGAAGGAGCTGCTGGTCCAAGAGGGCACTACAGGGAAGGAGGACTCTCTGACTCCTTTCAGAGGTGTGCAGCGAAAATTTCGACCCCATGGAGAGGAAAAGTAGTAGTAGTAGTAGTGCAGTACACGGTGCCAGCACCCAGTGTGGTAGTGGGTTCTCCACCTGTGAGGGTGTTCAGGTGTGATGGACAAGACCCCAAACTCCAGGCAGGGGGTGGACCAAGTCTGATCAAACTGATGACATGCTTGTATGAGTCCCAGCTGCCAGGACGGGAACCAAGAAAGAGCACAGTCTGCCTTGGAAGGAAGAATCACAGGGCAGCCCAGGCTGCAAAGGCCCTCAAAGGATCACCTGGACAAACCTTGTGTGGGAAAGGGAGTCTGGGTGAGACGATCTTGCACACTCTCTAGTGTTGTCTTGAAAATATCCAGCGATGAGGACTCTACCATTTCCCTGGGGAGGTTGTTTTGCAGAATGGTTGTTCTCATTGTAAAAAATGTCCTCGTTATGTCGAGATGAAACCTGAGTGTGCACGTTTGTGTGCTTCGTAGCGAATGTGATGGCTGCATGTGCCTACAGACAGACACCTGCAGGGGATAAGGTGCCGGGGGAGCCCCATCACGAAGGGAGGAAGGATGCTGCCCACACCTGCCTGGGGAGGCGGGGAGGGGGCGCGGGGCTCCCAGGCTCGGGAATAACATCGCTGCCCCTTTAAAAGGCAGCGGCCGCGGGNGCGGATGGAGGGAGGGAAGGAGTAGAGGGGGCTGGTGGGGCTCGGCTGGAAGGAGGGAATAGAAGGGGCTGGTGGGGCTCGGCTGGAGGGAGGGAATAGAAGGGGCTGGTGGGGCTCGACTCCGCTGCCCGCGATGCTCGGCATGGCAGCCGCCCCCGCCACCCGGGGATCGGTCCCTTCTCAGCGCCGCTCGCGTCCCCGGGCCGGGCACAGCGCAGGCCGAGCCGCAGGGAGCGATCTGAGCTGCGGGCCCGGGGGTCCCCGGGTGCCGGAGAGCCGAGCACGCCCTGCCGGGCCACCCCGGCGCTGCGCTCGGCGCGGGTTCTTCGAGGGGGCTTAGGCGCCGGGTGGGTCCTTATTTCATCTCTGCTGCCGAGGTGGAGAGGGAACACGCCAGAAATCGTGTGGGGACTGAGATGTGCCCCAGCAGCGTCGGGGGGACCTGGCAGAGAGCCGTGCGGCTGGGGCAGGGTGGGAGCTGCGGAGGGCTGCCGTGGGATGGGGAGCGAAGGAGGCGTGGATCGCGAACGCGTGAATGAGCCATGGCGGGACGGGGCACCACGCCACGGAGCCCAGGGCCGGTACCGACGGCTGGCTGGGCTCCAGCTGCCCCAGGTTGGGACAGCAGCAGCTCTAGGGCAGGTTGGTTACGCCAGGTGTCCCATGCCTGGCGGTGGGGACTTGGTGGCCTCAGCTCCTGAGCGGTGGTGCCTGGCAAGAGAAGCATTAATGTCAGAACCCCGTACAAAATCTGAGAGACAGAAAAGCAACGCCCAAAATGGTGGCCAAGAGGACAAGGGGGTTCTGTTGTCTTGCTCACGCTCAGATTCTGTAAAGATTTTGTATGGTTTTAGCCAAGACTGCCTGCCCCACGCAGCCATGGTGTTACTGTCACCCCTGGGGTGGATGATGTTTTGGTGCCCTGCATGCTGACCGCCCCAGGCAGCGGCTGGAGTCCCTTTGCTCTGTCGCTTCTGCAAACTTCACTAACCCACGCAAAGCGCACGACGTGCAGGGCTATTTTTGCCACCCTCCTCCATTCAGCTCTGCCTTCTGCCAAGTAGGAGGATTTTCGTCGCGGTGACGTTCAGCTGAGGAGCATGAAGTGAGAGGCAGGTGTCCCCGTGGGTGACAGATGGGGAGTAGTCGGAGCTGGGTGTTACCAGCCCAGCACCGGCACCTGATGCCAGCTCTGCCTGAGGCCATGGGTGGGAGGAGGAGGAGGAAGGCACAGAGCCAAGGATAGGCGCCCGCAGGCAGCTGGCACCAGGGACAAAGGCAGCAGGGCTGGGGAGGCGGGGGTAGCTCCACTGAGCATAATGGACAAGGGGACAGCAGCAGCCTTGTCCCACGCTGTGCAGGGACCCCGAGGAGCAAGTGATATGTGGCAGCCACATCCAGCTGGGGGAGGTGGGGAACAGCAGGGCCTTCTCCCAGGCACTCGCTCCCGACCATTGTCCAGGGCTGGGAGCAGGTACCTGGAGAGGGATGGGGGTGGGGGAGTTGCAGAGAGGCAGGCTGGGGAGGGGAAGCTGACGGTCCCCTTGCAAGGAGATGATGGAGGCTGTGGAGCTCACTGGGAGGTGTGGGTACAGCTAAGCTGAGGACTTGGGGAATGGGAGCGAGGGCTTTGCTGGAGCCAGTGGGGATGGTGGCACAAGACTGCTGGATGGCTGGCCCGATAGGATAGTGCTGTTGGTAGGATCTAGTGAGAGGCTGGCTGTAAGGTGCCTGGGGTCTCTGTTCTGGATGCCTACTCCATCTAGAGGCACTTTCTCCCCATCTACATGTGGTGCCCTGAGGAGAGGACAGGGTGCAGGGCATCCTTTGGAGACCAGCCTGACATCTGTCTCCACTTGTGTGAGACACTGCATCCCCTTGACCTGCCCAGCTCTCTTCTCCCACAAGTAGTCAAAAGAGGGACTATGGCCGTTCATCCTCTCTTGAATGCTCTCTTGGGGCACCAGGCACTCTGCCAGACAGGGTGTTCACAAAGCAAGGCATCATCCCATCCTCTGCTCTTGTGGGGCCAGGATCCAGCCTGGTGATATCTCAGTTGCTGCTGGGCACTCTATGATCATCATCCCAGACAGGTGGCCTGGAAATGGTGAGAGGAACATCCCCAGCTTCCCAGAGGGCAAGAAACAGCTGTTGTGACTGGCTAGGTTCATCTTCTAATGAATGCCTCTCCACCCTGGCAGGGCGTTACAGGGGCTCTGGCCCTGTGGGGATGGGTGGGCTCAGTGGGCTATGCCTGCTGCATTGCTGCCTTCCAGCCCAGGCAGCCAGGCTGGCTTGTGTGTGCTGGCCCTGTGGCACTCTGCACACAGAGGCCGTGGCTGTGACAGCTTGCCTGGCCCACATCCCAGCCCATCGTGTCCCTGGGAAAGGCTAGCAGGGACGTGCTGTTATTTGCCTTGGCACAGGACGGACTCATGGAGGCCATGGTGGGAGGTTGCCAAAGCTCTGTGAAGGGGGTCTCTCCCTCCCCACATGGAGGCAGGGATCTGGCAGGCATGGTTCAGCAGTGTGTGACATGATGGAATTTTGGGGCAAAGGTTTCCTTCATGTCGGTGGGGGGAAGCAAAGTAAGGACAGGGTGGCTCCTGTGCTGCTGGGAACAGCTGTGGGTTGGTGATAAAGCCATGAGAAAATCCAGGGAGTCCCAGCGGGGCTTTGGTGCTTAAGCAAAAACTAACAGTGGAAAATGCCACTGCTGCAGCCGGGGCAGAAACACTCAGTGCCCTGTAGAAGGGGTGGGGAGTGTGTAGCCAGGGAGAACCTGAGGATGGAGGAGTGGATGAGGGCTGGCACTGCACCAGGCAGGATGTCACACCTTGCGGAGGTGGGCAAGGAGGATTTGTCCCCCATCTGCAGGAGGGTCCTCATTAGAGGGGACTTGGTGCCCTTTGGTCCCTGGGTCTTGCAGTGAGACTGAGCATGTGCTCCCCTGTGCACGTGCCTGGGTGCACGTGCCACCCAGGGCTGGGCAGGCAGGGCACAGCCCCCACAGAAACCTGCCTAAGCATGGGGGGCATGGATGGCCTGGTCCTGCCTCTCCTCTCTAGCTGCTCAGGATTGACGTGTGCTAGTGAACTGTATATGTGTGTGTGCATGTATACATACACACTGTCTGTGTATGCCCCTGTATACACCCAATACAGATGTCTCCAGGGGCAGGCATTAGTCTATCCAGCTCAGCTTCCAGCTGAGCAGCAGCACAACACCTGGTCCTTGAGATTTTCCCCATTTCATTAAGCTGGGTGGTTTGAAGGTAGGCAGGGCTGGCAGGATGGGAGCAAAGCATGCAGTCAAGCTCAGGTGTTGAATTTTTTGTCTTTGGACTGTCCAGCTATGGGTTTCTGCAGCTGAGCTTCCCCCAGTGGATGAATGCAACCCAGCTGGCTCCATGCCCACCCTGTTCAGCCATCATGCCAGCTCTTGCAGCAGCAGTGTGGTGAGATGTGGGGTGGGTGGGGGGGGTCTCTCCGAGCATCCCGTGCCCCAGCATGCCCAGCTGAGCGGGTGCTGTGGACCCAGGGAGGAATGGGTGCTGCCATGCCACATGCTGTTTACTGTTTGGGCTATAAGGCAGCTTTGTTCTTCTCCTCAGGACACTCTGAATAACAACTCTCTGGGGAAAAAGCACAGTTGGCAGGAGCGGGTGTCCCGGTCGTCGTCCCCTCTGAAAACGGGTGAGTTCTCAGGCTTTTGGCCAAGGTCAGCTCCTTGCACCCTTTCATGGTGCTCAGGAGCCTGAGGCAAGTGGTGCTGGAGGTTGGGGAAGACATACCACCTGGCTGCAGGGTACATGTCTGTCTTGCTGTCTACAATTACCTGAGATTGTTAATGAGCTGGGAGTTGCTCTCTTCTCCCAAGTAGCAAGCAGTAGGACAAGAGGAAATAGCCTCAAGTTGCACCAGGGAAGATCTAGATTGGATATTAGAAAAAGTTTCTTCATTGAAAGGTTGATCAAGCATTGGAACAGGGAAGTGCTGGAATTACCATCCCTGGAAGTGTTCAAAATTGTGTAGATGTGGTGCTTAGAGACATGGTTTAGTGGTAGACTTGACAGTGTTGATGGTTGGACTTGAGAATCTTTGAGGTCTTTTCCAGTTTAGATGATTCTGTGATTCTGTGAGTTTGGGTGGCACCCCTGGACACCTTCCCTGTCAGGGAGCATTCCCTTCTGTGTGGCTGTCTACGCTGCTCTCCTCTCCCTGCAGGTGAGCAGACGCCTCCCCATGACCACGTTTGCCTGAGTGATGAGGTCAATCACCAAAACAGCACAACCTCCACCAAAGACCGGGGCACATCCACGGAGAGCCCGTGCCGGCGCACAGCAGCCACACAGATGGCCCCAGCCTGCGTTGCCTCGTCCCGGCCGCCCGAGAAGCACCAGGCCACCAGCCGGGCCCCACCACATGGTGCCAGCGTTGTGGTGGTGACGAGGGGCCCCGAGGCCCACCGGGACCGCATCCGCTACCAGACGGATGTGAGGCTGGAGGCCACCGAGGAGATCTACCTGACGCCCGTGCAGAAGAACTCGGACCCCCTGGAGACTGACAAGCCGTTCCTGTCTCAGTCCAGCGAGAACCGCATGTCCATCAGCTCTGACATTGACACCTCCGGCTATTCAGCCCTGGCAGGGAAAACCAACCCCTCCATCAGCGAGGAGGATGAGGTGCTGGACTACATGTCCTCTCCTGACAAGACAAACCTGCCCAGGGCCTCCTGTGGTGGTGGGAGTGGTGGCTCCCGGCCAGGGCACAACCTTCAGAGAGCCTCTGTGAGTTCGGACACCAGTGCCCTCTCCTATGACTCTGTCAAATACACACTGGTGGTGGATGAGAACGTGCAGCTGGAGCTGGTCAGCCTCAAGCAGTGCTACTCGGGCTACAGTGACGAGAGCGACTCGGCCACAGTCTACGACAATTGCATCTCTTCACCCTATGAGTCGGCCATTGGCGAGGAGTACGAGGAGGATGCGCTGAAGCGTGACTCAGTCTGCCTCTCCGAGGACTCCACCCCCGAGGCAGACATCCACTTCTCCAAGAAGTTCCTCAATGTCTTCATGAGTGGTCGGGCACGCTCCTCCAGTGAGTGCTGAGTACTGGGGGGAGGTGGGCTGGTGGCTGCCTGCCTGGGCAGCCCTGCCTGTCCGTGGTACACAGTCAGGAGATAGGACGCCACCAGCAGAAATGAGCCCCAGTTCTGCTTGCTGCAGCATAAAGCTTTGTCCCTGGTGGTCCAGGAGGCATAGTGGGGCTTTGAAAAACTTCATGAGTGTCAGGTGGGGGTGGCAGTAGGTGTTTGAGGTGGCATTGAGGCTTGCCCAAGGTATGGCCATGCTGAGAGGCAGGCTGAGTGAACTCACAGGGAGTCATTGTATTCTTGGCATGGCACACTCCTCCCCAAGCCCAGAAGAGCACTGGTGGCGTGCTCCAGCAGGCAGGGTTTCTCATGGTGTGGCTGGTCCCATGCAGATGTCACGGCTGTTTGTGTTGGTCCAGGGAGGTTCTTGTTCCCAGCAGGGACTGATGGGCACCAGTACAGCAGCTTCAGCTGTGCCTCTCCCTCCTGTGGCGTCGCATGGCTTTGTCTTGGATGAGCCATCCGGCCGGAGCCTCAGCAGACGGCCTGGCCCATGTCCTTCTCTTGGCTGTGATACTGATCCCACAATGCTGACATGTCCTTCTCTGCCTTTGTCCCCAGGTGCCGAGTCCTTTGGGCTGTTCTCCTGCATGATCAACGGGGAGGAGCAGGAGCAGACTCACCGTGCTGTCTTTAGGTGAGCTTGCAGGCACAGGCAGTGTCCCCAGCCTCTATCAGGGCAAAGCTGGCACTGCACTCCCACCAAGGTGGGGCTGGCACACACCCCAGTGTTTCCAGTGTGGGAAACCCCAGGGAACAAATCAGTGCCTGTAACTCATGCCCTGCCCAGGAGCAACGTTTGCCCAGGCTGCTGCACGGGCAAGACCTCCAAGGGCAGTCAGGGCCTCTGAGGAACAGCTTGGGTGGTACAACAGGGGATACCCTTGTATTAGGTGCCAGCATGCAGCTGCCTGTTGAACCCACATCTCCCCCAGTGCTTTATTTAGCATGTCAGGTCCCCATGGCTACCAGGGCACTGCCTGGGTTGGTGGTGGGTACCCCAGCAGCGTAGCAGTGAGGAGGCCAGCAGCACTGCTAGCCAGCCAGCTGCTAGTGCCTCTCTGCCCAGGTTTGTGCCTCGCCATGCGGACGAGCTGGAGCTGGAGGTGGATGATCCTTTGCTGGTGGAGGTGCAGGCAGAAGATTATTGGTATGAGGCCTACAACATGCGCACAGGAGATCGGGGCATCTTTCCTGCTTACTATGCCATTGAGGTCACCAAGGACTCAGACCATGTGACAGGTACCAAGCCTCTGTGTGCAGCTTGCTCATGTCCCCAGCTGGTACCACATCCTCCCTGCTGAGCAGTCCGGTGCTGAGCAAGGGGTGGACCAAACTGGGCATCCAGCAGGGACCAATGAGCAGGTTCTGCTGTGATACTGGGAGTTGGTAGCTGGTGTTGGGGGACACTTTGCAGGGAAAAGCACTTTGCAGGGTTAGAAGATGGAGAGGGGAGGTGGGGCTCAGCCCATATACCTGGTCACCGGAGATGATCCCTGCATGTGCTCTCTCTTCCAGCTCTGGCCAAGAGCAGTGACTGGGTGGACCAGTTTCGGGTGAAGTTCCTTGGCTCTGTGCAGGTTCCCTACCACAAGGGCAATGATGTTCTCTGTGCGGCCATGCAGAAGGTAGTGTCCCACTCCATCCCAGGGAGCAGGAGTGCCTGCTCATTCTGGCAGCAGGGCAGAGCCTCAGTGGGGAATCACCATCACTGCTCACGAGTCCCACGGCTTTGTCTCTCTCTCTCTCTCCTCTGCAGATTGCCACCACACGCCGCCTCACTGTGCACTTTAACCCCCCCTCCAGCTGCGTCCTGGAGATCAGTGTGCGCGGGGTCAAGATTGCTGTGAAAGCTGACGACTCCAAGGAGCACAGCAAGGTAGTGCCCCACTCCCTAATCATCTCATCCCTTCCCTGATTGCTGCTCCGAACTGGCTTGTGCCCTCTGTGCTACAGGCCATGATTGCATTCATTGATATGAAAATTGAAGCTCCCCAGCCCCACATCTGAGGGTGTGAGAAACACCATCATCAGTGTTTTAGGCCCACCATCAAGGTCCCCCATGCCTCACAAGGCCCCAGCTCTGGGCAGTACTGCCAGCTGATGCTCTCACAGCTGCCAGGCACATCACTGTGCTGGGATGCTGGGATCTGAGCTGTAGTCGGTAATCTGTCAGCTGCTTCTAAACCTTTCTGCTACTATTTTGAGTGGTGTCCTCCAGATCTGCCCTGTAATCTCTTTATCTGGCAAGGGAGGCTGCTGATTAGCATTCTGCATAAGTAGCCGAGTAAAGCACATCGGGATGCTGAGCAGAGGCAAGTGAGGGCTTTGCAGCAAGCTGTTGGGAAACCTCCCTTCCAGCTGGAGGATAGGAGTAGCTCACAGCTCTGACTGCTGTGAGAGAGCTGGGCTGAGGTTTCTACAAATCTTGCCTGTATCTCGAGGATGCCATCAACTTAGCTGCACTTGAGACTTGTATAAATAAGTTTTCATTTCTAGCTGGGACCCTTTGACACCCAGGCTTGAGTGACTTATTTAGTTCTAAGTTATCCATTGATCTTCTATTTGCTGGTGTTTCTGAGAGCCTTTTTAGTGAAGGAGGGCTGTGTGTGCTGGTGAACAGCAGCACAGCAGCACTGACTGTAGACTGAGTACAGTCTGACTCAGGCCCTCCAGGGAAATCCTGCGGGAGCTACTGGCGGTAAAGGCAGCTAGGGTGAGAGCCAGCTGGGCTGCCTGGAAAAGCTCCCTTTGTTCAGGTGCTTGGAGCAATTCTGAAACTGCTGCGATAGCAGCCATGGATTAGGCTCCAGTTAATTTCACTCAGTCTCCAAGTGCAGATTTTCAGTGGCCAGAAACCAGCTGCCCTGTAGGGGGTGGGGAGTAAAGCTCTGACAGTTCCCCTTTCTCTCTGTCTCCCCCAGGTAAACAAGTGTAGCCATTTTTTCCAGCTGAAGAACATTTCCTTTTGTGGGTACCATCCAAAGAACAACAAGTGAGTACCAAGGTGTAGTGCAGCTCTCAACACCAGTAGCTCAGCAGTGAGGCTTTGCTGCCTTCCTGCTCCCTAAAGGCAGCACGACTGGGGCTTGGGAAGGAAAGATGAGGTTTCCTCAGAGCCCTGGTTGGAGGGCTCCCCTTCCCCTGTGAGCCCAGTGCTGCCGCTCTGGACATGGGCTGTGGCATGACCCTGGGGTGGCCACCAGGATTTATTGGGGAGGGGTTTCAGGTCCCAAATCCCTATGCTTAAGGGTGGGTACACCTTAGAGATGCTGGGGTACCTGTGCCTGCTGGTCTGCTGGTCCAGTCACATCCACTTTCTTTGCCCTCAGATATTTTGGGTTCATCACCAAGCACCCTGCTGACCACAGATTTGCCTGTCATGTCTTCGTCTCGGAGGAGTCCACGAAGCCACTGGCGGAGTCTGTAGGGTGAGTCCTGGCTGGGCAGGAAAGACTGGCTCATAAAGGACAGGAGGAACAAGACAGCCAGGCTGAATCCTGCCATTTCCCCCTACATGTGGGGCTTGGATGCCCCAGGCTGGCATCTCTTCCTCAAGTGAGATGCTTGGCATGAGAGCCAAGGCTGACAGGGCTATGAGCATTGTATTCCTGGCAGCACTGGAACAAGTCCCAGTGCAAGGCTATGCAGGCAGATGGCTGAAAGTCATGCACTGTGCAGGGAATCAGAGCAAGGATGGAGACCCTGTGGCTCTGATGGCAGCTCTGGGGCTAATGCAGAAGAGGTCAGGGGCTAGGGGGTCAAACAGGCCACAGGGTAGGGAGGGAAGGGTCAGGACGGAAATGAGGATCTATAATTGCCTTGTGTGGAGGTTGCTGCTAAGCTTTGCCTGGTGCTGTGTTGCAGGAGGGCTTTCCAGCAATTCTACAAGGAGTATGTGGAGTACACATGCCCCACAGAGGACATCTACCTGGAGTAGGGGCTGGCACAGGCACCTCCTGCACAGCCAGGGCTGCAGTCTCGCCCCTTCCCCGTGTCGTGCATGGACAAGAGCTGCTTTGAGCCTGGAGGAGGAGTGGGCCCGGGGCAGGGCTCCCCGGGGCATGGAGCGCCGCCTCTTTTCGTGACTCCCCTTCCTCGGGCTGGGGGGACGGGAGGGGGGAGGGCTGGACAAATTGTGTTTATTGTACAAAATACTCTTAGTTTATTCTATTGGAGAAGCACCCACTGGGTGCCCTGCTTGTGAGCAGTTGGGGGAGGGGGCAGAAGCGTGCTCGTGCCCTTTCCAGCTGCTGGCTGGGGTGACAGCATCTCCTCCTTGTGACCATGGAACAGCTTCCTGTCACATCCATCTGGGGTGACTTTTAATTGCAGTGGCAGAGTCAGTCTCTTGCAGTATGATGACACAGCAGCTACAGAAAACAAGACCCACATGCTGGCTCCTGCCTGGGAGATGGGATCACCTCCCTGCCAGGCCCTGGGGAGATGGCTGCTGGGCACAGGTGGCAGAGGAGGCCCAGTATCTCCTCTGCCAGAGCCAGGAAGAGATGAGACAGCTTTCCCCTGCCTCTGTCCCCATCCCTACCCCCTCCATCTTGTATCCATGCCCTGGGGAGAGAGAAAAATTCCCCTCATACCTCCCTGCAGTAACTATACCTTCAGGAGGGAAGCCTTTCTCTGCCCCTTTGCCCTTTCCCCCAAGCTGCAGGTGGCAGAGGCAGGGCAGGGGCATCCCAGCCCAGTGGGGCTCAGCCCCTGCACAAAGCTGGGTGTCTGCCTGAAGTGGGACAGGGAAGGGCTCAAGGCTGCAGGGAGCTGTGCGAAGGTACAAGAGCTCTCCCGGTCCCTGCAGCCAGTGATGATCTCTGTGCTTCAGCTGGATCTGCTGTGATGGCAACAACTATTAAATATGATGGTTCATGGAGCAGAGCTACTGTGCTGTTTGTTTCCCACTACAAGAGGTCTGGGCCCTAGGTCCTCCTTTCCCTTGGGACTCCAAGAGGAACTGGAGCTTCTCAGTATGCCCTGACTGCAACCCTGGGAGGCCAGAGATCATATGATGATGTGAAGGGACGTCTGGCAGCTGTTGTTCCAGCCCTCACCTGCTGGGCTGTGGTGGGCACGGGGGCAGGCTGGCTCACAGGCGCCCATCCTCATAGTACTCCAGCAAGTCCAGCCCGTCGCGTTTGTTTTTGCCGGCTCTGCGCAGCTGTGCCGGCCGCTCCAGGGCCACCCGTGTTCTGAAGCGGGGCTGCTTGGGCTTGATGCCGTAATCTGTGGGCACAGATCACACTGAGGCTGCGCTCAGCTCTGGCACAGCCTCCCACCTGGAGGGGCAAGTACATGGAAAGGGGGTTCAGAGGGGCAAGGAGAGCACTGTACCATCCACCAGGCCAAAGTGCTTCTGTGGAAGCTCCAGGGGAGCAGAGAAATCTTCAGGAACTGAGTAGCTGTCCCTACAGAAGAAAACAAGGGCTAGGAGTGAACCAAGGTCCTACAGCACTTACCCAGGCTGGCACAAGAGCTCCCATGTGCTGCATCTTCTGCCTAGTCTGGCTTGGGGTCTGGTGCTGCAAGTCCCAGCCCATGTTAGGGGCCCTGGGTACCTGCATGTACTAGGGCAGGGAGAAGGAAGGAAGTGCCATCACCTCTGGTACACAGGCTGTGGGAGGGCAGCCCCCAGCAGCAGGGCGAGGAGCAGAAGGCAGCACAGCATGGTGCACACTGACTGGTTCCACTGGTTCCACAGCAGCGAGGTCACAGAGGAGCCACCCTGGTTGCTCAGGACAGCTGCTGGGTGGGGCAGGGGACACGGCCCCTGCCAGGTGCTGCTGCTGTCCCTTCCTACTTGTCCCCTTCAGGTTCTGGGCTGCCTCTGCCTGGGCCCTGCCAGCTGCTGAGCCTTCATTTGCTGGTGCCTGTCCCTCTGTAAAGTCAGAGCTCCAGGGCTGTCCCTGTCCCCCAGCACCTGCTTGTACCTTCCTCTCAAACCCTCCAAAAACAGAGCCCTGCATCTCATCTCAGCAACACAGGCCTCTCCTAGGCCCTTTATTATATGTGGCATAGCAGATTTGCTGAATTAATCACTTCTCCTCCGCCCTTGGCTAAGCCCCCAAGCACTGGCAGGCAGCCATTCTGCAAAACCCTTTTAACACACATTAGGTGCTAGGAAAGCAGCCTGCACATTGCTTCTGTGTACCCCCAGGGGAGCCCCAGGACTCTGGGGGCTGAGGCAAGCACTGGGAATTACAGAGGCTGTATCAGCTGAGCAACATGTGACTGACACAGGCCAGAGCAAAAGGCTTCTGAGGGACAGAGTATCCCAGGGTAGACAACTGCAAAAGTTGCTCTTTCTGACAAAGAGAGACCTGCTGGCAACCAGAGACAAGGGATCTCATGCAAAGAGGCAGAGGCTCTTCAGCTCAGTTCTCTCCATTCAGTCAGTTTATTTGACAAATCCGCTCCAAGCAGATGGGCCAGGCATGGCCAACACAAGCAGGCTGTGGGTCAACCTCAGCGTCTGGACATGTGAGACAGTGCTCTCCAAAAAACCACCACGCTGCCTGGCTTTATTATAGCGCAGCTGTACAAAAGAAGAAAAATCAAGTGCTTCAAAAAAGAGGTTGCCCCGTCACCATCACTGCAGCCACAAAATGGTCCAGAAAAATAGGTGGCCATGGTCTCCCCACACATACAGTGTCCATCATTCATGCCTAGATCTGTTAAAAAAATCACATACAAACCCTACCCGCTCTGCAGAACAGGAGCTTCTCATTTATGATTTAACTGAAAATTAGACATTATCAACATCCCTCCCCCAGTCTGCTTGCACTCCTTAGGAATGTCCAGCCATGATTTTAGCAGAGACTAATCATCTTCTTATCAGCCCCAGTTATAGAAATAGATTTTCTGCCAAGCAGGCAAGTAATCCATCAGTGGCCCTGAAACAAGAGAACAGAGGGATCATAGATGTAGAAAGGCAACAATTTAAAGCTGTGTGTCTATGGGGCATATCCCCCACTTCTCATTATGATCCAAACAACCCCAAATCTCCACTTAAACAACTCAGATGAACCCAAGACTAGAACAATTACTTTTACCAAGATGTAAGGCAACACTGCAATGTGGTGCCAGAGATCACAGCAGGACCAAGAGGGGCATGAAACATGGTCAATATGGCCATGGCATGGGACACCAACCACTCCTTCAGAGCTAACATGTTCAAACTCCAGTGAGAAAGAGGGTCTACAATATACAAGGGGAAAACCCACATGCAGAGAGTCAGGAGAACACTGCTGTGACAGGGAAGAAGGAAGATAACTCAGCAACAGTGAGCAGGTGCAAATACAGAACCATCTGCTGTAGAGCAAAAATGCTTACGTTGCACAGGGCTTAATGCAGGCTCCAAAGCCTCTCTGAAATCACTAACTGGAGAAAGTGGCTCCTGAGCTAGTCAGCTTTGTGACCTCCCCAAAGAAAGGGCAATCCCATGATGCCAGGCTGATGTAATGTCACATCACTGCCATGAATCACTCCACAAAAGGATTAACATCATCAGGGGAAGAGTGGGGGGAAATGAAATGCTGGCCTATAATAAAGGGATCCTCTGGTGAAGAACTAGAACACAGACCTGGTTTGGCCCTTTGATTTACAATGAGTTTCTGCCTGGTTCAATACTTCCAGGCACCCATTTACCCCTTATGTCCACACTGCAGACTAGGGATCAAGGAAAAGAGTTCAGAACAGGGGTGCAAAGGTGGGGCCCTGGTGTACCAACTGAGGTGCAGAAAGGAAACCCAGGAGAACAGGCCTAGGTGGCAGACACCAAGCTCTGCAGCCTCAGGGACAACAGAGGCTTACTACTGTCATCAAGTCTAGAAGCAATTACCTTTTCCTTCAGCATTTAACAATTAGTCAAACATCAACACAGGGTGCTCTAGTGCTAACCTCTCTAGGGACTTCCCAATTCCTTCCCTGGATTGGAAACCAATTGACAAATGTTCCCAACAGCCCTCATTTTTTTTCATCAGACAGAAACAGGGATATAATAGGGGGACTCACGTGTGATGAAGCCAACTCCAGGCACATAATCAGCCAATAAGCGCAGAAGGAGGAGGATCCTGCCCCTAGAAAGGGAGAGAGTATGAACAAGGCCAGCTGGACATCTCCTGCCCCAGCTGTTGAACACACAAACAGCAATGGCAGCTGGGCTCCGATCAACCTGGCCAGAGGCACCCACACATCTTCAGATCTATTCACCCAGTCCCCTGATGCTATTTCAGTTAAAAGGGACATTTTCAGCAAAAGCCCAGCAAGGGCCCCTTACTCTGAGTATCGGTCATAGAAAGGAGATCTCAGCAGGTAGTACAGCAGCAGGATGGTTCGTCGCCTCAGCTCTGCCCGCTCTCGCCTGTTCAGGTCCTTCAGATCACTCAGCAAACTCAGACTGGAAGGAGGAGGGCAGAGAGCTAAGTCACAGCAAAAGCAGCCAGCAGGGAAAAGAAAGCAGATTTCTAAAGCCCTCCACTCTCAGCTCCATGCAGAGCAGCCCGCACCAGCTCAGAACAGAGAGCACTGTAAGTGCTGTAGAAGATGTGTCAATCTCCAAGCTAAAGAACAGCCCCGGTGCACATTTCTCTCAGTAGGGCCTGCCCAGGACTGGGGAATGGGGAAGTGTGATGCTCAGCCACCACCAATCCAAGCACCAAGAAAGACTCTTCATCAGACTGACCTTGAGATGTCCAGGACTGCTGAGAGGAGCCAGGGCTTCCATGATCTCTGGCCCCATACTCCTAAACTCAATACTAGGAACATACAGTCAAGGAATGAAAAGATGAGAGATTCCTAACAAGAGGCACATAGAGAAGTGATCCCCTGCATACCCACAAAGTTCTGCCAAGTGCAAGCGAATACATCCTAAGGCAGGGCTGGGGGCCCCAGGGAAAAAGGCTAGAGGACTTGCACCCACCGCTCCAGTGGCTGAGGCAAGGCACCAAAGTGAAAGAAGGGGAAGAGTCCCGAGAGCCGTGCTCAAGCAGAGCCGCACGGGAGCGGCTGGCGAGGCACTGCCCTGCACCGGGCCGAGCCCGCAGCACCCTCTGCTGTACGGAGAAGGGCAGGATACGGTGGAGCAGGGGGCGGGTAATGTAGATGGATTCTGCGATGGTTTCTTGGAGACCCAGAGGAGTGGGAGGCTGGTTCATCTCCTCAGCTCTTCGGCTCTGTGATTCCTCCCTCTGCTGGGGGAAGCCCCAGTGCCGTGACTGCAGGGACGGGGCTGAAACAAGCAGGTATGTTTACTAACACAAATAAAAGCTTTGTCCCAGCTGGAAACTAGGTACTACATGAATCCACATGGCCCCTCACCCCCCCGGCTGGTTGGATGGGGAGAAGAATCAGAAAAGCTGATGGTAAAACTCCTGCATTGACATAGAACAGTTTAATAATTGAAATGAAGTAAAATAACAAGAATAATACAATAATGAAAAGGAAGATAACAAAACTCAAGAAACACAAGAAATGTACAACCACTCACCATCCCCAGACTGATGCCCATCCCATTCCCAAACAGAGATTGGCCCCTCCCAGACAACTTCCCCAGTTTATACAGTGGGCAAGACGTTCTATAGTATGGAAGATCCCTTTGGCCAGTTCAGGTCACCCAAGCTGACTATGCTCCATCCCAGCTTTTTGTACATCTCACTAGCAGAACCCAGGAAACTGAAAAGTCCTTGACTGAGAGTAACCACTACTTCTCAATAACCCACAATATCAGTTATAATAATGTTATCAACATTATTCTCATACTAAACCAAAAAATTAGCACTGTACCAGCTACCAGGAAGAAAACTAATTCTATCCCAGCCCAAAACAGGACACCTCCCTATCATGTTTCCCTGCTTTCTGCACTAAAGGTGTGAAACAGGCAAGCTTGAAGAGGTACTTGTAAGATCCATGCTCCTCAAAGCATAACCATGAAGAAGAGATGTCTCTGTTGCACGGCTCACTTGGGAAAACACAATTTAAGTGCTAGCCTTGTAGCACATCTCTGGCTGCTTTGATACCCCTACCTACCCACAGTGGGCCCAGTGAGTGGCAAGGTACGTCCCAATACAAGGTTCTACCCTTTACTGCTCACACCCAAGTCATCCATGGAGCACAGAGCAGGAACAGCTCAGGCTGAAAAACAGGCACGGTTACTTACTGCTCTGTAGAGAGCGCACAACACGGCTGGAACGCCTGCCAACATAGGTCTGATCCTTCCCTGAGGAGTTGTCTTCCATGCCTGCAGAAGAAAACAGCCACAGGGGTCAGGCTTCAAAGCAATACATTGAATTGCTGCCTGCCATTGCCCAGATCTAGGGCCTCTTTCCTCATCATTAGACCAGGGCGAATGCAGCCTGATTCAGCCAGCAATTCCCAGTTTCGAATTCTCCATCCCCTCCTTCCAGACAGTAAGACAACCCTACCACTAAGCTAACTTGTCCTCTGCAAAGGGTGGAAAGTTCAACACAGCTCAGCCCTGAGTACAGACACCTTATGGCTCCATGTGCTGCACAAGCCACTGCTCTGACAAGTAATTCTAGCAGGACAAGACATGTCTCAGCAAGGCACCAAGCCAATGATGACAATACCATGGGCTCACCTTGAGGGTGGAGAGGCTGTTGCTTCTCCCTGTTCAGTGGCACAATGGGAGGAGACATCTGGATGCCAGCTTTGTACCACAGCAGGAGCAGGAGACGAAGGATGGCTCTGTGAACAGACATGTGGAAGTCTTCAATACCAGACTATGGAGTTGGGATCCCATTACACTGAAGAGATGGCTTCCACAGAAGAGGGAAACACTCAGGTCTCCTCAGAGCAACTGGCAAGGTGAGAGGTGTAAGTGCTCCCTTCTGTGGCACAGAATCCAGTACACCGTGGGGCTCCAAATTCCCCCAGCCTCAGGGACTGGCAGCTCAGTCCTGTGTGGGATTTTTTCCGGGGTACTATGGAGTGCCCTCCAGGTCCCCTTTCCGAGCGCATACTACCCCTTCCCCTCTGCCCACAGCACTTACTTAGCCAGCTGGATGAGAACAATGATGGTCCACCGGCCCATCTCCCCCCACACCCTGGCTGTCCCCATCTCTGCAAAGACCTCCACGCATTCTAGCACACTCAGCCAGGTCAGCAGCTTCTGCTGGGGCAGCGACTGCAAAACACAGAGGGGAGGAGGGGGACAGGATCCAGGTTCTGCTCGGGAGTTAGAGGGCAGAAACACAGCCCAGTCTGGTGGGACCCTCAGAAATAAGCACCAGACAGCCTTGGAAGTCACAGCTCCAGAAACAAAAAACAATGTCTTCAGTGTGGCTGGAGCCTACACACAAGCCCACTTATCGACCTCCAAGCAGGGGCACGAGACATCACAGTATCATATGGAGTTTTGCTACTCCAAAACCAGGGAGAACATCACATCTGTGTTTTATATTGTCTCTACCCTAACTGACACAGCAAAAAAGTCTCCTATGTTGTGGCACTGTGCCTGAGCTTCACAGTAAAACTCTGCCCTCTTCCTCATCCCTGAGCTGAGACACAAGACAACCTCCTCTCTGGACAGAGCTGATGAGGGAGTGTGTTTGGAGTAGAGGGAAGGGGACCCAGAGTTCACAGCCCCACCAGAGTGAATGCCAGCTGAACACAGCATCAGTCTAGATTTCAGGCATGAACCCCAAGAATGTAGCAGCTCTTCCAGTCTAGGTCTCTGCTCTCCACATGGGAACTTACTACTGCTACCAACCACAGAGTTTGATCCACTGAAAAGCATCAGTAAAGACAATACAGCTGAAATTCTATTCAACTTTAACCAGGGAAGCAAGTCTTCTGCATTTCTGTTTGTTACACATCTGATGCTCCATTGAGGGAGCTGCTGACACCCAACTCACATATTGGGCAGGTTTGTAACACAAGAGCCTTGTTTGGAAAAAAACAACCTCTTCTCCATTACCCAAAGGGTTTAACAATGCAGAGAGCCAGCCTGGGGCTCGTGCAAGACAGACGTAGTAGCAAGGCACTTACATTTGTTCTACTCAATACAATATGCAAAGGAAAAATCTGACAGATGGAATCAGAACTTCAGTGCTCCAGTACCACTGCTGTGTAAACAGCAATGGCTTATTTATCAACACTTCTACCTAGCTCAAGTTCTGAGCCTCTCAAAAAAGCCTATAGAGCTTCTGCTGCAAGTCAGGGCCTGATTTCTGTGGTCCAGGGAGTGCTCCGGCCACGCCTCCAAGCCAGGAGCTACGGGACAGGGCTGCCGTTTTACTTGCATTCAGAGGTTGCCTCTGGCTTCTCCATACCTGACCACAGAGGCCACAGCAAAGACCTGTTAAGTTTCTAAAGACACTCCCTGAAAGCTCCTGCAAGGAGGAAAGCATGTGTCCCAAATCCTCCTCCCACACACTCCAGCCTTACCACTGGCAGGCTTTGCTGCAGGTCCTTTCGGAGAATCCAGTCGTTTAACAGCACTAGGAGGTTGGAGGCGGAGTACACTGGAAAAGGAAGAGAACAACACAGAATGGATGCACAGGAAGCAAGCCAAACCAGCCCTGCTGCCTCTGTCCCCCGACGAGGGGGACGAGGGAAGGAGGGCAGTAAGATGTGCAGACTCCTCCCAAGTGCTGCCCGAGCTGTCCATGCAACCAGCCGCGGACAAAAGCAGGGCCCGGGGAGCAAGACCCGCATGCACCCGGGCAAGGGCACAGCACCGGCCCCGACCCACTGCCCACTTACCCAGCTCCGACAGTGCGTGCGAGTCCGAGAAGCGACCTGCGGAGGGAAGAGAGAGAGCGGCTACAGCGAGCGCCCAGAGCCGGGGGGGCCCCACTCCCCGCTGGGTCCCGGTGCCCGCACCCCCCCGGCCCAGAGCCCGGCCAGAGGGACGAAGGCTCGCCCGGCTCGCCGCTCCCGCACCTGGCAGCAGATAGGAGAGCCCGCGCACGGTGCCCTCCAGCTGGGCCGTGGCGGCCGGGTGCCGCCTCACGTATTCCTGGTAGCGCTGGCACAGCAGGCGCAGCCG
>VXBI01001410.1:225916-383962 GCA_013397375.1 Toxostoma redivivum | reverse complement strand
CCAGGTGAGCAGCTGGGGTAGGGTCGGTTCTGGGGGGCCCCGGGAAGGAGTCGTTCCTTGAGCGCTGCGGGGGGTGGGGGTCTGCCCACGCGTGGGTCTGGCGCTCCGCGGGGCGGCTGGGCGCTGCGCACGGTACCGGCCGCCTGTCTGTCGGGGAATGCTCGGGACAGCTGCCGGGGCTGGCTGCGGCACCGCTGAAAAGTTCCCGGTGGCGCTGGGGAATGAGAGCGGGTGCCGGGAGCGGCGCTTGTCCCTTCGCCACCCGCCGGGGAGCGGCGTGCGGCACCCCCGTCCCAGCCGGGGGCCCCTGTGGGTACCCGGGTCGCTGCTTGCCCGGCAGCGGGGAGCCTCGCTCTGCACCTGCCGTGGGGAAGGGTGAGGTGTGACCGAGGAGGCAGCGACAGCCCCGCTCCGCTCGGGGCTGCACGGCCCGTGCCCACTCGCTGGGTGCGGAGCAGGGGAGGTGCTGCCCGGGTGGCACGGAAAGGCTGCGGGGCTCCGGGACGGGGGCTGTCATCTGTGACATGGCTGTCCCCGCCCGCGGCCGGGGGACCGGAGCGGGGAGCAGAAGGGCGGTGGTCGGGCCGTGCGGTGGGGGCTCTCCCGGAGCCCAGGCAGGACTGGCGCGGCCCCGCTGCGCTCGGTGTTTGCCGCACTAGCACGGGTGTCCTCGCTGGCGGGCGGGAGGAGGCGCGGGACCCGCCTGCCTGCAGCCTGTTGAAGAAGTGGCTCCAGTCTGTGCCTGTGACCTCCTCCCTCCCTCCCTCCCTCTCTCCCTCCGTGCCGTGCCCTGCCCCGGCTCTGCCTCCCGGCCAGCGCCCCTGTCCGCAGCCCGGCCTGGCTCCCCGCGCTGCTCGGGACAAAGATCGGCGATGCCCGTGGGCCAGCAGGCGCTTCGTGGCCTCTCGGGTGCGCACAGAGCTGGGCCGAGCCGCCCCTCCTTCCTCCTGTCCGGTTACCTCCGCACAATGGGCACAGTGTGTGCCTGCGGCTTCCTCGGCGGGAATTACAGTTGCATGGACAGGCACTTTATCCTTCCTGATCTCTCCTCTTCCCCCGAGGGTTTGTTTTCCAGCAGGCTGAGTTCAAAAAGGGCACGAGATACCGCTGGCAAGCAGTCTGGCGCTAAACAAACCTTTTTAGTCAGAATCACATGGATTAGACCCAACTTTCCATTCACATGCAGTGCTACCTGCGAGTTTCTCTGAATTTCACGGTGGCTGGGCTGCTACTGTAAGTGTGAAGGCGGATGAGACAGCACCCGAAGCCCGTGACAGAGGTCTCCAGCACAACTTACTGAGGTAGGTCTGTGCTGCTGGTGACTCTAGGGGCATATCCAGTGCAGACTGCCAGAGCTGCTCTCCTTCAAAGAGATGCTGTAGCTCTCTGCCAGACAGCAATCTGAGAGCCGGCTGCCGAGGAGACTGCCAAAGACACCTTGTCTTCAGCCAGAGGTGAAGCTTGATGCACAAAGTCCTTGGGATACTCTGAACAGCACAGCTAGATTCTGTCCCCGAGTAAGGAGCATTTTGGCAGATGCTTGCTCTTCACCCTTTGCCCCCAACTGTCATGTCCCCTTTTGTTAATCTCCTGCTTGCAGCAAGTGACTTTGGAGGGCAATTTGAATAGCATCATGCTGTCTTTTTATGGTAAATATGTTGCAAGCACTGTAGGATGGGCTGCTTCTCAGAGCAGCATCAAGTCCATGAGACTGGGCAAGACTTAAAATTGCCTTGGTTTATGGTGCCCATGGTGTGTGTGGCAGCAGGAGGTGAAAGGCTGGGTTTAGGGACTAGTTTCTCTTTTGACTGTGCCCAGAATGATCTCAGAGCAACTCTTTCCTTAGTGCTTACTGTCAGTCTGGGTGCTGAGGGCTTGTGCTTACTGGAAATCCACTGGCTGTAACCGAGGCCAGATAGTTCCAATGCTCTGATGCTGAGGGGTGCAGGCTCACCAGTAAGGGTAGGAAAAGAAGCAAACAAACAAAAAAAGCAGCAAACATTCTGCCAGCCCATCTGTGGGTACAGTGCTGAAGTCAAAGTCCAGCTTGCTTGTCTACCAGTGTTTTGCTCTTTGCTCAGATCCACGAGACTATGCCATTTCTGGAAAGTCTGACTCCAGGCACAGCACTGCCATGGGTATAAGGCAGTTCATCCTAAGTAAACCTAAAAAACACATCTTTCAGAGTGCCAGGGTGGGGATGTTTTTGTACAGAATCTGCCAGGGTTGGAGCTGGGGAGTAGGATGTGGGAAGATGCACTTGGTATATTGATGCTTGTCTGTATCTTGGGAGATGGGTAGTTGGGCTGGGAAGTGGATACTCTCCCCAGCCTTGTCTTCCTGCTGACCTTCCCCTACCAGAAGGTAAGTAGCCTGCCAGTATGAGGTCGAGGATGTGGATCTTTTTGAAGTTGAAAGTGAAAGCAAGCAGTTGTGGTGAAGAATGAGATGGCCTTTCTGGCCCTGTCTCTTTAGGGCAGCCCTTCCTGCCCTTCTCAGCTCTCACACCATAGTCTGGCTATGTATTTTCTTCACTTCTGGATGAGCTCAGCCAATACTTTGGGATAGCTAGGAATAAATTATGACTTGCTCCAGATAATCTGTAGATGGAGGCATGTCCAGGGAGTATTTTAGTCCCTCTTACATGAACCCTGCCTAGAATGGAAGGCCAACACCTTTCAAGAGAGCTCCAAATCTCTGTCCAGATGAGGAGACAAGGGCAACAAAGCATACCATGCTCTGAGCATGGCAATGCTCATGGTGGCAGCTTGTACTTCTGATCTTGGAAAGGCCTCCTGGGGTCTGGAAAGGCAACAGCTGGCAGGGGAAGCTGGTGGTGTGGTACCTAAGTTCCTGAAGTGTTGCTGACAGGTCTGTTACTTGAAGCAGTAGTCTGACAGGAAGGGAAACCCAGGTCAAACAAGCTTAAGGGGCCTTTCAATGTGTGTTTTGACTTGGAGGCATTTTGTTGCTGTTCTCTGTCAGGGTGCCCCTGCCCTTCCCAGCTTAGCTCAGATTTGGCATCACTGGAAAGACTCCTTTTGGCTTCCCAGGAGGAACAACATGTCTGGCAATGTGTGCAGAGCCCTGCTGCGAGATACTGACTGCCTCCTGCCTCCAGATGCCTTTTCCAGAAAGCCATTTAGAGCCACAGATTGTTACTTGGATAACTCTCTTCCCAGATTCATTAGCAATGTGCAGTCTCTCCTGTAATACTCAAATCTGCCTGTGCCAAAGGCTGAAAGGGAGAGGCCATGTCTTTTAATAACCATGTGATGCAGTTGGAAAAAACTTTTGGACACGTAGTTCTCTGGTGGCCTGAGTTGATGGAAACACTCCAAGGGAGAGATGCAGCTGGGCCCTGAGGGAGAGGACACTGCAACTGCTTTTGGGCATGTGAGGGGTAACTGCTTGTGGTTTCTGACCTTTCTTTCCCCCAGCATCACCCTAAGCTCCCCTGACCCCACCTGGAGAAGGCAGCAGACCTTGAGATTGGTCCCACCACGCTGTGGATCTTGCAGGTCCTGTGTGTGGTGCTGTGTAAATAACTGCTGGTGGCTGGGTTGTGGCTGTATGATGTGGGCTCCTGCTCCTGGGAACTCTGCTGTCCCAGTGATGCTGTGGTGGATCCCAGTGGACAGTGCTGCTGTGTGACAGGTTCATATCCGAGTCTCCGCACTCAGTATTATCTCTGCTGAAGGGGCCTTTGCTTTTTGAGCTCTTTGCTGTTGAAAGTACTCAGTGTTGTTGCCAGCAGCTTCTGCTTCCTAGCTCAGGTGGAGGGACTTGGCTCTTACCTGCTGACCTGTTCCTTGGAAATACAAAGCTCTGGTAGCCCCTGGGCAAGGGCTGTGGGGTGGATGCCAGGACAGTTTGGCACTCTGGTTCATATCGTGTTCCTCCTGCTCCAGAGGTATCCATCTCTGAGTTTCCCCTCTTAGACCCCTTTGGTCTGAGGTGGGAGCTGACTGATCAGGACAAGCAGAGTGGGGATGCTGGAGGAGACAGATGTCTGTCTCCTGACATGTGCCTGTCAGATCCATACGTGTCTCCTCTCACTGGCTGCCACCTTGTAGCCAGAATCTGAGGGACACTCATAAAGCAGAAGTTTTGTTGGGCCTTGTTGGCGAAGAAGGGTTTTGCTGAGCTGTGCAGTGCTGTACTTCACTCTTAGAATGGCTGGATTTCACTGTTCAGGTAGCAGCTGTTGTTACTATTTTTTATTTCCAGCCCTTGTTGGGATTGATGTCGCCTCCCTTCTGTCATATTGTTTGGTGCCAGACTGGCCTGAGGTTTGCTGTGGCTAGAGGGGTGCAGGAATACAGCATACTGCACACCCGTTTCTCTTTTTGGGTTTTTAGAACAGGTGGGACAGACCAGATACATGCCTTTAGTAGGTTTTTACCTGCTTTTAAGGTCCTGCTCCTGCTGCATCTTAGAGCAATGATGTGTGGATAGAGGGTCTTTAAAACAAAATTCCAAATTCTTCTCCAGTTCCTTTTCCCCAGCATATTAGTATGTCTGTATTTCTGTTTTGGGCTTTCTCCTGATAAGGAGCTAAGAATCCTTCTAGCCTGCTGGGAAAAGGGCTTATCCATTTCATCCTGCAGTTGTGGAATGCGTGTGCCCAACTCTGTGGGAGTTGGAGGAAAGAGGTGCGCTGTCAAGATGCCAGCAGAGGAAGAGGATTTCCTCTGAGGAGGAGTAACATGTGCAGACTGCTGTGCTCTCTTCAGCATAAGTTGCGTGTGTGGTGTTTTTTGCTTGCTTTCTCTCTCCTCTGCCTTTACTCCTTCTCTCTCCCTGTGCATCTATTTGGGTAGACTCTCTTAAGTGCCATTATGGGGCTGCCCAGGGCATGTCATGGGGACTCAGGTTACTGGACAGATAGTTAATCCCTTTATTGCCTCACAAGTTAGACACTTGCTGCCGCTATCATGTTTGGGAGGGGGCCAGACAACTTGCATCCCTCCCCCAGCTCCTGATCCTGCTAAATGATTGGTGTGAGGACTCATGTGTTGAGATGGAACATGGTGGCTGTGGCTTTGCCAGCAATTCTGAGGACACATGTGCAGCCCTCCTCGCATGGGTGGGGAATGTGTCAAGGACAGTGCAGTGAACTGGGACTATGCAGCATGCAGGTAGTCATTCTCCCCTGGACTGTCTGAGTGGCCTTGGGTGACAGTGAGCCAGGCTTTGTGACAGGCTGGAGGATAGGGACAGGACCAAGGTGTTGGGTGCTCTTATCTATGACTCTCAGATATGCAGGGGCCTGTCCTCAGAGCTCTCTTATGCAGTAGCTCTTCACGTGACTGTCTTTTGGGTTTCAGGTGACAGCAAGCTCCAAAACTCTCAAGTACAGCTGAGATGTCTTATCTGCCCTTCAAGCTGAGAATCCTTGGTTAGAGGGGGGTCCTCACAGGCACCACCAGGCCGTGCCAACTTCTCCAGCTGTTCCTAGCCATTCCTGCAACATTGGCAGCCTTCAAAGGTTAGTTATCATGTATGTTAACTAGATGGTTTACATGGACTTGCTTCCTTGCTATTTTAGTGCTTCTAGATGGGATAACTGCATGGCAGAAGGGCTTGGCTCTGTGGGTATTTGGAACCTGTGGGAGGCTCTGGAGACAACATTAGCACAAGACCTCATAGCCCAGTTCTCTGGAGAGAAGGACCAGATTCTCCACGGCAATCCTTTGGAGTGAAGTGTCATCCCATCTCTGTGGCTGTTCACCTGAGTGTGTGTGTCTGGATCCTTCTCCTCAAACAGTACTACAGTCTATTGCTTATTTCTTGTGTAGTGGGCAGTAAGTCACTGGGACCTGGACTGAGGAGCTGGAACAAGCTTCCTGGGCCAGGGAAAATGGGAAGACCCCCTTTTGAAGGCTGGGAGCTAGCATTGTTCTGTCCTAGCAGCTTCTTTCCCCTCTGTCTGTTACATCAAGCGTTTCTTTGGGGCCGCTGTTCTCAGTGGCCACCTCTCTCTGCCTGCCCCTCATTAGTGTAGGGCATGGCATGCCAGCAGGAGGGAGCCTCAGCATGGCTACGCCTTGATCGGATTTGTCAAGGCTCCTTTTCTTTTCTTCCTGCTCATTGAGGTCTGAAACAAAGCAAACAGAGGAGAGGAATTCCAAAGAATAGGAGTGAGGGAAGAGAGGAACGCTGGAGTGACAGGCTGCCCCTGCACACATGCACCCCCCTGCCTAGGTCTGGTGGGGCAGAGCTGGTGGCAGAGCATTTCAGGAGGTGAGGCCATTCCTTGGCACTCTATTCCCAGCTCTGGCAACAGCTGCCTTTCTTCCTGTGCTGTGCTCTGGGGCTCCTATCCTCACTACCCAGGTGGCTTCTGGAGCCTCAGGCTTGCTGCGTACTCTGCATGGGCACGTGTGCCTGAGCACGGCTTGAGGGAACCAGGGCATTATTTGAACTGCTTTGTTTGTCTTGGGCTGTGGTAAAAGGTGTCCCTCTTTACCTGTGTCAGGAAATTTTCCCCTGCCAGGCAGATCCAAAGAAGCCCGACATGGAGCTGAACTCCTGTCTGGGTGCCAGGGCGGTGAGGCACTGGCCCCTCCCCATCTTGGAGCCAGATAAGTGCTGGAACAAGGCCCTTTTGTGCAGACAGGTGTGTGAAGTGGAGACAAACGTGCTCTGGTGCTCATATTGTTTCCCAGGAGGCAGGAGACTTGGGAGGAGAGTCATGGCCATTCAGATAAAGCTGCCACAGGTAAAGCTTTGTCCAGTCTGATAGATCTCCTTGCTCCCTCCTTTGTGATCCCCAGGCCAGTTTGCCCTTCAGCCTGCCTCTGGCCCTCCCATAGATTGGATCAGGGAAGGCAATAGGATGTTCAACAGCCCCAGTACAAAGCCCTTGAGGTGAAATACGTCTCTGCTAGTAACACCCTCCTCCTTGCATTTAAGCCACAAGTAACGGCCTTTTAGCTACAGCCTCTTCTTTCCTGTCCTTCTTCCTCCTTGTTCTCTACCTTCTGGCAATCCTTGCACTCCATGGTTTAATTAAAGAGCAGAGCAAAGTGCTTAGATTCCAAAATGTGCAGATTAAGGGGTTACTAATCCTCTTCCTCAATGGGTGCTCACATCCTGTCCAGCCTGTTATCAAGCTTCTGTTCCCTGAGTGGAAACTTGGCCAAACTTGAGACTTCTACCTCTTTTCCTGCTTGCTGCACTGAGGAGGAAGGGCAAGAGGTGACAGGAGAGCCATGGGGGAGAAGCAAACAACCCAAAGCGAGCTGTGGGTTTACAGGATTCTCAAGGTGGGTTTGTAGTCAGCACTGGCTGTCTTTGCTTTTTGTGTCCTCTCTGGTTTTGGTGCTCCAGAAGCAATAAAGCAGGGCTTTGGTGTTTTTCTTTTCATTTTTTTTGAGTGCAGTCTTTGTATTCTGACAAAATAACCTTTCTGTCAGAGGAAGCAACTGCTTCCCTTTGTGTGTGTTCTTGTGTGTTTATTTGCTGGGTGATTTGGTTCAGGTGTGTGCCTTCCCTGTGCATACACCCCTCTCTTGATTTCCCAAGAGTCTCTTTTGTGTTCTTATTCCCAGTGTATGCCCAAGTGCTGCAGCACTGCTGAAAGAGCAGGGCTCCCTCACAAGAGTGGGAGGCTACTGCCTGGCAGTGCTGCAGGAGGCCGGTCAAATTCTTATCTGGGTAGGCTGAGATCTCTTTATAGGACATAGAGTGTCGGTGAGAAGGGGAAGGTGGAGTATCTGTGGATCCAGATGGAGGCACCAGGAGGGAGTAGTGAGGATGAACCTGGTGGGAAGGGTAAGACTCTTCCTGGAAGTATCCTGGAAGACCTGATCACAGGATGGTCTGAGCTCTTATGCCTCTCCTGGTGCCGGCTGGGCACTGCACAGAGGTTGCTGTGGATTGCAGAAGACATGAGCTTTTGTCCTCAGCCACTCATCTGCTGCTTGGTTGAGCTAAGCTGTTTCTTCCCTGCCTTTGGCCTTTGGTGTGCAAGTTCAAGATTTAGCTCAGTAGTGTGAGAAGCCCCAGGGACAGGAATACAAGGAGCAGCAGGAAGGGAGGAGGGCTAGTAATGAGTTTGAATGTTGGGAGTGTTCTCCTTTCCACTGCCTGGCTTTGGGAACTGTCTCCCCTCTGGGTTCCACTTCCCCCTCCTATTTTTGCCCCCATCAATCACTACCTCATTTCCAGTTTGCAAGGTGCCCTATATGTTTTCTTTGCAGATAAGTTTTGTGTTTTAGCCTGGACTGCAGTTCTTCCTCCGCAGTGTTGTCAGAGCCTCTTGGCAATGTGCAAGATTCTCTGTAGCTCAGAATCACTTCTGTTCTTACAAAATGCCCAGGGCACCCTGAGTGGATGGCACTATTGCTGCTTGGGTTTTTAGAGCCTGCCCTGAGCCATTCTGGTTTGCTATTTATAGTGCAGTTGTTCCATTCCTGTGTGGACGAGCTCTGCTTTCAGCCTCGCTTGGGCACCGAGGGCATCGGTGCCAGGAATAGCTTTGGACAGGGAAGATATAGGAGTGGCTGCTTGAGCACAGCTCCCAGTTTGGGCTAGTCCCTGATGGAAGAGGTGCCAGGCTGCATCTGTGAGCTCAGCTGCTTTTCGTGCAGAGGAGGGGGATTGCCTTTCTTTGTCAGTCAGTGCCTTGTGTCACTGCCTGCTGGACTAGTTTGGCATTGTGAGAGATGGAATTTGGAAGAGTTGCTCCAGTGACCAATACTAGCAGGACTAGTGAGGGAACGTGGTGTCACGAGCTGATGGCATGAAGCTGTATCAGCAGAGGATTAGGTTGGTTATTAGGAAAAACCCAGAGCATGTTTGGACACTGGAACAGGCTCCCCAGGGAAGTGGTCACAGCACCAAGCCTGACAGAGTTCAAGAAGCTTATGGGCAATGCTCTCAGGCACATGGTGTGATTTCTGAGGTTGTCCTGTGCTGAGGTGGGAGTTGGACTTGATGATCCTTGTGGGTCCCTTCAAACTCAGGATATTCTTTGATTCTGTGCCGGGAAGCCCTGCTCTTAGCATGTCCTCCAAAGGACCTTGTGTGTCCTGAACAGCTGCCCACTGGGCAGGTGGATCCCTTGTGGTGGGGTACCTGCCATTCCTTGCACACAGCCCTGCTCTCCTCCCCCCAGGGAGTGTTTTCTAACCCCAAGGGAGCTCGAGCTAAGGCCTGAAAGGATCTTGCAGCACAAAAAAAAAAAAAATCAACACCCTCCTCAGCTGCTTGGTCAGAGCTGCTCCAGCCTTTTGGCTCATGATCCTCTCAGCTTGTCTGGAAACCAGAGCTGGACAAATAATTAATTGCTTGATTTAGTGCTCAAAATGAAAAGGTGGAGGGAGAGAAACTCAACACAGACAAATTTGAGAGACCCTTTATCTTTTCTTTTAAATGTAATGCAGCTCAATTAAAAAAAAAAGTAAAATGAGACTTTTTTGCTTGGAAAACAAAGCATTTTGTTCTTGTCCAAAACTTGTAGTGAAGGAGCAAATAGCTCTGAGCTGTCTGGAAACTGCAGTTTTCAATCAATAACTATTCAGCCAAAAACACTTACCCAGTTCTGCTGGTAACAATGCACAGCAGGCACCTGACAGCCTGGCTCACAGCCATGCCCCTGGCACCTCCCCAGAGGTGGATGGTGTCCTACCTCTTGTGAGCCTTTCCAGGTAGAGTGCCAACATGGGGTTGTTGGAGTCCCTTTGTCTCCTTTTTTGCTGTAATTAACCTAATTAATTTTGCCTGAGGTGATGCAGACTCACAAGCATGTGTAGGGGGTAGGTTTGGCCTGTTGTGCTGGGATATGGTCTCCCTTGTCCCACCAGGGAGCACCACCTGCTGCAGGATGTTCAAGAGCATTTCAAGGGAGCAGGAGGATGTGGGGTTAGTCCCTACCCATGGGCACTGCTAGCTGGAAACTCGGCGTGTCAGTACCACACAGGATGTATTCCCACCCCGTGCTGTATCGGCATGATGCTGGGTGTTCCAGCTGAGCTGATGGCAGAGCTGGAACTGGGGGAGGGCTTGCTGCAGGCTGACTTGGATAAAAGCTGGAGTTCCTGGCTGCTGACCCTGCTCAGCGCTGGCCCCAGGAACTGTTGCAAGCCACAGCAGTGAAAGTGTCAGGAAACGGCAGGGTGAACAGGTATTGATGCCCATAGCACATCCGGAGACCAGGACATGGGGAACTTAATGGATTCAGAGCTGGCCATTAGCTGCAGCACAGACATCAGCAAAATGCAGATAGTAGAAACCTAATTCCACCAGAGAGGAAGGGAGCTGGAGATCAGCTGGAGACAGCTGTTCCTGTTTCAAGAGGCATTGGGGTCCTCCTGCACAGTGCCCAGGCCTGATCCCTCCTGTGCCCAGCCGTGCTGGGTAGGGCAGGGAGGCGTGTGGAGGAGATTTGATTCAGGACTCTGTGGCCTCTGTATCTGCCCTTAGTTAGGCTTGAACTTCACCAGGCCCAGAAGGCGGCCAGTCAGTGTTGATACTTGACCTGCTGAGTATCCTCTTAGTATCAAACAACTTGTAGTCCAGGGAGGTAAAGCTGGAAGCAGTCTATTGAACACCTCCTCTGCGAGTTTCTTGGGGGTCCTTCCAGCTTCTTCTTGGGCTTAAGAGGAGTGAGAGCACTAGGGGACTGTGTTGCTGTCTGGGTGGGCCCCCTTTACTTTGCCTGAGTGTTGTGGCAAAATGCAGCTGCCCAGCTTGTAAGCACTGCAGGACGTCTGGTAGGCTTCAGCCTCCTACGCCAGGCTTGCACATTCTGCTGTGGCACTGCTGTCCCCACGTGTGCCCTGCATGCCCTTTGTGGCTGAGGCTCTGCTGGGCAGCTGAACCCAGTGCCTGGCTGTGGGCACAGAGACTGAGTTTGCAAAATCAGACTGTGTCTAGCAGGGCCTTGTGATCTGAGTCCCTGCCAAGAGGAGCTGCTCCCCTGATACATTCCTGGATTTCAGACATGAAGAGGTAAGCAGCAAGGCATTCCTGTGTCAGACCCAGCCTGAGCTTGCTGGTTTCCTCTGGAAACAAGGAAACAGTCTGGTGACAAGTCTCTGCTTCAGCAGAGAAGCTTGGAGCTCCAACACCCTTCAGAGACTTTTAGCTCTTCCCCAAGTGCTGTGGTTCTGCCAGAGAAGGAGAAGATGGCTTTTTAATGTGACCTCTGCAGAATAAAAAACTGAACTCAGAGTGGCAGAACTGTGTGTGTGGTAATCTTATGGGCCTGAGAAGAGCTTGATGTTTGAGAATGAGCTGTAACTGAGGCAGAGCTGCCCTTTGTCCCAGGAGGATCCTTTCCGGGGTTTTCTCAGCAGCTTGGTGGTGTCCAGGGGCAGTGGAGAGACAAGGATGCTTCCTCCTTTTACAGCATGTGCTGGTATCCAACTCTGTGGGTGCTGCTGGATCCCACCTCGAGAACATGGTAGCTGTTTTGCTAGAGGCTGCCCTTTCCAGGGAAACACAAAGGTGAACCTCTCACTTAAGGTTTGCTTATCATAAGACTGGGGAGGGAGGGACGGCATGGTAATCCGGAGCATGGGGTTTTAATCCTGCTCTCCTGGCCAAATTCCATTCCGCCTCTGTAAATTCCTGCAGCTATCCTGCTCTGCACTGCCTGTGTGGTATCTGCTTGCTGGCACAGCCCCCCTCAAGCGGCAGAATGACAAGCATGGGGAGCAGGACAGGGAGGTGACCCTGAATCATAAGGTACTTTGTCAGATGGGTGCTGCAGTACACATTCAGCAGGTGATCTGCTGAATGAAGAACCAGCCTGTCCCCTCCCATCTCTTTGTAAGAGCAAAAGTGATTATCCCCATTTGCCTCTCTTCAAAGTGTGGTGCCTTTTCTGAGTTGCCAGTCTGGCTGTGCAGCCCTTGTCACAGCTTTCAGGCCCTTTCTCACCTTCTGCAAACCTGGGAAGGTGTTGTGTTGGGCTTCTACTGAGGCAGTCTAAGCAGCTCAGCTAAACTGTCACTGTTCCAAAAATGAGATCTGGAGAAGAATTTGCACCTGAAATCTGTCACCTGCAGCTAGATAAGACAACAGGCACCATAGCTCCATGAAATTGTTCCTCTCCTGGCTGCCCTGCAGCTCTTTACCAGGAACAGTCAGGCTACCTCTTCACTCGTAATGCTTGGGGGGAGGCAGTAGAGGTGGGCAGCAAGCCTGAGGCTGTCTCTGTGCCCCTTCAGGCCCCTGGCTTGGTACCCACAGACAGTGTAGTTGTGCCTCAGCATCCCTCTGCAGGTACACATCAACTCTAAAAGAGACAACAGGCTAAGACACCCTCTCTGCTATGGGCCTTACCGCCAAATGTGATGTTGTGGGAAAACAGAACTGCTCCCCTCTATGCTTGCAGGGCTGGAGGAAACAAGGTAGTGTGATGGCAAAATTTCCACTGCCAGCTTTCCCTAAACATTAACTGCTCACCTGATTATTACTGAGCCGTAGAGAGTGAAGGCCATTCAGGCTGAGCAATGGGGCCTAAAAAGAAAAGGGGATTTCCTGCAAGAGTGGATCTTGGAGGAGTGGAGTGCCAGCACATGGGCAGCTCTTAGGGGGAGCCTGGGGCAAGCAAAGTGGCTGCACTTTCCCAGGAATGAAGGTTGCTTGTGCGTGGAAGGGTGGCCGGCATGCAGCCAGCTTTGGGCTCCTGCCCACGCCTCAGAGGTTGGTGTGAGCATGCACTGGTGTTTGTGCAGCTGCCCAGCTCTGCTGGCGTGACATTCCCTGTCCCCTGGCCATTGCCTTGTTGTCACTGGAGGCACAGTGTCCCAAGCATGAGACAAGACTTGGGTCCTGCCTGCCCCTTCCCTGGTATCCACTGTCAGCTTCTTCCAGCCCAAGGGAGGACAGGGGTGCCTTTTTCCGTCACGGTGGTTGTGTCCCCTGATGCCTGCTGAAGCAGGAGCTCTTTGCTCCTGGGAAGAATGTGGGGGAGGGAGGATAACCTGCTGTGAACAGCATTTCTGCCCTGCACCCGCGCCGGGGTTGGAAGCCGGCAGTATTGGGAAACCTCTCGTCTTACTGCTGGCTGCGCTTGTCTGGTGAGCAAGGAGACTGAGGAGGGAGCGGAGAGGCCCCATGCCATGGCTGCAGGGACAGCCAGAGCCGTGAGCTTCACGTGCTGTGCCATGGCTGCTGGCACCACTGTGCCCCTTGCTTCCAGCCTTGCCCTCCACTTGCTGTGCCTCTAATGTTTCACAGAGGAGGAGAGGCTGCGTAGCTGCCTTCTGGCTTGCCATCTTCACCCCCATGAGCACCCTAAAAATGCCCCTGCCATGTCTTGCTCCCCTATACCTGTTCCTGCCCTGGCTGGAGAGGGCCTGACTGAGTCTCAAAGCACTCGCTCTTGGCGCTGGGAGCAAAACAAGGTATGGTGGCCAGGACAAGCATGTGGGGAGACTGTGGAGGTCAGCTGGAGCAGGAGCTGGTTTCCTCTGCTGGAGCAGGTGCTGTTGGCAGTGGGCTGCAGGAGGTCTGGACTGCTCCCAAAGCACGGGTAAGCCCTGCGTGGCCACTGCCTCAGCTGGAGCACAGGATGGGTACCTGGGGCAGGGCAGGACGGCTCCGGGAGCTGAGCGTGTGCCCCGGGGCGGCTGTGGGAGCAAAGGGAAACGCCCCTGCTCTGGCGAGCCGCCGGCTCAGAGCAGCAGCAGGGCAGCCCCGGCGTTTCCTCTCCCTGCCGGGCAGGGCTGGGCTGAAGGGCGCTGCTGAGGAGCCGCTGCCTATCGTACCGGGACTCTGCAAGGCCGAGCAGGAGCTGCCCGAGCTGCTGGGAGGGAGGTGAGCGTGCCTCCCAGGGCAGCCACCTGGGTGCTGCTGTGGATGTGCGGGCAGGCCGGGGCAAGCCGCGCCTCGCCCGGGGCTCTGGGGTGGGGGTAATTCACATTGCAGCCGAGTGCTGCGCAGGCACTGCTCCGCATCCCAGCCCTCTGCCTGCTGCCGCTCCCGGCCTCCTCCCAGCGCACCCGGCCCCCTCCAGCCGCCCGCAGCACCGCACACCCCGGCAGGGGCTTCTCCTCCTGCCCAGCCCCGGGGCGCGGCGGGGGGAGCTGCAGGTAGAGCCTCTCTCTGCATAGTTAGCATTCCCATCCTCCTGCTCCTCCTTCCACCATCCTGATCCTGCTGACTCCTGGGGCGCTGGACGGCTCTGCTTGAACACTGCACCCTTTCAGTGAGCCCTGCTCTTCTGGGCCAGAACAAGGGTGAGACAGCAGGGGAGCAGTTCTTTCCCTTTCAGATCCACAGTAGGACTTGCACTCTGCTGATGGGCAAGTGCTCTGACGGTGGCCAATATCTCTTTGCTCTGGGTAGCAGCAAGGTCTGCATCCCACTCTCGCCATATTTGCATCCCAGGTAGGCTGTGGAGCTTTGCCAGTCATGAGGAGAACAGGTGGGCTCTGCCACCATCCTGAGGCCCCCGAAGATCTCTCAGTGAGAACAAAGTCTTCTGCACCTGCCCCAATAAAGGAGGAGGCAGGTGCTAGGAAGGGAGTATATAATCCTGATGCTTCCTTTTTTCACTCCGAGGGAGGGATATTGAGGCCTGGGAGTGGGAAGGGGGCTGCAAGGAGGACAGATTCCTCCCAATTTACTTCGGGCAACTCTATGCCCCTGGCGCTGGGGGCTCTTGAGTAGAAAGCGAATTTAATCTCTTGTTTTGTTTGTTCTTTCTTCCTCTGAAAGGGGGGCCGGCGGGGTGTGCGGGGGGAGCTTGGGTTTGAGAGCGGGGAGGAGGGGGAAAGTGTCAGATCTAGAAGGGAGGAGTAAAGGGAGGACAGGGAACGGCAGCCCCGGGAGGGAGCAGCAGCACTGGGCTGCCAGCCGGCTTGGGAGGCGCCGGGAAAGGAGGAGGCGAGGGGAGAGGCAGGTAAGGAAATCAGCGCCTGGGGGAAGGCAAGCAGCCAGGCGAGGAGCAGCACCAGGGGTGGCAGGAGGGGTGGGGGTGCTCTGAGGTGGGGAATGGATGGATCCTTGCATGCCTCTAGAAGAGGTTTTGAAAAGTGACTTGCTGCTGGTCCCATCTGGTCCCGCAGAATTGCCATCCTATTAGTATGTTCACATGCAGGCTGGGGACTGAGTACCATTCCTGCAGTGAGGGGCCGTGGGGGCAAGTGGGAGCAGTGTGCCATCATCTTCTCTCTGCTTTGTGCTAAAGTTGCTTCCCTGCCCCTCAGCTTCCCTGAATGCTGGGTGCTGGCTGACCTCCCTGGCCTTGCCTCACCATGCCCCCCTGTCATCCCGCTCCTGCCTGGCCTGAACAGCCCTCCAACTTTGCGTGAACCTCGGCATGTGGGATGGGAGACAGGCTGGCAGCAGCACGTGGAGACCTCGCCGTGTCCAGCATGGCCCGTGGCTGTGGCAGAGGAGGGGGGCCTGGGCCTGGCGTGCTCCATGTGTCAGCTCCCCCTTCCCTGCCGTGCCTGTGCTTGGCCTGCTCTGTAGAGCACAAAGCAGGCCAAGCCCGGGCCTGGCTTGCAGGGAGCTGTGATGCCAGTAGACGCCCTCTCTGCCAGGAAAAGGGGTGCAGCTCTCTGTAAGGGCTGTGCCTGCTGCCACGGGAGCTCAGCATCTCCAGTGGGCTGGCGTGGCCGTCCCCCGGCCCTTGTAGAGCCTGGCTATCCCTCCCTGAGGGTGCGTGGGGCCATCCATCTGCAATTCCGCCGGCGGGCTGGAGCTTACACCCGGCCCCAGGGGCCGCGGGGAGGGTCGGGGGGCGGTGTGCGTTCTCCAAGGCTCCAGCCCCCGCGGCCCCATGGGCATCTGCACATCAATGGGCTCCAGCGGGCTGTGTGCAGGGGGAGCAGACCCTAATCCGGCCCATTCAGCCCGACGGCAGCTTTTGTTGTCCAGCTGTGGCTGCGCCGAGGGCAGGGGTGCGGAGCAGGGCAGGCTGCGGCGGGCCAGGCGTCTCCTTCCTTCCCCGCGGAGTCCTGGCCTGCCCGGGCACCTGGCTCCGCGGGGTCCCGGGCCGGGCTCTGCCCGTCGGGGCAGCGTCCGCCGGCGGCGGAGCAATGAGAGCGGCCTGAGGAGGAGTCCCAGCCGGGGAGCGGCTTCCCCGGAGGTGTTAGGGGTTTTCCCATCGAAGTGGGCGGGCGGCGCTTGGGTGCGGGAGTTTCCCGAGCCCCCCGGCCCTGCCTAGCTCCGCTCCAGCCGAGGCGGCGGGGGAGGCACCGCGCCCCTCCCACGGGCAGGCTCCGGCACCCCCGCCCGGCTCCGGAGGGCCCCTTAGCATTATTACCTCTCCCCTCCTCTGTGAGCCCTAGGCCTGGGGGATGCAGGGAGCAAGGCATAGAGCTGGGGTAAAATCTCTTGGAAACCCCATTTCCTTCCTATCCCCATTTCCCTCCATNGTCTGGATGGTGGGACAAGTCTAGAGGGGTGAATGTTCCATCATGGGCAGGTAATGGGTGTCTGTTTCGCTGCTTCAGTTGCCCAGGTACTGTCCTGGAGGGAGTAGGTGATGGAGGATGTCCTTCTGGAGAGATACTGGCACACCTGGGTGTGAGCTACTGGTGACATCTCTCTTTTCCTTTGTCCCTCACAGGTTCTAGGATGCCAGGGCCAGCCGGACTCGGGTTGCCCACCTGATCCTTGTTGCCCGTGTCCTGCCAGCACATCATGTTGCGCTCCTGGCGCATGAAGCTGAAGTTGCTGCTTGCCACAGTGACCCTGGCCATTCTCCTCTCCTGGCTCTACCTCTTTGTGGGCAGCCTCGAATGTGAGTGAGTCCTTCCCGTCATCCTCAGATCAAGGGACAGTCCACAACAGAGGGTGGGCAGGGGGGATTTGGCCTTGGTGTGGTTGCTCTGGCCATGCAAGTCACTGCAGGTGTACCTGACTTGAGGACATCTCCAGGAGATCAGGAAAGCAGAGCTGAGATGTTGGCTGAGCACTTGTGAGGCGTGCTGGAACCTCTCAGTTGTGGCTCTGCCCCACCGTTCGCACCTGGTCTCTGCTGGCTTTGCCATGCCCTTTGCCTTCCCCTGTCTCTTCCACAGATGGCCGCTTCCTCCTGCTGCCGCCGTGTCTGGGCGAGCAGGCGAGCCGGGATGTGGAGCGGGAGGCGCTGGCCTCGCGGGTGCGCAGGGTGGAGCAGGAGAACCAGCAGCTCCGGCTGCAGCTGGGCCAGGCTCAGGCGGAGGGCAGCGATGGCAGCCCGCAGTGGGGGGCTTCTGCCGAGGACAGAGACCCCCCTGGGGGCGACAGGAGCAACCACACGGCCTGCCCCAAGCAGCGGACAGTGCACAAGTGTGAGGTGGGTGATGGCACCAGCGCGTTGGCATTGTGGATAGGGAATGTCAGATGGGAGGCTGGGGCCCTGTGGAGCATGGATGTGTGTGCAACTCATCTGACACTGCTCTCCCTGTGCTCTGGCCATGCTGGGGCCTCATCCTGGCTCTCCACGATGCTCAGTGGGTGAAGGTATCTTCCTTCTCCAGAAAAAGAGACCAGACAGGAGGAGTTGGCAGCAAGACTACTACTCCCCATTTCTGAGTTAGGGAACTCCCACCTCTCTTTGGGTCTCCTTCTGCATGGGAAAGGTTGGGCTTTGAAGCTTCTCCCTGTTGTGTGGTCCCAGGGAGGAGCTGACAGCTCCTGCAAGGAGAGGGTGTCCATTCTCAAAAAGGCACCGTTTGTCTTTGGGCAGCTCCTTCACGTTGCAATTGTGTGTGCTGGGCACAATGCGAGCCGGGACGTGGTGACCCTGGTGAAATCCATCCTCTTCCACAGGTAATGGGGAGATGTTGTGCTAGAGGCCTGCTGGTTGGGGTTCTACAGGCTGCAGCAGGGCAGTGCTGCAGAAGAGGGGCTCTAGAACCTCTCTCTACCCCTTGTGCCACTGCTTGGAGGGACAGAGGGGTATTTGTTTACCCCAGAGGGTTTTTTTTTCCATTTGCCCCCTCATCTGATGTCTGTCCCACAGGAGGGATGGGGGACTGTGCCCTCTAAATTCTGCTGTGATGCTGAATATTGCTGTGCTTGCCCTTGGCAGGAAAAACCCCCTCCACTTTCACTTCATCACGGATTCAGTGGCTCACCAGATCCTCCAGACACTCTTCCAGTCCTGGATGGTGCCTTCCGTCCACGTCAGCTTCTACAATGCCGATGACTTGAAGGCAGGTGCTTGCCCTCCCTTTGCCCTGTCCCAAGCCAATGCTTAGAGGGTCAAGGGGAGCAGCAGAGAGGGATGAGTGGATAGAGGGTGATTAATTTTTCTTGCTGATCTCTGGCTTGCCCTCTCTTCTTTCTGGGCTTGCTGCTGGTGCTGCTGAGAGAGGAGCACAAAGCTGGTACTGGCAGGATGGGGAGGTGCCTTGCAGTAGCAGTGCCTCAGTGGCAGAGCCGAGTGCCCCAATGAAACACTGGGGTCCAGGTGGGGGTTCTGGTGGCTGGAGGAAATGCTCCAGGCTCGGCTGGCTCCACAGCTCTGCATGCCCTTCTGTTGCTGGCCTCCTCTGCACGGGGTGCCGGGACCTGCAGCTGTCCTGCCTGGGCAGGGAAAGGCTATGGCCATGCCCAGCCCTGAGGTGTGTTGCCTTGCAGCCAGAGGTGTCATGGATCCCCAACAAGCACTATTCCGGCATCTATGGGCTGATGAAGCTGACTCTTACCAAGGCACTACCCTCCAACCTCTCCAAGGTCATTGTCTTGGACACGGACATCACCTTCGCCACCGACATTGCTGAGCTTTGGGCTGTCTTCGGAAAATTTTCTGGTGAGGACAGGGTGCCCCTGGGGCCCTGGCAGGGCCTTGGATGCTGGGCTCCGTGCCTGCCTGCCACAGCACCAGCACAGTGGTCCTTGTTGGGTCCTCTGAACCAACAGCAGGATGAGCTGTGTCCATGTCCTTCTGTTTCCTCAGAAAAGCAGGTGATTGGGCTGGTGGAGAATCAGAGTGACTGGTACTTAGGCAACCTGTGGAAAAACCACAAACCATGGCCAGCCCTGGGACGTGGCTTCAACACGGGTGAGTGTGGGCTGCCGGGTGGGAGGTGCAGTCTCATGGCACGTGCAGCTGAGGTGGCACTTGGCACAGGGAGACTGGGAGAGGCTGAGGTAAGGTAGGAAAGTGGTGGGCACAAGAGGACTGCTGCAGCATCCCAGGGTTGTGTTGGTGGGCATAGAGAAGTGGAATGTCCCCGGGGCTGAAGGCATGCACGCAGCTGTGCCTCTGCTCTGTAGTGGCTGGGTGTTCTCTCAGTGACCCATGCCCTCTCCCTGGCACTCAGGGGTGATCCTACTCCTGCTGGACCGCCTGCGTCGCCTGGGCTGGGAGCAGATGTGGCGGCTGACAGCGGAGCGGGAGCTCATGAGCATGCTCTCCACCTCGCTGGCTGATCAGGTAACTGTCCCTGCTCTGGGGCAGGATGGTCCTGCATTCCCATAGCTCTGCTGGCACTGGGGATCTTCCTCATCCACCCGTGCACTCACCTTTCTCTCTCCTAGGATATCTTCAATGCGGTGATCAAGCAGGACCCATCTCTGGTGTACCGGCTTCCCTGCTTCTGGAATGTGCAGCTCTCTGACCACACTCGCTCAGAGCAGTGCTACACTGAGCTCTCAGATCTCAAGGTGGGTGGGGTTGTCGCTTTTGAGACTGGGGAGGGCCTGAAGGACAGTGCAGGCCCTGGAGGTCTAGGGGAGTCAGTATGGGGTCTGAGGGCTTGTGTTGCTGACTTCCCTTACATGGGGTGACACACTACTGCTCAGGTGATCCACTGGAACTCTCCTAAGAAGCTGCGGGTGAAGAACAAGCACGTGGAGTTCTTCCGTAACCTCTACCTGACCTTCTTGGAGTATGATGGGAACCTGCTGCGCAGGGAACTTTTTGGCTGTTCCAGTCTTCCCAGCCCACCCAGGGACCAGGTGAGACTGACTGTGACTCTGCCCCCAACTCCAGAGCTTTGAGTGAGCAGACCTCATGGAACCTCCCCTGGGGTTCCTACTCTCCCTCACCTCCATGGTGTTGCAGTTGCAGCAGGCGCTGGAAGAGTTGGATGAGGACGATCCCTGCTATGACTTTCGTCAGCAGCACCTCATGCAGCACCGCATCCACCTGTTCTTCCTGCAGTACGAGTTCCTGGCCCTTCCCAACCCCACCGATGTCACCCTCGTGGCCCAGCTCTCCATGGACAGGTACTTGCTAGTAGGACTGGTGGGAAGCTGGAACCCACCTCCACTCCTCTGGGCAGGCTCCACAGCTTTGGAGCTACCAGGGAATCTTATTTCATCATTCTCATGCCAGCATTTGGCAGTGAAGAACTACACTCCAAGCTGGGAGCATCAGTTCTTCCTGCTCCCTCCTGAACCGGGCGTGACTGGCACGTGGCTCTCTGGAGGGGCCCAGTTCTGGGTTTGGCTCAGAAGCTGCCACAGGGCATGTCTTTGCTCAGGCTGTGCCCTCTGCTTCCAGGTTACAGATGCTGGAGGCCATCTGCAAGCACTGGGCAGGCCCCATCAGCCTGGCGCTGTACATGTCGGACGCCGAGGCGCAGCAGTTCCTGCGCTACGCCCAGGCCTCGGAGGTGCTGAGCGCCCGCCGCAACGTCGCCTACCACATTGTCTACAAGGAGGGGCAGTTCTACCCCATCAACCTCCTGCGCAACGTGGCCCTGGCCAACACACAGACACCGTACGTCTTCCTGACAGACATCGACTTCCTGCCTATGTATGGCCTCTACGATTACCTCAGGTAAGGCTTTTTCCAGCTGGCTCTTGCTCAACCTGCTGGGTTCCCCAAGCACCAGAGTTTTCAGGAAGTGCCCTGAGCAGCAGCTCTCAATATGCAGAAACTGTTTCCTTTGTGTTCAGCCTTGGGGTCCTGCCCTTACTTTTGTCAGACACCAGTGGATAAGGAGCTGTGACTGTGAGAGTTGTCCTGTTCCTCCTACCCCTGCATGGTACCACTGCAAATTCTCAAAACCCATTAATACCTGGAGTAGTGGGCAGGCTGGAAGGGTTGAGGAGGGAGGCTGTGGCCATGCCTTACAGTCAGGGAGATCTCACACTCTTCCTACTACCACAGGAACTCCATCCAACAGCTGGAGCTGCCCCAGAGGAAGGCAGCTCTCATCGTGCCGGCGTTTGAGACCCTACACTACCGTCTGACCTTTCCCAAATCCAAAGCAGAGCTGCTCTCCATGCTGGACATGGGCTCCCTCTACACCTTCAGGTAGGGACTAGCACTGTCCTGCCATCCAAGCAGAAGCCAGCCATGTACCCCTGTGCCTTTAGGCTGTGCACCCCTGTCTCGGGGTGGGTAGCAGACCCCCTGCATCCTCTACCGTCTCAGTCTCTCATTTCCATCTCTCCCCACAGGTACCACGTGTGGCCAAAGGGCCACGCCCCAACGGACTATGCCAAATGGCGGACGGCCACCGTGCCCTACCGTGTGGCATGGCAGCCAGACTTTGAGCCTTACGTTGTAGTGAGGCGAGACTGCCCCAAGTATGACCAGAGGTTCGTGGGCTTCGGCTGGAACAAAGTCTCCCACATCATGGAGCTGGATGCACAGGTGGGTGAGGGGCTCCTGGCACCGTGGAGGCGCCGGGTGTTGGAGGCTTGTGGCTGCGCAGTGACATGTTGGTACCACCAAGCCACTGATGGTAAGGGCTGCTGCTCTGTCCCCAGGAGTACGAGCTGCTGGTCCTGCCCAATGCCTTCATGATCCACATGCCTCATGCCCCCAGCTTCGACATCTCCAAGTTTCGCCTGAGTGCAGGGTACCGGGGCTGCCTCCAGACGCTGCGGGAGGAGTTCCACCAGGACCTGTCACGGCGATACGGGGCTGCTGCACTCAAATACCTCACTGCTGAGAGAAGCCTGTGATGCCTGGGGACAGGGGGTGTGGGGTACAAGCAGCACACTGGAGAAGGGAGGGTGCAGGGCCTCCCTCCTGCCCCTGCCCACCGCCGCAGCCCAGCCCGAGGGAACGGAGTCGGCAGCACAGCCTCTCCAGCCCATCAAAGGGATGCCTGTAGATAAGATGGAAGATGTCAGCTGTAAGAACAGCCAGTGCCTGCAGGTCAAGCTGCTACAGCCTTCCTGTGTTACAGGGGAACCTCCCCATGCCTGGGGCCAGGGGTGGGGTCTCCTCCCTTCCTTCTTTTAGCCGATTTTAGCTTACCTCACCTTGAGGCCTGGCTCCTCCAGAGATCTGGGAGCTGTACCTTACCCTGTTCTGCCTCTGTTCAATGGTCCCAGATCTCAGTCCTCCACATACCCCTCCAGGGCTTTGGTGAGTTGGAGATGAGGTTGTAGAGCAACCCTTTACATTCTTCATGGAGCAGGCTCAGAGGAAACCTTCCAGCACCCTGTGAGGAGCAGCTAGGGAGTGCTGTGAGTAGTTGGAACCTTGGTTCAAACCCAGATCAAGGCTGACTGGTTAATCGGGGGAAATATTATTATTCCCCATCTGTATGGATGCAGTCTCCATCGGAGCTGGCCCCATACAGGTGGTGTGGGAGTCACCCAATGCAGGATGAGATCCCAGAACAGGATGGGCTGTCTGCTGTCCCCAGCAATGAACTCTCAAGATGGACCTGCACCTCCCAGCTGGGAGCAGCCATGCTGGTGACAGACCCTGTCCTGTGCTGGTATTGCCCCACAGGGCAGGGCTGCCAACCATCCCCATGGGCAGAACAGCATCTTCATGAGCCAGCATAGGCTGGGAGAAGTTCCCAGTGGGGACCACTCTGCTCCTCCCCAGCTCTCGGCAGCACAGTTGTTGCCATCAACAATCAGGGACGTGGCTGACACTGGACAAGACCAGCTGATCAGTGTGGCAGGAGCCCCATGCTGGAAGCATCTTGACTGGACACTGTTCTATCGCTATCACACACTGGAGCACAGAGGATGTATTGCTTTCCTCACACTATTTAAATTATTTAATACTTTTCTCGTAAGAAGTCAGTAATTAGGGTGTCTGGGGTTTTTTTTAATCTTTTCTTCTTCCCAGATGATTTTGCTGGTGGCCCTGGAGGCTCTCCAGGCCAGTTGCTGCTGCAGTGTTCACTGTTCTCTTCTTAGCTTTGCTCTGGGCTGCAAGGGCCAGCTCTGTACAGGGTGAGGATTTCCGTCCATGGTGGGAGCGGCTAAGAGGAACCGTAGAAAGTGCAGGGGATGGAAAGGGCACAAGCGCCTCTTGCTTATTCTCTCTTTTTAATTTAATTTTTAAATTAAAGCTTTTTTATTCTTTTTCACATTGTTGTTAAAACTGCCTGGTTATTAATTTTCTTCTGCTGTGAGCCTGCATGTGTTGCCTGGAGGGAAGGCAGCATGAGGAGAAAAATGTAGGAATAGCCCAAGGCACACAGGTGCCCTGCCAGCTCTGAAAGGGCTGGTGGTGCTGGCTGCTGATGGTTCCTGTGCTGCAACAGGCCCCAGGCAGCCTGTTTGCACAGCCAGCACCCCTGAACTGGAGCCTGGGGCATCACAGCTTAGGCACAGAGTCAGTTTAATCACACCCAAGGAGAAGATGTGGCTTCATGTGGCAGTGCTGAAGCTTGTCCCTGAGAGTCTTGACTTGACTCTTGGGAATAAAAGCTGGCTCTGAGGCCCCACGAGACGCCCACTTCGCATCTGCAGGGGGGAGGACGAGGGTGGTTTGCCAGGAGCAAGTGTTGAGGCTTTATTTGGGAAAGGGCTGTAAAGACATTGCTCATCATTGTGAAGCTAAGTGCAGCTCCACCTCAGAGTCCCTAGCAGGCAGCTTTTGTTTAATGCAGCCCAAGCTCACTGATACTGTGCTGCTGCTGCACTAAGCAAGATCAGAGGGTTAGATCAGATCTAGACACTGCTGGAGCTACAGTGGAGCGGTGCTGAGATGGAGCAGGCCTCTTCCAGGTGATTCTTTGGTAGATAGGAGGCAATAGAAATGCTGGCTCTGTGGTTGTTTTGGAAGGTGTGCTAGTATGCCTGTAGCAGGAGGGCTGTACTCCATCATTTTCAGATAATCCTTGCCAGCCTAGACAGTCCGTAGCCCAAAATGTTCCTGCAAGGGTGGAGGTACCTGGAAGTAAGCCCAGCTAGGGTTGGTCTCCATGTGCCCTCTGCCGGGCAGCATCAGATGGGCGGCACCCACAGAGATTGTCTGAACAGAGCACAGCCCCTTTTGGAGCTAAAATTCATTTCTCCTAACGTAGTGCCCTTCTCCCTGCCAAGAAAACAAGCCAGGGAGTTACACAGCCCTCCCACAGAGCCATGCTCAGAAACCCCTCCTGGGGCTGGGAACTTGCTATGGGCACTGCTACAACCGCTGTGCCTGTGGGACCCACTGTCCCCACCTGGTACATACAGCTAAGGAGACAAGAGATTTTACTGTGTTTTATTTAGTAAAATGTTAAAATAAATAAATACAAATTGATCAGATGCTCTGTACCCCCTCCCCCCAACTTTAATTTGCTAAAATCTAAACACATTTGTACCAAAACTGAAACCACAAGGAACCTGAAGGCAGCATATACTGCAAATCACTATGAGCATCAGGCTAAAAAAAATAGAGATATTTAAAAAACCCAAACCAGTTCACAAGTGGGTGTTCTCATGGTGTGATTCTGTGACAACAGAGTAGTACCAGTCAGAAAGGGCATTTTACACCAGGGCCTGCAAGGAAGGGACATTGATGGGGAATGGGGCAGCACAGGTGCCACAGGCTCATGAAGGACAGAGCCCGTGGCTTTGCCATTAAAAACCCAGCTGGGAGAGAAGCTGCCATCATCCCGTGCTGCACCAGGCCCCTGGCTGCAGGGGCAGCGCTGCCAGAACTGGGGGCTGGTCACCAAAATCCCCTGTAGAAATCAGACAGACTGGAGGAAGGACCAGGCTCCGACACAGAGCCCTTCAGGGTGAGCTCCTGCTCTGGGCCCATGCCAGGACTCCTGCTTTACAGCTCAGTCTTGGTGAAACGCAGGTGGGCATGGGGGAATGGGATGAAGCATGGCACACAGGTGGGGTGGTGGCATCAATAAATCTACAGAGATGGTGCTGCTGTGATCGCAGGAACAGGAAGCCATAACTGAAGCCTGAGTATTTTCTCCTAAACAAGCAGGCTGCCTTCACAACCCTCCTGCCCTCAGCTGCAGACATGGGGGGTTTGCAGAGTAGAGCCAGTCAGCTCCCTAAAGAAAACTCGGCATAGGCAGCCACTCCAGTGCTGCACCAGACCTTGCAGGTGGCAGCAGCTCACCACCACCTGTGTCCACTGCTGGTGACACAGCAAAGTCGTTTCCTTCCTCCACAGGAGCCTGGACAGGTCAGCACTAGCAGGCTCCCCCGCTTCCTGCTGTTATCTTGCTTAATCTTTGCCTAATGGAGTTTGGAACACATGCTTTGCTTCTGTGGGGCTGTGAGAGGAAGCCAAGACACCTCTGACCATGTAGGATGGCATCTGGGGGGGACCCTGCGGCTCTAACTGGAGTGAAGCAGCTTGTGGGACATGACTGCTGCTGGCTCTGCCTGTATGGGGCTGCCAGGCAGCTGCCCGAGTCTCAGAGGCTTATGCAGAAGCAAAAACCTTCCTTAAGGAGGGTCTTGGCTGCCTGTCACATATGACATCAGAAACAACTTGGAGACGACACACCTTCTGGAATAGAGAGCTAACAGGTAAGACACTGCCTGGCTCTAGAGTCAATCACTGTTTTGATGTCAGTGATAATTTAAGTAAAGGAACATAAGAGACTATGATTAGAAATTACATATTAGCCCAGAACAAGCAGAAACATGCAGCCTCCCACTGCACCCAGCACGGGGCTTCTCTCAACACTGCCTGCAGCCATGGAAATCTGCTTTTCCAGAGTCAGAATTGCCAGTACCTGCCTTACAGAGGGAAACATGAAGCACAGAGCAATCTCTTTCCCTACCCCAGGAATTCTGGCCCCATCTGAGATGCCAACACCTGAATAACAAGCCAGGGTAACCCCTGCCCTTACACGTGCACAGCATGCACCCAGTGCTGCTGCAGTATCAAACCTCAGTGCTGGGCATCCAAAACCAAGAGTGGCCACAGAACACAGCCCCAGGAGCTGCCCTGTGACACTGCCCCCCTTCCCCACCTGAGCTATACCCCCAAGGCTCACTAATACCTGGTTGCTCACTAAGAAAAGTGTTTTCTTGAAGCACAAAGGCAATAATACTTCATTTGTTTTCCAATAGAACAGATGTAAGAAGGCTGGTGACAAAAGGGCAGGGATTGGTTCAGGTTTACTTTTGCCAGTGTAAATTTAGAAAAAAGAAAAAAGATGCAAAAGGTGGGTGCTGAGCTGATTGATACTGCTCACTGCTGCTGCTGCCTTTCTGTGCCAGCTCTCCACCCACAACAGACAGAGCCACGCTCACAAGGCTTTTGAGTTCCCCAGGCACTCCTGATGGTAAGCAAGTCCTTAAGTACTTCTTCCTTTCTAGAACTGAAGACTGGGCTGAGTTTCTCCATCTGAAGCCTTTGACACCTGCTTGGATACTAGAGAGTGAAGAACAGGCACAGAGCTTATCCCTGGTTACACAGGAGACCTGGGACAGCTGTTTTCCCAGGAGGGTGCCCCATGGTCTGGTTGCTTAAGGTAGCCTAGAGACAGGCCCTCAGCTCCTCACAGGTTACATTAAACTTAACACATGTCCCTTGTTTAGCTGCACTGGTGAAATGCCCCTTTCCACATGTCCCTAAAGAAACCAGATCCTGAGAAAACAGAGAGGCATTGCTCACATAGAGGGATTTTGGCACAGAACTGCCAGATAATGACAGCCCAGAAAACAGGAATCTTCCACAGATACTCCAGGAGGTGGCTGAGAAGTACCTGAATCACACATCCCACTCCACCTCATCTCCTTCACTCACACAGAACCCAGGACCTCTGGGAGCTGATGCTGGTTTCAGCTAGGCTCATTGTAGCACTTGAACAAGGAAGGTGCAACCCCACCAGCAGAGCTGAACCTTTAGCTATTTTGGGAATGTTTATAGCCAAGAAAATGTTTAATTAATACATTCCAGATCACAGTAGGATCTAGCTGCCTCAAGGTCTGCTTGATCTGCCTTATCCCCATATTGTAGCTTAGAAGTCAAATAAGGTTCTCATCAGGATGGAATCAGCAGCAGAAGCAGAGCTAGGGAAGACTAAGTGCCTACTTCCTTTTCCATCTGCACCTAAGCAGCTCTTTTCTCCCACCACACCTGATCCTTTTGGAATACAGACCAACCCATGTCAGAAATCGAGGTAGGATGAAAGAGTGGTTTTGTTCTACTCTTTCCATTGAACTTTCAAACCCTGTAACTGCAGAATACCTGTCTACTCAAAAGGGAGACCTATTCCATTCACTTTCCCTCCTCATGCTTTTCCATATTTTTTCTCTCTGTTCAGCTTTACCCCATGTAATCTTTGTTTCCTTTGCTGCTCCTGCCTTTTCTCTCTTTTCCATCTGCAGCCCTGTACCACCTCTCAAAAGAGGCTTCTGTCCTTTAATTTGTCCCTTGCAGCATCCACCTCTGGCCCGGGGAGATGGGAAGCCCTGGCCTAGCTATTCTCACGAGATACACTGCAGGGACTTGCACAGCACAGTGATTTCCACAGCACAGTGCTCTTAGCAAGCCTCTTTTCCATTCACTACCCCAGGTATTTTAGTAATACTGACAGACTCACACAGGTAAGCTTTTGGTTTTCTGATACAAGCCCACAATTAAATTAACCTCTGGGAGAGGCATTTGTCTTCTCATGGGTCTTTAATTACCAAGCTTACCAGTGCATGGTATAAATAGTTTTCTTTATTGGCAAGTTGATCAACTATGTGCTCAGCCTATACAAGACACAATGATTAAGAAAGTTCTTGCCCCAGATAAGAGAGAAACAGGAGGGAAATGGGAGCTAAGGGTAAAGGATAGAGAGACTCATATTTTTCAAGTATTAACATTCCATTCTGTATGAGTTACAAACAGGACTGAGGCTTAATGAAGGATCTGAGTAAGACAGCAATAACCTGGAGACAAGACATCTGCAGGTCTCACTTTCCCTGACCCCATCTGATTTTTGGGTCATTCCCTGGTCCAGGTCTAACCACTGAAAACAAGGATCCAGCAGCATGTCACTTCAATGTTTGCTCACACACCTGCAGAGACCAGCACCTAGCTGGCTGCTGGAGGGTTCTTTGGACCATTTACCTTCTGAATGCCAGAAACTACAGAATCCATAGTGCTTGAGAATGCTCTTTGCTGAGGTAGTTTGTTGGCCAGGCAAGCCTAAACGCCAAATGAATTAGCTGCACAACAAAACATCTTCCTCTTTCTCCAGGTTCCTGACTCCTACATACTCATCAGAGAACTCTTTGCAGTTATCCAGCAAAGCTGAATTTGCCTTGGATCTCTAGAATTCCAAGGGAGGACAACAGGAGGTGAAGAAGGGTCAAAATGATCCTAGAAAGACAAACTCTGCCCAAAGGGGCGTGTCCACAGGGAAGTGTAACAACCATCGGTATTTTGGTGGTTATCTGAGCAGCTCACTGAGAGAAGCCCTCAGTAAAAGAGTGAATTTTAGTTTAACATCTTAATATGTTATTTTAAAAATGTGTTTCATTAAAAGCATGTATTCATCATTAGTGCTTCAGAAGCCAAGAGGGTGGTGTGCAACCCAGCTGAGGAAAAGAAAAAGAAACATGTGCACTGCAAATTCACAAATGTTTTCTGCTGTATCCACACGAGAAAGAAATTTCAGAGTTTATTCCCTGTATTGTGGGCTGCCACAGCTTGGTGGGGCTAAGAAGGAGATTTCACTCCAGGTTCTCCATGCTGCTTTTCAGGGCTGTCTCTGCAACAATACATGGAAGATGATTCAAAGCCAAGGAGGTCAGAATTAGGTTTCACATTTCTAGACATTTGGAACACAGATTCACTTTTTTTAAGCCTAGCAGAGATAAAATGCAATATTCTTTTTTTCTGCCAACAATAAAACCAATATATCTGTCCATAAAATTATTGCTTCTTTAATTTCCAGGCTTTTAATTCATATCCCCACTGACAGAAACCTGCTTGCAACATACAGCAAAGCCCTGTTTTGCTCATGCAAAACATTAGTTCATCCTACCAACATGGTAACTCCTGGGTAATGATGTCTTGGAAGAATCAGCCATGATACTCACCCTACCTTACAATCATCCCTAGAAGTGTTGCTCGCTCCATGTTTTGTTACAGCACTAAACCCACTGCTGGCTCTAAAGAAAGACAATGAAAACACCAAGGATGATACTAATTCTTCTAGCCAGGTCACAGGCTCACTTTCCCACTCTGACTCCAACACACCTTTCCAGCTGTTTAAAGAACAGATTGTACAGAGAAGGGAAAAAGAAACTTCTGCAATGCTTGCTATATTTCTGAGCAAAGGAGCAGAGTGACTTCTTAAGTCCCTTAGCACTGGACTAAGAGCCAGGACCATTTTTGATATGAGATTCCTTTGTGGTCTCATTTCTTCCCTTATAACAGAGATTTAAAAGCCACTTGTTTCCCACGGATGACAAGCAATGACATAAGAATTAGTTAATATCTTGATGGTAGTCTGGAAATACAAAACCACAGCCATTATGACAGCTTCCCAAAGAGCAGAAGTTTTAGTACAAACTCATTCTATCTCAAATACTACATGAGAAAAAAAAACCCCAAACCAATACAAACCCAAAAGAAAAGATTGAGCTTTAAGATGTCACTGAGTTTAAATATCTCCCTTGATTGGAACCTCTTAGAGCAGCTAGGAAAAAAAACATTTTCCCCTGTATTTAGCAAACATCAATTCCCCTTCCACCCTATTGTTAGTAATTGGGTAGAGATAACTCAAATTTACTGTGTCTACACAGCAGCATCATTGCTAGTGTCAGTGCAGCCCAGGGAATGCTCCTTGGCTGATACAGTTCCAGAGCCAGGAGAAAAAGCATCCCAACAGGATCAATGAGAGAGAAAGAAAATGACCTAAGCATCATCCAAAAGTCTAAGATAATGTTTCTGACAAGTAATGATTAACTAAAGGCATCCTTTTACAGTCTGGAACACAAAAGGGATATAAAATCTGTACTTATCTACTTGGATTCTGGAGACAAGCAGATGCCTCAGGAAAGCAGTAATAGCTGTTTTAACATCTTCTGTCTGGTTAACTGTGTGCAAATTTTAAAATGGCCACTAGTGAATTTTACTTCCATCCTCTCCTGAATGATCCTCTCTGTCAGCAAAGAAAACAGAAGGACTGTTGGGTCTCCAGACATAGCCTCCTACCTCCAAATAGTGCAGTGCTTCCAAGAGAGCTCAGGTTAACACAGAAATAAGAGCATGAGAACCACAAAGACTCAGCACAGCTATCCCTGGAGACAGTCTCTTACCAGGAATGCTTGATGCTTCAGTAGATGCTGTTAAGAATCACTCAAATGGTCGGCTGAAGACCAACATGTTCCAAAAGGCAGCTTCTCCTGAATATCTGGCTGTTAGCTGATGGTTCATATTCTATAGAAGACTCATGCTCAGTTTGTTTTTTCTCTTCAACCCTTGAAATAGACAGTCCTTTGTTTAAATGCTGTGGGTTGCTGGGCTAGTGCTGCCCAATGGTAATGACTGCATTGGTAACTGGATTGATGGAAGGACACTTTTAGTATGATCCATTTTGACAGTGTCTGCCCAGCTGTCTCCTTGCCACTTCTGCTAACTTATCTTTCCAGCTCTCCTAGTTCCAGAACAGAACTCAATCATCAAAAGACAGAGTCAGGGTTATCACTGGTTCAGCTGAGAAGTGCGTGTAAGAGTCACTTTCCCAACTGAGACAAATGTGAGAACTCAGGATATCAGTTCTGAGCTCAGAGCTGAAAATAATGCACACTCCTACAGAAGGAATAAAAGTCCTTAGACGGCAGAAGGGCAACCTAAAGGAGAGGGAATAAAACAGCTCCAAGAACCCCACAGAAGCCCACTTGGCTGGGGCAGCAAAGAAACTCTCTCAGGCTAAGTCATGTCTGGAGTATTCACTTGCTCAGAAATGCACCCTTGAAATGCAAAGCTTTTCTATCTTCCCCTATGAACAGCTGAGCAGGTCTGCCTTGCCACCCAACACATGCTCTCAAGGCCACCACACTGGGGACACTGCCTCACCTTGTGTGTGCCGTGGCTCAACTCTGCTCCCACGGGAAGTAAAGGGAGTTTTCCTGGTACTTCCAGTGGAAATGGGCTTTGCCCAAATGTGTATATGCAGTAGTGAAACTAGACAGCTCTGGGACACAACCCGATGTGACCGGAATCTGCACCCTAAACTGAGCCAGACCCCACAAAGGCAAGCTCTGTGTCCACAGTGAAAAGATTATACATTAGAGATGAACTTCTTGAACAAGAGGGGATATAATGGAGGGTGATTTCAGTCCAACTCACTGTCCTTCATTCTCAAGCTCAAATCAGTCTCTATCACAGAACTATTAAAGCCTTAAACAAGCACACTGCCAACTGCTTTTCTCTGGGTTACAAACACATGGAAGAACGGGAGAGAGATGGTAACAGCAGAGACAAGGCTGGGAGATCCTCCAGGTGGGGTGAGATCCAGCACTGTAGGATTTGATTCTCTTTAGACTTTAGCCAGTAGACGTATGGTAGAACCTATGGAAACTGTCCCATTAGATTTTAGAACACAAACACAGCAGAATGTCATCATAAATAAGCAAAGTCTGTGTTAAAAAATTCTAAGTACACAGCATTTTCTCCAGTTCTGACACCTTTTTAATAGAAATCACTTGTTTAGGAAACAAATAGCACTTTTGTAATTTTTTTTACAATGTTTCTTACCTTGATCTTATTTTAAGTAACACTAGGAAGACCTCAATATCTTTTATTTTCCTTTTTAATTTAAAAAAGTTGTTTTTTTTCCCCCAGATACAAAGATTTTGCCCTTGCATAAAAAAACAGTGCCCAAAACGATGACACAAGGACTCACAAAGACTCACTGTATCTCACTGACACTATTACTTCTAATCTATACCATGCAAGGTCCCATCTACCTCTTTAATTAGACTGTCAGCCTGAAAAACAGCTTTTCTATTCCTTATTTAGTTCTTGTTACCAAAAGAAGAGAAAGGAAGTGAAAGAAAAGGACATTTCTCTGTTGAGTTCACACATCTGGGTTATGTGCTACTTTGTTCAGGATACCTTCGTTGTTTATAAATACAGAAAAGGGATGGAATCTCATTTTCAAGTAATTGATGCACATTTTCTCTTGGGACACCTCCATCCAATACTCCAAGCTGACCCTGGATTCTGGCCCTCTATTTTACCATTCCCAAAACAGGCTTTCTGGATGAGTGTGAGGACCCACAGGCTCTCAGGCACATGGTGTGATTCTTGGGGTGTCCTGCGTAGGGTCAGGAGTTGGACTCTGTGATCCTGATGGGTCCCTTCAAACTCAGCATATTCTATGATTCTATGTGCTGGTTACTCAGTGAAAAGTCCATCTCCTTTCCTTTTGTACATCTCCTGTCTAAACAATAGTAAATACTGCTTATTTGATAGACTTGTCCCTTCTGGGCACTGGGATGTGATAATTTATATTTCTGTTTTTTTGGTTTAATAGTACTGAGAGTTTAGAAACAGGAAAAGCCCATAGGCTCTTTGGACTTGTTTTTGTTTTCCCCTAGCTAAACAAACTGTTCTGCAAATAGGAACTTGAAACCTGCTCTCCTCCCTTATCCCTGCTCCTCACCCCAAACAAAAATAAAACAAACCTATAGTGGCTGTGGAGGCTGCTGCAGGCACACACTGGTGTAAAATATAGAGAGAGTAAATATATTATTTCACTTGGCATGGTGCTGGCAAAGAACCCCCAGCTGGCACTATTCATGTAACATGATCCAAACACACAGAATAAGAAGGATCAATTGGCAAACTCCGGTGCCGCCTGGCACAAGCATCTTCACGCTCTCTCTGGAACCAAAGAACTAAAGAATTCTGCACTTTCCAGAAGAAATCCAGTTTTGCTTTTCTAGAGTTTCTTTATTTTGCTCTTTCTCCTCGCCGCCACCTCCCTTGGCTCCTTCTTAACTTCACTGTGTTATTTAGTCTCATCGCCCTTGTTACAGTTCACCATGCAGCTCTGGGAAGGGGAGGGGGCTAAGGTGGAGGTGGCAGCATTAGTATTGTTAGTGGAGTCCATGCCGTTGGAGATGGCTACTGAATTGACCTCAGAGTTTATGGGCTTTGAAAGGTCGATGCCTTGGATGAGGCGGATCAGCTGTTTTACCTTCTCCAAGGAGCTGTGCATCTCCTTCTGTTTTGCAAGGATGGTATTCTTCATTTCCATGCATTTCTACAGCAAAGTAGAAAATCAGTAATAAGTTTGAGCTTATGAACGAAAGAAAGTAAGAGAAGGAATATGATGTTCACAGATCTAAATTGTAAGTATGCAGAAAAGACTGCAGCTGCAACTTTACTTTTCCAGCCTAGAAGAAAAAGAGTCTCTAGGCTGTGTTCAGAGGAGAATTCATATCTGCAGGCTGAGGAAATAAATTGCCAAGATATAGCTGTCACCTGGTATGGCTCCCTTTCATTCCAAGGTCTTGTGCAAATGAACACAGACAGCTCCAGTCTTTTGTGTTTCTTTTGAAGGAAAACTTCCAAGTGTATGTTCTTACTATTTTTTCTATTAGCATTGCATTACTGAAATATCTTTAACTCAGATCTGCAAGCTCAGGCATCTCACTGCAGCTGACTGCTGACAGTGTGTGTGCAAACCATTAATGGGATACAGCCTTTGCTTTCACAAACATTTTAGTAGGAACATCACTTCCTTCTCTCAATAAGTAAAAGGGCACTTGAAAAGGAAGCCAAACTCCTCTTCACTTGAAAATCTTGTTTTGTGGCCACTTCATTCTCTTAGAAGTGGCAGTAACATAGCTAACTCATCAGCTAAGTGTCAGGGCAAGGTAACATTAAAAAAACCCACAAATGATGTTTCAAGAGTGAAAAACTGCTTTTATATATATATTTGAAACTCACAAAAATGACAGAATAGTAGCTATGTCTGTTACATTCTGGTTTTTACATGAAAATGGCAACCTTCCTTCATTTTTAAAATGTTTTATCCATGTTGCTCTCCAGACACTGCTGCTTTTAGCTTTACTGTTTTCACATGCAGCTCATGGCATCAAAATAACTCTAAAACATCTAGACCTAATATGCCTGTTTTGGACAGGTCCAATGTAAGTATGAACATTCTCTTTGCCCACTGCCAATCCCTCATGTTAAGGCCTTGTATCTGCTTGGGTACATCATTGAGAAACAGTGTTAGTTGTCCAGTGCTGCTCAGGTTACACTCAGCTGCTGCTAACCAGAAAGAAGGTGACATGGATACTTTTGCTCTACTAGGCAAAGACAGGCAGCCTGGAAAGTGCATTTCTATCTAAAAAGTCGGTAATTATGAATTCAGCCTTACAGATGTTGCCACACAGGAGATTCTGCATTTTTTCATTGTGTGGTATTGACTAGGGCTGCACCAAGGAGGAGCTCAAACTTTACACTGGCATCTCAAGAGACTAATCTACACATTAAAGCAAGGAGAGTGACCAAATCAATATGTTCCAATTACTGCAATAAACTAAGGTGGAAACTAAGGTTTCTGGCTTGAAGTATGACATTGTCTAGTTAATACCATGCAGAGGCATGTGCAGTGTCCAGCTGCTGACTGCCAAGGCAACACATCAAGGTCCTGAGAGTCAGCCCTGAGTAAATGGTTGCTTTTGCATCAGAAAGGTCTGGAGAATGCACCAAGGCTGTAACTCTCACTACACACAGAGGCACAACCATTCTTGTTTAAGTGAGCCACTGGAGAGATGGACTCAATCTACTGCCCACAGACAAAAACACTCTGGGTCATTTTTGTCACCTGCTGATATTATATGCCACCATATGTCTACCTACATGTTCAGCGTGGATCATATATAAGAGACTCGATGTAGGTATATGTTGCCTTTATTTAATTCCTGTTCCCCAAAAAAGCAAAGGAAAACACTCACTCAATTCTAAATAAATCCAGTGGATGACAGGTCTGGTATATGGAGTTGCTCTACAATCTTTTCTCCCTGCATTGTGGCACCAGAACACAGGTGAAGGGTTATATGGGAGGACAATACTCACTGTTATAGAATTGCTGAGCTGTTTGACCTTCTGCTCTAGTTGTTCTCTTTCCTGTTTTAAATCTGAACTCCATTTAAGTAGTTTCTGTTTTTCCTCTTCTTTTGCTGCAAAACAGAGTATTAAACAGGGTATTTTAAATATTTCTCTTACGATAGTGGAGAGAGGGTCTAAAGTGCTTCATGTAAAGAGGGGAATTGTGTTTAAACCAATGCTTAACAACTTGTGCACTGAATCACTCCCAAAATTTTACCTACATACACAAGCATAACAGGCTTAAGAAATATTTAGACTGCTATTTTCACTTCACTAGTGATTCAGGTTATTTCCTTTTGTAAGACAAAATTTCCTTTTGTAAAGGAAGTAACGGTCTATCCCACTCCCAAAATAACATCTTCCATTATTAAAAGTGAAAGAAAAGCGGTCATCATTTTCTTACCTGCTTTATATGCAATATATGAATGAACAATCGCTAAAGTTCCTGGCCATGGGATTGCTTCTTCCTTCTTTAGCATCTGAAAGAAAATTTTCATAGAGATTTAGCTAGGAAAAAACCTACCTCAGAGAAAGCAAAAAGGAGAGAAGGATGGAAAGATTGAGGATTTTCTTTCATGGCTATCATTAGCCTCAGCCCTGTTAACATGAAGCTTCACAGACCTGATCTGAGATTTAACAGAGGGAATTATTCACAACTGTATTGTGGCTCCTACAAAGCAAGCCTATTTCTTACAAATGTCAGCATTTTCCTAAATTCTCTCCATAGCCACAAATAAAGTTGACTAATGATACTGAACAACTTAAAAGAGGAATGAAAGGATAATAGATCTGAACTCAAAAGTTGCCAGGAGACATAAACATTACTTCATGGTTCAGACAAATTGCTGATCTTAGTTGTACTGGGAAAAAAAAAAAGATTTCCTGCTGCAGCCTAGTCTCCACACCACCCATTCAAACATCACACTTCTGGCTAGCAAAACGTGAAACTGTCCTATCACCCCTTCTTATCAGAATCATCTTAATAGATCTGTCAAACTCTGTTTATAAGGGTAAGCACCATTTATGCCTTTCAGATCCTTCCTACATTTTACTTCCTAGCAAACTTTAAGAGGAAGGACACTTATTTTAAGTACATGATCAGAGTGAAGAAGAGTCCTCTGAAGACAGACTATTTGGTCAGTTTATAGTGAAGTTACTCAAATTTCCTCCTTAATTTTGTTGGAAGCTATCATGAAGAGGAGGGATAAAGTGAGAGTAGGCAAGAGCAGGAGACCCAAGTCATAATACTCCCTCCTCTCTGGCAACTACTGAGCAAATTGCTTGAGTTTTGCATTTTCATTCTTCTGAGCAGCACATCATAGGTCTGGCTGTTTTCTTATGCTACCACCTGGCACATCAAAGGCCATGTGGGTAACCAAGCAATGTGCTGTGTTAGACAGGATACAGCTTTAGACTACCTGTTACCAGCAATCCTTTGCAATTTGTAGAGTTCCATGGAAGGGTTAGGAGTACAACAGTTTACTTCTTCATCTTGTAATCTCAATGCAATTGTAAACAAAATATTAAAATATAACCTGCTCACTTCAACTGTACATTTTCAGAGAGTGATCTGGAAGGAAACTCTTCACCTATACTCATTATACTGATGCTGGATGACATTATTAAAGAGATCACTGAAGACAACCTTTCTGATGTCTGATTTGTATAAGCAAACAGGGGCTTATATGTGCTCTATCGAGGTAGGCTTGTGCAAAATGTTTTATTTATTTGTCCAGAAGAATATACTAATAACTTCTGAAGAACCAATTAGCTTAAGATGAACAGCAGCATTTCTATGGACTGTAGATAATCTTTCCCAAAATTTTGCATACTTTGACCCAGAAAAAGAATAAAAACATAAGGGTAACAAAGACCCCAAATTCGGAAGTAAGACCTGACAGTTTTGTATTAGCACATGTTCCAACAGAGGCAATAATTCAATTAAATTCACACAAGCCTTATTGAATATGAAATAGATTTGTTCAGTGTCAGGCTGTCTTGGTTTAAGTAATGCAAGCAATCAGGTTATTTTCTTTAACACCAAAAAATCTTCACACACATTGTACATAGCTCCCTGTCTGTCAAAAAATACCTGGTCTTGACATTTGGGACAGATCCACATGCCCTTAGGAATGGTTTTCAGAGGTGGGTCCAGACAATCCAGGTGATAAACACGTGAACATGTGTCACACATCAGCAACTGCCCGCTTTTTCTGCAAACGCTGCAAAAATCCTCATGGATATCACCCTACAAAATGGAGGGGAAAGGGTTTGGGTGAGAGAAAGTGAGAGAGAAGGCAATAAGTGAACTTTGACCTTTGATATCTACATCTTAGTTGAATTCAAGGTTTACAGCACAAACTGTTTCTAAGAGGATTCCAAAAGGTCAAGCTGTTTCTAGACTGTGAAACAGGAAAACCATGCCAGATGTCAGAAACACTGACATCTGTCCTTCCAAACACTTCCTCTGTCCTCCCAAGGCAAAATGGTACAGCAAACACTTATATAGCTTCTCTTAACAATTGCTACCCCATAGCCTTTCTTCTTTAAGATTCCCTCTTTACCCTGATCTTTTTATTTGCCTGAAGTGATGAGCTATCCACTTTCTTAACCCTCTTGATTTTTGGATATAAGCCCAACTCCACTCCAGGAATGCTAATTAGGCTGCCTCTTGCCAGTAATAGTATGTAAGAAACCCCAACTGAGTGATTTAAAAGAACACTGTTAAATATTTAGGTCACCTTTAAAAATGAAACTGTAAGGAAAAGGTGTTGTGCTTCTATATGAAAAAGAATAGAATCAATCATGTTCGGAGATAATTCTTTTTACTTCACTTAGGCTACCTCAAGTTGCACCAAAACAGCTGTGACTCAAAACTTTCTCATTCTCTATATAGAGTGAATTGTTTCACCACTAACACAGACTGAGAGCCAGGATGAAAGAATACCAGGAGAAATTTTTTGTCATTTTTTTTAAAAGAAAGAATGGAAAAAAATGACTGGCCGTGTCTTTTAAAACAATTAGGTTTAGTTACTGTTGCATTTTCATCAGAGAGAGTTCTTTTCTACAGCCATTAACATCCAAAAAAGGTAGGTCTGATTCTTATTTATTTTTCTTCTCTCTCTCCTCCTGTTTTGATTTGATTTTCAGATATTTGAATGAAGAGGCATGATAGAAAGGTGGCTTGGTGTCCATGGAGGAAGTATGGGGCACCCCACCCTCTCCTGTGACCAACAGGCTGTCCTGGCAACTCCACGTGTTCAAGGCCCCATCTGGTATCTGAAGTACACACTTGTCACGGACTTAAAATGAAGTTTCACACACACCCCAGATTTGCAAGACTGTAATCACAAGATGTGTGTGTGGAGCAGAACTGTGGGTACACACTCTCCTGTAAGAAATACCAGCGTATGCAAGGTTTCATTGTGGCACAGATCACCTCTCACACATGCAAACAATTTCTATCAATTTGGAGGGACAGCAGACTAGGCCATGCACTCACACATTAAGGCAAGAAAAATTACAGTAATCTGCGCTATGGATGACATAATACATATGTAAAAAGAATGACACATGAGCAATCTGCTCAGGTTTCTACTTCCCAGCTCTATTGCTGATGAGGCCCTTCTTCAAGGGGAAGGCTATTCTTAATTCCCAAGGTTAACACTGATTTAATGTTTTGTAAAGGAGCAATCTTCAGTGAATTTTCAGTGCCGTGTTTTGGATCCATAACTCCCAGGGATCGTTGAGAGCTGAGTTATGGTATTACTTCACCTTTATCACTAAAGATTCCTCAGTGTTAAATGAAGATCTAAATGAGCAACACTTCATGCTTCTTGTGAAGTGATGTGTTGTAACCAGGCTGGGAAGAACTTCGTGCATTCTCTGAGTACAAGGAAAAGGTGCAAGGCAAAAGATATCATATAAGCTAAAATAAAATCCTCTTCAAGATAAGGAGAAGTTTAAGAGGGGAATTCTCTCATTTTAGGAAAAAAAAATTCTATTCTAGATAATTATGTATCTTAAGATGATTTAGTTGCCGCAGACTACACAATGGCTCTTGGTAACAAAGTGCAAAATTACTGGTGTGCTGAAAACCAAACCTGTTATGCCTCATACCCTGCAGAAAGAGTCCTACAAAAGAGACACATATGCAGTTCTTCTTGAGGGGGAGACATTTAAAAATTTAGACCCAGAATATCCCAAATTCAATTGAGTACTGCAAAACCTGCAGTGATACAGGTGACCAGTGCACAGTGCAGCTGAATACATGGAGATGCCAACACACATGCACAGAATTCACTGTCCTATTTTTGGTAATGCAAAATTCAGGGCAATTCCTCTGAGTTAACAACTGTCTGTACCAAAATCCCAGCCACTGTTTGATTGCAAAGAAATGTCTCAGGTCTTATGGGCAGTTAATAAATATATGCATAAAGAGGGGGCTGGAATTGGTGTGGTGACATGCACCCACTAACCTCAGCTACTGAAGCACCTTTGTGTAGGCTACAGCCCCAACTCAGGCTAGAGCAGAGCTCTAGCTCTAGTGAGGCTGCTCAGACATGCTACAACCTAAAGTGACCAAAGAATAATTTCAGAACCGACACCATAAAAGGTGATTTAACGTCACTTTCTGCTCTACTTCCTCTTCACAAGGGACCAGGAAAATAAATTTAAGTTTTCTGGACAGCTAACAGCTTCCTTTATTTTGATAAAGTGTCTAGAGCAGCAGGGCCTGGCTTTAGGCAACAGAACTGAATAGCACAGTAACAAAAGCAGCTTGTGTGCTTGAGTTTGTAATATCTATACTTATATGTACATTTCACTTGAATAACATGGGAAAACTATTCTTCAGCAGGAATTGTTCATGATCATATAAATAAAGACTATCATAGCGTATGATGTCAGTTAATTAAATTATCAGAAGCAATACTAATCCTGGCATATTCTAATTTTTATGGGCTTGACTTTGCAATCGGAAAGTTCTACAATGCTCCTCTCAATTGAAACACTGTTTTGATATAAGTGTTTACTAATAAAAAGGCATTTTGTAACCAAAGACCTGAATCATCACTAAAACAGAGATTTTTGCACAATTCTTACTGCTGAGTAATGGATCTTCAAAGGCAGTTGCTATCTTCCAGCTGAATATGCCACTACTGCATGAGGGAAACCACACATAACCAAGCAGTTCATAAGTGGCTCACATAACCATTTGGCAAGACAACTGCCAATTAGAAAAAAGGGGGGGGGGAAAGGGAGAGGGAAAAAAAAAAAAAAAAGAGGTTTTGCTCAATCCTGCCTACTACATTATTTCCTTCCTTTCTCCCCCTCCATCCTAATCACCAATCCCACCTTAAGTTTCTGCTTCATCTTCCATTCAAAATTTCTCCCAGTCATTCAGAGAATAACACTTCAGGAGAAATTCATGAAGGCTGTTCTGGTCTACTGTGCCTGATGCCAAATGCTTGGCCTGACTTGCAATTTCCATAGGCTGGATTACTCGAGCACTAAATGAAATTTCTATTCTAAAGCCTATAGGAATTAGACCCTTAATGCAATAATATTTTAAAGATAGGCAAAGCTGCAGTTTTCTTGTTTATCTGTCTGATGAACTGCTCAATTATTTTAACTGACACTTCTGAAATAGCCTTTTCCTAAAGGCATTTGTGTTTTCATTTTTAAGTGTTCAAAGTTCCAAATCAGAGTCTGTAACTATTGAAAATGTTTTCTATCCTATCTGGAGACCTTCATATATTCACATATATATGCTAGAAGTGTAGACCCTCTTCAAAGTGACATGGTCTGGCCTCACTGACGAAAGAAGTGATCCTAATTTCTCTATATGCCTACTCATTTCACCCTGCATGAAGCTGGCACAAGAATATTGGTGTCTATAAAATTAACTGGATTAGGGTGTGATCCTGGCTAAGACTAACAGTTTTTACCTATGTCAGTTCCCTTATGCAGAACACTATGTGGCCTCATATGTATCTGTGCTGAAATAACACAGGAGGCATTCAGGTGATGAGAAGAGACTGCTGGTGACTGGCAGGATAGGTGTCCTCAATGGTAGCCCCTGGCATAAATTGTGGCATGAGCATTTCAGTGGATCCTGTATTCTCCACCGATTCGAGTTGCAAGGTCCTTAAATGTCAAAGAACTAATCTTCCTCTTTGTCTTCATCACCTGTACTATTGCTGTTATATACAGAGTACTTTTCCAGCACTCTGTTGCACTTTTCCAGCCAAGGATGCTAAAGATTTTTAAAAGTATTGCTAAGTTCTCAAAACTCAGACAGAAGAAGCACACAGCATGACAAATATATAAATACAGGGAATCAAATCATAAAAAAGGGATGTGACATATACAGCAATCTTACAAGAACATATTAAATGAAGAACACCTTCTACCTTATGATGGCAACTGGAAACAATTCCTTTCTTTACAATTAGCAAGTAAGAATTATAAGATGTAATGAAGAACAGATATTTACCTCCTTTCTGATATTTTGCTGTCTCTGAAGATTCACATTTTGTTTCATAGTTTATTTTTAATTGAAAAAATATTTTTATGAGAGTTTTGAAATATATTTTCTACTTTCACATGTATTTTATTTTAAATGGAATTTAATACCAAGTATTTCTGAAAATTCTACCAAATGAGCCCAACTAATAGTGAATATGTACTGAATGTGACTTTGGTATAAAATTCTTTAGAAAAATCAAGCTTTTTAAAAATGTTAATTCTGTTGCTTACATATGAACTATATGGCTTGTCTGGAAATGTTAAAGGGAATTTACATAAGATGTTAAAGGAGAAAGAGTGTTATTTCTCTATATTATGGTATGTTCAGGTAAGAGAGAATGTTTGTTACCTGCTAAGTAATCTTCCACTGTCTCCTTTAAATCACTTCAATTTTCATTAATTAATGTATATTAAATTAATCCAGAACCTAGGCCTAAATACAATCCTAATCCAGAAAATTAAGGGACATTCAGAACTAGATTTGAATGCTACAGAAATTTATTCTTGATTTAGCTTGCTGCCATCAGGCACTGCAGAAAACAGGGCAACAACTCATCATACTCTTTTGAGAGCTCTTACACAGTAGGAAAAGACTCAGCAGTATACACACATAACAGAGATGGAAAAGACTCCCACCACATTATCCAGTCCTACTCTTGGGGCCAATGTAAAATATGTGCTCTTCAGCATATTAGCAAGTTATCTGTACTGTTTATTTTTAAAAGACCCCAGAGATGGAGCTGTCCCATTGTATCCATGAGGGGCTGCTCCATAGCCCCATTTATTTGGCTTTCAAGAAAGGGTTTTTGCAGTCATGTACTATCCTGCTCTCAAAAATGACTATATAAAAGAGAACCTTTTAATTCCACATGCATATTCCCTGGGTATCAGAATTGCACCTATTTATTTCAGTGCTTTGGACACACTTGTACTACTTCTATTCCTGCTACCTCTGCAGAACAAATACAGTTCAGAGGCAAGGAACTGACTTCTATTCCCTGTTCTGCGTGGTCAGTAGAGTTGGTCTCTTAGTCCACATTCTTACAATGGTGCAACTATACAGATGAAAATAGAACAACCAAGCTTTTCCTTAAAGGCCATTTCAGATGGGCCTCAAGCATACGTGACTGTCTTTTCTAAAAGAACTGCAGAAGGAGATTGTAGCAACAGTACGAAGAAATAAGCAAACACCTTTTTAATTCTTAAGCTGTGCTCTGTAAATACCAGTCCTTTAAAAACAAGCTCCTAAATGAAATTACACTCCAGCTCCTGAGGACTGTTTTACCCCCACTGAAAAGTCACAACACACTTTCTGCCAAATCAGTGCCACAAATGCTGCTCCTGGCTGTTCAGCATGAAGAAGCAGTTTCCATCCTTATCTCATTATAGAAACACAACTTTTTGTTATTAAGGCCTGTAACTAATACTTTCCATTCTCCTCTTCCCCACCCACCCCCACACCCCCCTGGCCCTTTTTCATGGATGACAGATTCAATTCAGTCACACAAGATCTCAGACACTACACAAAGGAAATGAGCTCATCTAGCATGCCTGGTGATTCCCAATGTTTCAATCTACTGAAGCAGTTATAAATAAAATTTCTACAGGATAACAACATAGGTGCAGAAGGAAAAAAGGAAGGGTGTTAAAAAATGCTGGACTGTTTCACTGTACTGAATCAGAACAAATGATCAGTGAGATTAAAGAAACAAAACCTGCAATGATTTTCTTTGTGTCTGTTTTGTGTACTTCCAAAAGTAACCCCCACCCCAAGAGTTACTTACGTCTGTGGAGCTGGGGCTAGGCAGGGACACGGGCTGAACAGCTGCGGGAAAAGTAAATGTGGTCTCTGTCTTTTCATTTTCAGGGGAGTCAGGATAACTGGACAGAGGGGACGTGGGGGTCAAAGCCCCGAACCCCAACACCGTGTTGTATTTAGGTGGACGACCTACATATTAACAACAGGGAACACAAACGAAAAAAAAAAAAGAAAGGAAAAATGATCTTACATACCTTCGGCCAGTGGTCCTCATTGGCTAGCGTGAAAAAGGAAATGATGTAGCACAGAGAGGAAGTTAATATAAAAGTTACAAGTGGAAGGACAGAAGCAAAGATTTAAACATTTTTTTAGAAATATTTAAGTAGAATTTTGCAAGGAAAGAACATTTAAAAGATGTATTTCAGAAGGAAACAGAAATAAGCTTTGTAGAGGGTCAAAGAATCATTCCCACAAAAGCAGCATGGGGACAGTTGCTACTCCCAAAAATGAAGCAATTCCATTTTTAGGGGAAAAATGTTGGCATCAAAGCTACAATAACTACTATTAAATCATTTCTGCTGTTATCCCACACCTCCCTATCTTTCTAGTGCCAGCATAAATCTACACAAAGGTTAAATCCTTTATCTGAGGCCAACACTCACCACCCTCCTACTTCCCCATTTTTTAAACCTGTTAATTCACAGATCAGCACTTTCTGCCCTACTGGTACATTTTTAAAATTAGGCTACCCAAGAACAGGTCTTGTTTTCTGACCCCTAACTTGTATCAGTTTTAACCTATCCCTGGTCTTCCATTGTAACCTACTCCAAACTGTGTTCTTTCTTAGACTTTTTCAGCCAAGTATGTTTGATGATGCAGAATTCCTAGATATACCTTAAGACTAGCAGTGTGAAAAATGTCTTCATAACAATTTTTATAAAATTATGAATGCAAAGCAAGACAGCAAAAAACCCAGTATGCAACCATCATTTTTGCTTTCCTTCACCAGGGAAATTTATGGATATGTAAACATAAAGGAGTTAGGATCTAGGAATAATTCCCCAGATCTTGTGTTTACAGATTATCAGTCTATACCTATTAGCATGCTAAACCTTGCATTTAAGGTCTGGATATGTTCCAGAATAGAGTATGTCCTTGGAAATGGATTTCTGCTAGTGATGTCCATGGGTGAAATTTCTGACAAGCTCAGCACCATCTATAATTAAACTAAAGCTCTCAAGGGCAAATGCTTACAAAAGCTTTTCACTCAATATATTGCTGTATTAAATTACAAAACAAATGTATACTTCCCTATCTTTTGTCAATTGAAAACATGTGCTACTAATTTAGTGCTGATGCAAAGTAAGGGCTCACAACAGGGTGTGAGGAAAAAAACAGAAAGTATAATAGTCAGTTGCAAAAACAGGCCAAGAGAGTATCAAGTACAAATGCATGCAATCATTTTCATTGATACAGTAATTGTTCACTGTAAGGTCTAAAATAAAGAAATCATTACTAGAAGAAGGAACATTTACTTATCTGCAGAGTAAATGCAAAAATTCTCTACTTAAAATCTACATCATATCATTTAAAAAAATACATTTAATGGTATTAAGTGATAGCAGTAGTGACATGTATTTTACTTAAAAACAGCATAGCTGCAGAAGTGTCAGCTTTGCCACATTGTCTGCTGGACTGAAAACATGGATCAAGAAGAGAATATATCAAAGTAGTATTTCATCCTACAGCCAAAACACCTAAAAGATAATGAAATTGGTCAGTGCTTGGTGGGAGACTGCATCGATTTTTTAAAAAATCTGACTGATTACTTTTTTTAGACAGAAAATTTAGGAATAGAGAAGGTATTATGAGTCTTTAAGGACTGCAGAAAATCATCAAAATCAGGTAAAGACTGTCAGGTAGGTGTGGTCAATGCCATGTACAAATAATGGCATCACATTCTCTCCCATGCTGTTCTGTTTCACCATAATCTAAGTCTTAAACTTTTACCTGTTCTACAGAAGGATTTCTTCTGAATAATAGTGCATACCTATATGAAAGATCATCTCTCATTTTAGGACAAGTGGCACTCTGGTTGCAGTTAAAGTGTTTTATATGAGCATGATAGCTTTTCTCACTCAAGGTAAATTCTTTTCAAGGACCCATCCCTATTCCCACTGGGGAATAAGGCCTTTGTCACACTAAGTTTCCTCTCCTATTCAGGGCACAAATGCTTTTTCCATAACCACTTTCTTCTTGTCAATAACAATACAATCTAGTCATTAAGAAGGGGATCTTAACAGCAGCTTCATATCACTAAATGATGTTCAAACATCTCATATTTCTAGTGAAAATCTAGCAAATTGGGTGGGTTTTGTTTGGGATGTTTTTGAGAGTGAAACTGAAATGAAGCATCGAGCTGCCTAATAGATCTTGCTATGCTAATCCCTAAAAGTCATGGTCTTTGCCTACCATGAAAATTTACTGGACAAATGAAGTTGTGGAGAGTCCTTTTTGTTTTGCTCTTCAAATTGACATGGGGGGCTACAAATGCAAAGTGGAGGAAATGGGCAGGGAGACAGGTCTGGGTATACCTCACCTCTTTTACGTGTCCCGGGGTGCATTGTGCTGTTCAGGTACGTCACTGTACTCTTCTTGCGCTGCAGGGAAGAAAGGAACAATTTCTGTTGGGGAACATTTCTGGCAATAACTATAAGCAGTGGCTGAGGAACAGTACAGTAAGTACTAAGAGATGACTGGCTTTTGTGTTTTCTGAAGCACACCTTCAGAAAGGTTAGATTTTTACACTGCTTCTGCTGAACTGCTTCAGGCTGATATGCAAGCAGATCAACACACATTGCCATCTGACATCAGTTTTATAAACGAGAAGGCAGAAAAAGATGTAAGTACTAGAAGAATACCCCAATGTATTTGCTATTTAAAAATCTCAAGGTCATGCCATTGCAATGGCCTTTTGAACTATAAATGATAGCTTGTCTCTCTAGGTGGAACTGAGAAAGTTTAGAAGATAGCAAGATGTTAGAAAGACACTCAAGATCAGAAGGAAAATATCAGCTTCCCCCAGCAAAAAATGAATACCTCAGGCTCAAAAACGGCTCCACTGTACACTGGATTTGCTGTTGTTCTTCTTTTCCTCTCTTGTCGCTTACTTTGGATTTCTTGTAAAACAAAGCATTCAGGTTAGAAAACAATGGATCTCAGAAATTATATAAAGCCCTCAGAATTCAGTTTGCATGTGAGAAGAACTGTAAAGATTCTACAGAACACCAGTCATGCCTGGTATAGACAACTGCATTATACTTTTAACTTGTGAAGGTTTGAAAACTAACTGCTGACAAATATAGTGCTCAAGTAACTAATGAAATAATTGCCTTCTTCTCACCAAGTTATCCACGACTAAGACACTTTAAACTCAAGCTCAGTATAACTGGGATCTGAAAAAAAGGCCTCTGGTAACCTTGCTGCTTCTTAAAAATACAGTACAGAAATATGCAGGTGATTGTAATGATAGGCTGTCTTTCAATGTATAGGATTAGAAGTTTAAATTATAAATCAAATTATAATCCATTATCTCATTCATTATAAATTACAGTCCCATGAAATCATGAAATAAATAAAAAATCTAGACAGGTTACAGTAAAATTATCCATGGTGTATCTTTGCAGATAGAGGGACTGTCCCGAAGGCATTGGTATTGCCACAGATTTCTACCATCAGAGCATACACTGTCTTCACAACCTCTGCTCTCTGCTGCATAATTAACAGCTTTGTTTTGATGTCATAAGAACAAAAACATATGCACAACAAACTAAGTTAGAGCAAGAGTACAGACATACCAAAGGTACTATTGTACAAGAAAATACCGCTTTTAATACAAGAAATATTTTGGAATCCTACTTCTGATTCAGAATGACCATGTAGCTGAACAACCAACCTAAGACATTTTTCCTACCTTCCAGGTGGTCATGAGTAACTAGTCCCAGAGACACCATGAAGGCAAGTTTCTGTGATGGGGAGAAAAAAGATCATGAAAAGCACAACTGTTAGGATGAGTCATTTAGGCCCTTTGAAGGCAGCTGACCAGTAACTAAGCACAAAAAAAATTTTTAGTGATACTTTGCTTCTATAAATCACTTTTCATTCATGTATGTCAAACTTCTTGGAAAAGGACAGACAAGAGTCCCATTTTCTAGATGGGAACCTAGACTGAAATACTGGGAAATGCCCATTGTTCACAATAACAGAGTTGGCACAGCTGGGAACAAGAGAGCAGCTTCTTTACTTCCATTCCAGCACTGAACTGACTACTAGAAAATACCAACATAGTTCAATCACCAGGAAAATATTGCTAGTTTAAGATCATTCTCCATCTACTGTGAACTACAAGGAGCCAACTCTAGCTTCTATTTGCTATTTGCTAAGGGCTATGGGTTTCTTAGAAGATTCTAATTTTAATGCAGGAAATGCAGGAGACATGTAAAAATCAGAAATTTGCTGTCTAACTGACAATAGTTAGAGCTCACACAATAGTCAATTTGAGTCCATCTATGGAAACAAATGTAGCAGAGCATTTAGTTGCAATCAGTTCCAAAGCTCTTCATGGCAGAAAGGCTTTAAGAAATAGTCATTCTGTCCTCTCTTTCACCCCAAACTAAACTGGACTAAAACACAAGCAGAATGTGAATATACATGACTCTCCTTCCTGCTCACCAGAGTAGAAATATATGTTTTCCTTTTTATAAAGGAAAACAAAGACATTTCTTCAGCTTTGAGAATAACTCCAGAGTCTAAAACCTCAGAGGAATGGAAATCAACTCCGTAATCTAAACCCCTGTTTGAAGGAAGTATCACAGAGAAATTATGATCTCCTAACTTACAACAGACTTAGAAGCCAAATGCATTCCAGAACTGAAAAATGCAATACACTATATCTATTTAGATTTTTTTATTTGGTAGCCTTATCAACTACCACTGTCCAACAGGAACGTATGGAATGTTAAAGTTAAGAAGTCTTGAGGGAAGAGAGGAAAAAATATTTTCTGAAGAACAGTGTCCTTTTTTTTTTCTTAAAATAAAGCTCTGGGTATGTTCTGATACCTGTGGATTTTCTTCTCGTTTTGGCTTCGGTGCAGCAGGTGGAGTAACTGTACGACTTTCTGTTTGCTTCTCTTCTGTTTCCACATGTGGTTTAATAGTCTGAAAGAAAACAGTGTTTCTCTCATTCAGTGACAAGAATGACTTTTTCTACTTTGACTATTAAAGCAAAACAAATATTTTTGCAGATACAGGACAAAAAAAATGTTTAAAGCTGGCAGTGTACTAACAAAGACTTAATTGAGGAATCTGATGTGAGAGGAATGTTAAATAAGGTATTTTCATTTAACAAAGAATGAAACAGCCTTGTGACCAATCCATTACCCCACAGAGCCACACAAGATATAACAGTGATTTTAAGAGTTAACTTTGTTACAGAAATCACCATAACGTATGGGAATAAAAGACACTTCAAGAAAACTCATCCCATGAAGACTTCCACGTAGAAACCATTCTGCATGGCATATACATTTCGTAATTCTCAGTCCTCAGTTTTCATATGTTATAGCATTATAGATGGCTCAAAAACTGTCCCTCTGAACCCCTCAATCTCAGAAGTTTCTGAAGCTTTTTTATTTTCTCAAGTCATAAATCTTCTGCATGACATTCCTCAGCCTATAGCATGGATGTTGAGGCTATAAATTGAGTAAGGTAAGCTACAGAGAGACAAACTTTTCCCCTTTATATGGAGGAACTATACAGAAAAATTCATGTGTTATTGAACCACCATCATTCTCCTATGTTTTTCTGTAGTTGTCAGTAATTATTCAAAGAGCAAATGAATATTGCTGACATCAAAATGAACAGGCATCAAATGTCAAACATTGTAGAAGTACAACTTCAAATCACATGGAAAGGGCACACATTGCTGAGTAACCTGTGGAACAGCCTTGAGGTATGCAAGAACCTACTCTTGAGACTTCATAAGCAGAACTGAGCATGAGCATATCTTTCATGCACATGATTTTCATAGTCTCCATAAGTATTTCAAAAGCAGAAAGGTCTTTCAAGGCCTTAGTCAAGACATTAGTCTAGGAAAGCATTATAAGTGACATATATACTTCTATTATCTATATAAATTACATAAATATTATGTGTTATAGTATGCAATATAGTATACAATGTTGCACTATTACTAACATACAATATAGGAAAGAGTTAAAATGAATCAGAATATTGCTTTACTTGAACAGACTGGCAAGGACTCTCAGTTGCAATGCACACTAACTTAAGTAATTTTTATTTTACAGATGTCTTTTCCAGAGAGAGACTTTAAATCAGAATTCTCTGCTTCTGAAGGTCTCCTTTCCACTCATTCAACCCAATTTAGACCCAGGGAAATATCAGACTTCAGAAGCTGAGTGAGACTATTTTGCCTCCAATCATAAGACTGCAAGATCAAGGGATCACGGAAGAAATGGCTACATTTATCCTATTAAATATCCCTACAATTTTGTGCAATTTTTGCCTTTCACATAACCACTCTTTGAAAAACAAAAGGGCTTGATACGAAGACGGATTTCAGTACTTGTATTTGTTCTTCAAGACACTAGTCAAACCCTGCAATGTAGCCTGTTTATGAACTACTGACATATAAACAGTAGAGGGAGCATAAAAACACTGAAGCAGGAGAAAAAGGTGCCAATGGTAACTTCTATCCCAAGAGCTGCAAGTACTGCCATTGGAACATGAATATCTCCAGTATCCACTAAAAGCTTCTCCCTGGTTGCCATGCTCTCCAAACCTGCACAGTAAAGCAATAAACCCAGTACCTTGCATTAGCAGACACTTTACCTGTACCTGTTTTTCAATGTTTGGTTTGCTGATCTGTACAGTCTGAGGTCCAGCAAGCCTGGTACCCGGTGCTGCTATCACGATGCTGGTGAGCTGTGCCATAGGGAAAGTTTTGGCTATGGTTGCTGTCTGCCCGTTAACTACACGAACTGGATGTATGGAGTTCTGAGAGTTGGGTAAAGAGGTGGGTGTGAACTTTGTTGTCAACATCACAGGCCTCTGAATAAGCTGAGGAGCTGCAAGCATTGGAGGAGGTGCAGGGGCAATAGGAATGTTATTTTGGGCAACTGGTTTAGGTCGAACCTACAAAAATAAAATAAGAAAAAGAGGGAAAAAAAGGAGAGATTTGTATATCAGTATTTCAGATCAACTTTTAACTAAGTCTTTCAATTCATCCTGTATAATGTGCAGGAGGCTGCTTGATTTTTTTTAGATAATGTAATTTTTAGCATTCTGTCCCAAGTATGTTAGGAGAAAAAAGCACCACATTTTCAAGCCTACTTACATAAAACCCTTAAAAAACCCATCCATAACATTTGCATATATAGTCACCATCCCTGAAATGGTATTTGGATGCACAGACACTTATACAGAATGTTTATTGCCAAATGCCTTATCTATATCTAAATTAACATCTTGGTTTTACATGCCAAAAAAATACATGTGATATTTACAGGCACAGCTGAAGCGCTCATGTTAAAAGTGTTTCAGGGTTTGTAATGAACTTCCAAGAAGTTATGAACAGTTGCTGTGCCCTGAAACAAATAATTATTTTTTTCAGCAAATACTTGTTATCTGTCAACTCTATATATTATTTAGATACCTGCACAACCAATCTTGATAAGCAAAAAAAGTGACAAGATTATCTATTAATCCCTTACTGAAAGTGCTGAAGGTACGGGTAAATGCAATAATTTCTGTTCTTTCAAAAGAAAGAAAAGAGCCACAAAAATCTTCCAAAACTCCATCACCAATATTTGCTTATTTCTTGTCACTGTTAAGTTTGTACTTAACAATGGACTTAAAATATCATAACGGAGTACAGAAGCAGAGCACATTACTTTAAAAATGAGCAGTTTTTTTCTTCCTTACTTGATTCCTATTGTCCTATCCACCTGCAATACTACATAAAGCATTTTACCATGAAAAACTAGGTCACTTTTCAACAGATCTCACTATACCCAAATCTTAATCAGATACCAGCCTTTACTTTCCTTTCTCGCTACGCAAAAGATTTAGACTTTTATTCACAGCACCATCTATTTCATACAAATTAAGATTTATTTTTTTTTTACATAAAGAAGCAGGCTGTGTCCTCCTGAAAAAAAAAAGTAAACCACAACTTTTACTACTCAGCTGAAAACAGAGGTCACTCTCCCTTGCAATACAGAAATACTTGGGAATAATCTAGCGACATCTCATCTTTTATTTTTTCGCTCATGAGCAGCAAACAAAAATTAGAGCAATTTAAGGCCTTGGGTGATGCTTTGATTTTGATTCCCTATTTGGAACCCTATTCCATGGGTTCATTTCATTTATTGCAAACAAGATCATATTTAATCATCATATGAAAATTTCGTAACTACAATCTTATACAGGCTGGAGGGCGGCTAAGGAAATCTCTAATTTGACCTCCTGCTCAGAGCAAGGCCATCACTAAATGCAGATTGAGTGGCTCAAGGCTTTGTCCAGGTAAATCTTGTAAAATTTCAAGGATAGAGCTTTCACAACATGTCTGGTAAGCCTCTTTCGCTCCTAATTGTCCTCCAGGAGAGAAGTGTTTCCTTATATGCAGTGTAAAACGCTGTTCCAAGTTATGAGCATTGCTTCTAATGGTCCTGCCAAGCACCTATGTCTCCAGCTTCGTTTATTTCCTTGCTGGTACTGGAAGTAACACTGCTGTCAGGGTGCCTCCAAACCCTCTTCTCCAAATTTGAAAAGCCCAGATTCCTCAGCCTCTCCTTACAGGTCATATATTCCTGCCCCACCCCCCCGCAAGCTATTTTAGCAGCCTTCCTTCTCATGTTCCATTCAAATTCATCAACAAGGGATTCCAAAACTGCAGGGTGTTTATTGGACTCAGTTGTATGATTGCTGAGGGAAAGGTGAATAATCTCTTCCCTGAATCTACTGACTGTAATACTGTTGGCATAGGTCAATATGCTGGTAGGTTTCTTTGCTGTTAGGGCACACCACTCACTTAGCTACTGTCAACCGAGACCTTTTAAGCCATGCAGCTCCGCAGTCAGTCAGTTCCCCAGCCTGTACCTGTGCAGGGGGTTAGTCCATTCCAGGTACAAGACTTTGCCTTTTTTCATGCTGAGGCTCAAGAAATTTCTGCTGGCCCCTTCCTTTATCCTGTCTAGGGCTGTCTGTATGTCAGCACTGCCCTGAAGAATATTGACCGCACCCTCAAATTTGTTATCATCTGCAAACCTGTTGAGGACGAATTGTCTTCTCCAGCACATCACCAATAAACACTACACAATGCTCATCAAAAGTCTCTCCTATCCATGCTATAATTAAGTTCCTCCTATTGTTTGTACCCTGTATACTCACCTGTGGAAGAAAATTTGGACGAGGAGTAAGTCTGGGAGGAGGGATGAACTGCGGCACTTTTATGGGCTGAGGCGTAGCCTGAACCTGCTGTAAGAACATGAGAAAGCTCAGTAGGAGGTAAGAGGAAAATTTAGCTTTGAAGTTTTTCACCAAAATCAACATCCTGAATGTACTTTCAGGCCTCAGTTTTCACTCTGTAAATAATTTTTCATAGCAAGAGGTTCCTCATTAGAAATGTATTAAAGACAGAACTAAACCTTACTTTCTAGATCCTACACACCTTGCTTCATAAATTTCAGGCATATTTCCTTTTAGTACAACTGTACTAACTACTGTGCTCTGCAATCTAAAACCATTTCATCTGATGATAATAAAAAATCATATTTGTTTTAATCATTAAAAAATGACATTACAACAGACAGAAAATAGCAACACTTTGATGTCCAGCTATATGAAGTACATTCTTTTCAGAGTAAATGGCACACAGAGGAAGGAGAGAATATCTCATGGAAATAGCAAAGATCTGGAAGTTAAAACTCTTCTAGCAATATTAATGACACTATGAGGGGCTCTAAATACACAACTTGAAATTTTCAAAAGTAGGCCATTCATCTGAAACAATTAAGATCCGATTTTAAGGAAACCTAAGAACCTCCCTGAAAGTGTAACTGAAATCAGCTGCATGGAGCTGCTACATGATTAACCACTGAATAGCACTACCACTCACCATGAGTACCTGAGGAGATTCTCTGAAATTAATATCAATGTTATTTTATACCCTCCTATACTTCTGTCCATGCACATAAGATTGCAATTTTCTTCAAGAAGGTCTTGTATTGATTAATTAGTACTTGGGAAAATATTCTGATAGTTTTGATGAAATTTGCTACAGAAACATAAATCATGGACTATTATTAAAACAGAATTACCTCCTCAAATCAAAGTTATTCAGCAAGGAAATGAAACACAGACACAAAGAACAGATGACAGTGGAGCAAGGGATGACACAGGAAAAGAGAACAGTAGAAAAAACTCCACTCAAATAATCTCTATTCTGATCACAAACATATGCCTCATTAGGAAGCAAAATTACTTCCATCTGCATTAAACTGTATTTTAATAAATATGGCTAAATTTGATTTACATTTAATAAAGCCATAGCCTTTACTTCTGAAGTAAAATTTCCCTGTCACGTTGTTACATAATGCCTAGTTTCCAGACCAAGAAGCCTACATAATGCAATTCTGAAACACTGGTTCTTTTATTTCTAGGTGGCTAACTATTCTGGAAAAGACTATGTGATGTAGCCAAAGCACAAAATTTGTATTTCCAAAATACATGTTTTTAAAGAAGCAGCATCTGTTTATGCGTTTGAAAACATGCTGAGTGAAGAAATGGTAGTGGGCAAACTTAAGGTATGCATCTAACACCAGAGACTTTATCATGCAAAGGGAACAAGAGATTGACTCAAAAAAACCTAAACAAAGACCCAAACTGATCAAATGAAGAAAGTGTGACATCTCCTTTGCCTAGGAAAAGAGCATGAATTGTGCAGAACACAGCTGTACAGATTCTGTAAGGGCAAAACAATAACTACTGCCCCATGACTAGAATTACTAACAGGGGAAATTTTACACAGAGGTGATGACAGCACTGATTTAATTCTATAAAGCAAAACAATAATAAAAACCCACATGAAGAGAAGATGTTTTTCTTACAGACTATCACTTCAGCAATGTCAGCTAGTGAAGACTCACACCACGTCCCTACTATCCTCCTTTCTGTGAGAAACCCTGTTTATTTTTTTCCAATAGCCCTCTTGTTAACCAAACCCACACATATCTGCAGGGCAAACACATGAAACGCTTACCAAAGTTACTGTGTTTTTTGTCACTATTTGGACTGCCTCAGCTCCTGGCCCAGTGACCTTATTTGTTGTCTGGAGGTTGACTGGTGCATTCTGCGCATCAGTGCTGAGGACTGCTTTCTGATTGTTGTTGATAGCAGTAACCATGGCAATGGTAGGTCTCTGACCCACAACAGAGGCAGGCATGGTCGCAGTTGCTGCTTTCAAGACGAGAGGTAGTGTCTTAGTGGTGATCATAGAAGCTGTAGTTACAGTTTTCTAAGGGAAACAGAAAATACACTGTAAGAGACAGAGACACTCTGTATCAGACAGGACGTGGGCTGGTTAGTCAGAAACAATAGACAGCATGAGAAAGAAAAGGCAGCTCTGAGCCTATCTACCCGCTGTTCAGACAAGCACATTATCTTACGCCTCTGAAAACTGGATAGCTAGAAGCATTCTCATTTGAGGCACCTGGCTGCTGTGTTTTAATCACCTGCAGCACTGCAGATTGAATCAAACCAAATTCCTGAGAAAATTACAATTAAATGTTAGCAGTGGCATACGCATTTTGGATCTTTTAGTTTCATATTACTTCCAAACATGCACTGTCAATATCAAACATATAATGTGGAGGTTTATGAAACATAACAGCAAAGTAGCTTCTCACTGAGTAAAACTCATATTTTCAAATGGAAACTGCAGTTACAGTGATCCTCACAATCAGAGGAAGAGAGGGAAAAACATTCATAAGTTGGTTTCCTAAAAAAAAGTATATATATTTTTATTTTGGGCATCCCAGTCTCAGCTTTAGCGATACGTACAGTTACCTTGCACTGAACTTTCTTTCCTAAGAGTACCAGTAGGGTTGTCCTGAAGTTGTGAGAGCTGTTAGTCTGCCCAGCTGCAGGCAATTAAGTTTAACTTCTGTGGAACAGGCTAGTTTTGGAATATGTATTTGACACCATGATTACTCTTGGCCTGTTTTAAAAATAGTGGTTTTGAATCATGCAACACCAGCATTTATCTGAAATACCTCAGTACATCATGCCCAAAATTCCAAAGTTGAAGCAACTATCATTTCACAATTTTGTTTTAAAATATACTGTCTTCCAAGATGCTAAGACAAATGGACATTACAAATCTCATTCAAGAAGCAACAAGGTGAGAGTCTCCATATAAAACCAGAACACGATGCAAACAGAAAACTCATGACAAGTGACACTTGACAGAATGGCAAATGATCTTATTTCTTTTCACTTTGGTGAAAAAAAATCCATTGCACCAATGGCACTGCATCTTCAAAACTTTAGTGACATGATTAAATGCTCTTAGTACTAAATAACCACCAATCCCTCCTGATGTCAGCTCTATGTTCTACAGAGGAAAACATGGAAAAGCAGGGATCAGGCAGTCTTTGTGTTCTGAATATGCCTGATTTAGACTTGACTTTATCATACAAGACCTTTATATTTTTTCTGATAAAATAATATATTTCCAGTTGAATTATTTAGTATTTTCACCAATACTGTTTGCTTAAACAAAAACACAGTTTACCTTCACAACTTGAATTTCATACTAGTTAAACTATATCCCCTAACTGTTAATTATGCACAAGTGTGAAAACATTCACTGCATAATGCCAAATCAAAGGATAATTTATGCTTCAGTTTCATATATTTATGAAAAATCCAGTCATAATTAAATTTTCCTTGTTGCAACACAATTTTCTTAACTTTTTATCTGAGATCTAACGAGCTTACTGACCTCTGCTGCACCTTCCCCAAAGCAAAAGGCTCCATTCCCATAATGCAGTAACATTATTCAAGCTTTTCCAATGAGATATAAGATGGTATCATTTTCACAAGCATTACATTCAACCATAAACATTTTAAAGAAAGGTGTAATCAATCATGTAATACAAGACTGTGACTCTTCCAAGGGGTTCTATTAACTCTGCAAGTACTCAGAGTACAGTTTCAGTCAGATCACAGAGCTTGATATCCCTGTTACTTTGCTGAGCATTAATTAGATTGCTTATTCTAAAAAGTAGTCAATGCATTAATTTATACTGAAGTGGCATTCATAGTAATTCTGCATTATTGCACATAATATTGGAATAATAATGACCTTTTAGCATGCTTGTTGCTTATGAAAATTTTAAAATACCTTCTCACTGGACATTTAATGTATATTAAACTGTCACTGTTAATTATGGCATATATACCTTGATTCTTAAATTTGATTACTCTGAAAACAATCACCGAAAGCATTCTCTGTACTGACACAGCCTTGAAAAATGTGATATTTACAAAAGCAGGCATGAACAAACTCCATGGAGAGACAAAATATTTTCTTTGCCAAAAGAGATTAAGAGACAGTAAGACAGAGGCACAACCTTAGATGCAAAATATGCAGAAACAAGTGAGGACACTTCACTATTTTAACAACATACATGAAAACAGAAAAGTGTTAAGGATAAAAGCTGGTTTATTTATCCAAGGGGCAGGATAGCCTGCCCTCCAATTTCTAACTACTTTCCAAGTACTACTTTTACCAGTGGTAGTCAGAAGAGTGTAGCAGTTTTTTGACTGTTTCGCTAGAGGGCTCTTTAACTTTGACTAAAAGCTCAATTTTTACAACCCAGGAAATGACCTGGAAGTTAATGAATGAATGTGAAGTGTGGAATACTGAGAAACACATGAAACTGTGTTTGCTCTCATGTTACTTGACTGAGAAAACAGAGATCACTGATACAACAGTGATCCATTGTTTGCCTATAAATACTTTAGGACACAGTAATATTTGCTTCTTTGTTCCACTTTAGCTTTGATATTAATGCTGCTGCTCAAAATGCATTTTCCTTAGTTAGGTTTGCTTCATTTCTTAAACATACTTTTCTCAAAAATACAATTAGCTAAGCTTCACAAATGCATTTTAGGGCACATCTAAACCAAGTTAACAAGAGAACTAACAGCCCAACCATTTCTCTCTTCTTTGCTTTCAGAAAAAAGGAAGACGAGAATCACAAGTGGTCAAAGCTGTGGGTGTGATTCACTGCAGTGTGCATAAAGCAAACTTCATGGGTGAATTCTGCCATCTGCCTATTCAGGTAAAAATGAGCTCTTAAGATTGCATCAACAGGAAAAAAACACTTCATATACACTTCTTTTGACAGAACACCTCCCTACATTTTCTAGCTGTTTTATTATCATCACACTTTTGTGAATTCGAATATCTGAACAGGAGAAACTTGAAATTCCCCTCTTAAACAAACCACTTTCTCTGTTGAGTTCTGGGATTACATCTCTAATCCTATACTGTACTGAAATTCAGTTCACCTTCCCAATAGAGACCCTGTTTTCTAAAACTTGAACTCTGAAATTAACACTGTATACTTTTAGACAAATCCTTGAAAATTCAGGTATTATTTGGTATGACTTAGCTGTTTAAAAAGAACCAAGCAGAAAGAAGCAGGAACTGTTCTCTTGCATTTATTCACATTTGTAGAGAGCATTTTGTTCATCATTTAAAAATAAAGGATTTTAATAATATACCTCTTACAGTGTGTGTAAAGTATTTACTGTTTCTTGAGAGCTACTAGGGATGGTCAGACTCATTACTGCACCTAGGGAAAAGACAGGCTCATTTGCTAAACTTTCACTTATTTTAAAAAATGTGATAATGCCACGCTTCTTTTCTGTGGAGTTATGATTCAACTTTTAAACAATACATCATTTTTTAAACTCAGATTGGAGATTTTTGCCAAAAAAACCCAGAAAGACACATATCTGCATATGCATAGAAGAAATTCATATTGGTACACAAGCAGGCATAAGTGAAAGTTTGCAGTTTTCTCTCTGCACTTCTCCTTTTTTTAATTTTCAGTGAGCTTCACCATTAGTAAGAAAAAGAGTTGTTGTAGCTTTTTACCTGTGATCCTATCACGTTTGGAGAGGGCGCCGTGGACTGTTGCTGCTGTTGATGGTGATGTTGCTGTAGCTGTTGTAGTGGTTGTGGCTGTGGTGTCTGTAGTTTGTTTTCTGACTGTGCCAATGGCTGTATTTGAAATTTACTGTCTGGCTGTTCCTGCTTCACTATCAAATTCTTCCGAAGCTGTTCCACCACTCTTTTCTACCAGATAAACAAAATCATAAACAGAAATTATGACAGTTATTTAGCTGCACATACTAGAGAAAATAATAACTAACACCTAAAGATATATTTATTTAGTGTAAATAAGGAACTGCTCAGAAACTTAGTGGGATTTTTGTTTTTGGAATTTTAAGTAAAATTGTCAGTGTAAAATTTGCCACAGAGGAGTATTACAGCCCAGAAAGGTGACCTCACTGTTCTTGTAGAAACCCACTGACCAAAATTCAGCCTATTCACAAGCCACTGCAAGACCTCAGTAACCTATATTTACATGATTTCACATGCTTTGACTCCTTCAAACATGCACCACTCCTAAACAGTGACAAAAAAGAACTTTGGGTTGAAGTCTCCCAGCTGACCTCAAGGCAATAGGCATGTCCTTTTGTACCAGGCACTGAAACTGAGTGAGAGACAGCCAATTTGAGTGCAAGGTGGGGATCAGGAAGCTCATGGATATATATGGTCCTTCTGTTCAGTATTGCTGAAAAAGAATCAGCTAGGGCTACCTCCATGGGAGAAAAATGGCACAGATCTATTTCTTCCAGCTTAGGGGCTTCCAATTACATTTTAGCTTCCAATACTTTGAAATTATTTTAAAAAGAGGTTTCTTCTCCTGGTAGCCATTGTACATCTTTAGACAGTAACAGGATTTAAGAGCACACCAGGTGACTTGCAGCATAAGATACATGTTATCTGCATGGATAATAAGGGCTCACAATTTATGTTCATATTTTATACTTTAGTGTGGACAACAGTGAAAACACTGTTTTTTTACCTTCTGCAAGCATGAGCAAAAATGGACATTTTTACCTACACTCTAACCACCCCCAAATTTAGACAGTTTTAAAAAGATTTAGCTATATACGTAAGCCCCCTTGATTAAGAGCACGTGCACACTCTCAAGCAATTACACAACAAGGCTGTCTTTGGAAGAGGACAATGAAGTCAACAGGCACGGGACAGGCTGAACCAAGAAAGCTCTGATGGAAACAGGAATGATCAGGAAACCTCTACCAGAGCCAAGTGCTGACAGCGGATTGCCCAAAGAAATTGCACTTACACGGAAAAGAAAGTTAAAAATAACACAACCATTTTTACAACACCAAATACTTTGATTTTTTTGTTTTGAAGCATTAGTATTCAGACACCGCACTAAACAGAGAGATGGAGGAAAAAAACCCCAAAAATTCCAGTTATTTACTACAACTGGAAGAATATTTTCCCTCAAATTTCATTCACACATGGTTATGAAATTCTGAGCTAACAAAATATCTGTCTTCTTCATTTTGTGGATATACAGTAGACTTATGATTTTCAGTATCTTGCTTATGACAAGCTAAAACAGTACAATGCCTCACACAGTGAGTGCGTACCTCGAGCCCAGAAGAGATAACAAAAAAGGGCAGATTCCCAAATTGTCAGATTTGAAAACTGGAACTTTAAAAATAAATGAACAAATAAAACCCACAAGCAACAAACTCCCCATCCCCGTTTCATAATGTCAAAATGTGTGAGCTCACATGATTGACCTTTGAGCAAAAGACTGAATTCAGCAACTTGAAGGCACAGAAAAAGGACTGCCTGGCTTCTACAAAACCCACAGCCCTGGCTGAGGATGCCTGCTCAGCTCTGACAAGACAAACATAGGCCCAATCTCGCTGAAAATTCAGGGAGTTAGTAAAGGATAGCAGCCTGAAGGAACTACTTTACCCTGCATCCAGTGAAGTGCTAAAAGCTGTCAAAACCTAAAAGCTGTAAATTGTTTGTTCCCTTCTGAAACAAGGATAAAATAACAGAAGTGTAGAAGGCATTTCCCTAATTCAGATATTTCACAGTTTTAAATGTCCTGTGTCTATCAGCTTGCTCATACAGTATATATAATAACTGAACCATCATTTAAAATTGCTTTCTGAAAAGATCAACCGTGTTAACATGCAAATCAAAGTGCAGTGTCAGCAAGCAGATACAAGAGCTGAAAACACATTTCCAGAGAGTAACCCTAGGGGGAAGAGAGGAGAAGGCAGCAAAGTAGGAGAGGAAATAATGCAATGTACTTATAGAATACCTGCCAAAAAATGGACTGCACATACACTGCACAGAAGGCTAAGAATTACCATACCCGGCATGAACAGAAAGGGAGTTTTTGTCTTCCACAGCTGCCAGTATGAAATTCAGGGATAATGATGCTCTTCTACTGATTCTCTGACTGAAGGAAATCAGCAGCAATGACCCAAGAATGAATTTCCATCTTGTTCTTTACAATGGGAGGAACATTAGTGAAAGGATCAAAAAAGAAAAAAAAAAAGGAGGGAGAGGCAGACTGAGGACTCCTCTGCCATACTGCTACAGCAGGACAAGAGCCAGCAAGGAGAACAGGGGAACAGGAGCTAGGTGAGTCACATGGTATTCACACACTGCCTGTCCCACCCCCGGGCCTAAACCATGGCCTGCAGAAATGGGATAAAACAAGACCAAAGCACAATTTATATTAGTGCCTTGTGCAAAAACCGAGACTCAGCATATTTGGCACAAGATGGATAACGTAAGTGGAAAAACACCATTGCTCTGGAAGTCTATGCTAGCCTGTTGGAGGCTGCTGAGAGCTGCCTGGCAGCAGCATATCCTGCCATCCATATCCATTATGCAGATATTAAATTGGAAGAAACATCTAATGCTTTTAAGATTCAGAGAGTAAAACTGAAGTTTGCACAGCATGCCAATTGCTTACGCAGTTTAATAAGCTGCTTCTACCAACTGTCAGTAAAAAAAACACATTGAAACTACAGAAACCATTTCACTATCTGCAAGACTGTTGGGATTTTGTTTGTTCGTAATTATCAAGAGAGACAGTCTGAACAGCATATTTCAAAGTCCATAGCTGAATTAGCAAAAGCTGAGTCTCTCAGGGTTGCACCTACACAGGATATCGGAGCAGATCTCCCCGTCTGAGCGCTGGCCTCTGCACGGCTCAGCCCACGGCGCTGCTGTGGCTCGGCACGCAGCGCACGGCTCCTCGGGCTGGAATCCTGCTGGAAGTGCTGCTCTGCAGCCACACAAGCGCCCAGCACGTGTCTGTCTGCAGCAGCCTTAGCAGAGCCTCCTTCAGCAGGGAGGGTGCTATGAAAGAAACTCTTGTTTACTGTCAGACTTCATTAACACTGTGTTTTAAAATTGTTCCTCCGTTATTTGACTGTTCTTAATCAATTTTAAAGACAGTTTGTGCTGCAGAAAGTACGGTCTGTATGACAGATTTGCCAAGGCTGACATCAAGTCCTAGCTGCCTGTCTTACAGACTGAATGCCAGTCAGATTCAGGTGTTCTAAAAATACCACAGAATTCTTAAGAACTATTGCTAATTCTTTAAATGTAATCATTGCCATTTTTCCTTCCCACTCCTATTTAAGAATATTTAATTCTTACTGACAATTTCAACATTTTAAATTAAGATTAACTCAATCACAAATACATCATCATGCATACAACATAAGTTTTCTGCATGTCTTAAAGCTCTAGCTCTCCTCATATTCCTAGAATAGTTTATTTTCCTGCATGAAAAGCATTTGTCTTTCAAGTCTACTGAACCTTCCTCAAAACTGAATGTCAATCCTTTCTTTACATCCACGATGTGAAAGAATTTAATAATCTCATCCTTTCTTCCGAACTGTATTCTACCCAAAAAGGAACTGCCAGCCCTATACAATGGTTACTATCAGACTACTTCCAAACAGCGCCCCGTAAGCACACTACATCATCTCAGAGCTCCTGCTGTCTTGACATCTTTATCACTAATCTCATCAAGGAACCATTCACACCACTGAGTTCAGAGCCCGAGATATCTTATATGACCCTTCCCTAAAGTTAATAATTGCAATCAATATTGTGACATTTTGCTATACCACTTTCTCATTCATGCCACAGGCCAGATCCTAACATAGCACTGGAAGATTATTTTGGTTTGATTAAGCGGAAAATAGATCTTCTTGATCATGTATCTGTGCCAAAAGACATCTCCGTGCTCATATAAAAACTACCATGAATATGTTGTTATAGGATAAGCAAAGTACTTGGAGCAAACTTAAAACTAAGTACAGTTTAAGGTTTTTATTCTTATTAGCTAAGCATTATTCCTTTTTTAATCAGTCAGTCAAGCAAAAAACAGTTCTTTGAGTATATCTCTTTTAAATACTAGATTCCTGGTTGTATTTGGTGACACATTTTCCTCTTCTTTTGGGAAACATGTTCAGAAAAACATCCATATCTAGAGAAAGGTCTGCTTTTAAACTTCAAAAATCAATAAAAATTAAAACATAAAGATATTTTAAAAATGAGACAGTAAATTAGCATACTAAATAACCTTGCAATGCATACATTTCATAAGACAAAACCAAAGCTGATGTGGTTTGAACTGCTCAGCTACCTGCCAGTGCCAGGCTTTCCTGCTCTCCCAATCTCAGGAAGTCAGCTATTATGGGGATCCTCTGTTGCCTGTGCCCTCTAGTGAACAAGATGTTCTCTGGGATATAAAAGCTGCCTACTGCTGAGAGTGAAATGGTTAAGAGAAAGCACTGATTTCAAGTATGCTCCAGCTTGGAAGTGGGGAGGATGGAGGGAATTTCACTACTCTGCAGTCTTCCTTTCCAGCCTCCCTTGTCTCAGTCAGTTCTGTGCCCTGTTCTGTACTCAAAGAGAAAGGTACCAGAATTTCCACGGCAGAAAAAAGCGAAAAGATTTTGGTGATCTGGTAAATTTAGTCTTTAACCTGCAAAGAGAGTACATTCTGGGAATGGAATTTGGGAATGGAAAGATTACAAGCAAGGAGAGTAATTGTACACTCATCTACTGAGTTAAGATGGTATCTAAAATTTAAAATAGTGAAATCCAATTATAGAAATTGATGACGCAGAATCTACACCAGTAATGAAAAAAACCCTTTTGTGCAAACCAGCTTGAATTAAATTCCATTGAAGGAATGATCTAAGGACTATAGAGACATTTTCAGCTATTTCTGTGGTTATCCTGTATTTTTATGGAATTCTGCACTTGTGGCTGTGCTTCACTTATAGCTAGATCTTTTTATCAATCTAATTTTTATAATTCTAAACCAACTAAATTAGAAAGAATTTTATTTCCAGAAAAAAGAGCGATAGAATTTCCTACTTCTTAAAAGTGATCAAAATGGCACCTATATCTTTCAGTCAGAAAAGGCTCCCTCTGAGCAAGAGGTGCTTGAATGCTGAATAGAAGTGTAGCAGTGGGACTGGGAGGCCACTTCCACCCCATACTTGAATGCCTTACTGAGCATCATTAATTAAATGTGCACTATTTCTTTTTATAGCTGAAAAACATGGATTTTTTTAAGCTTTAGTTAAAATACACGGGTACCTAACCTTACCCAGTCAATGGCTGCATTGCCAACACTCTTGTAAGTGTCCCAAAGAGCATATGCTGCTTTCAGCTCACAGAAAACACAGCTAAAAGCAGCACAAAGACACAAGGTCTTCTGCATGTCTAAAAGAGGTTGCAGAGCATGTGAGGGCAACTGAATGTTTCTCCTCCCTCAGCCATGATGGTCCTGTGGGATGAATTTACAACACTGATGAGCACTAGAGATGAACCACTTAGTTTTGGTACCCCCCAAATTCATGAGCTTGCTTTGCAGTCTTAATGCCTTTAATACAATTTCTGACTATGGCATCTGGGACCTTGTGTAAAATGGAATTTACATAAAACTTAATTCCATAAAAATCTACTTTAAAGTTATGTCAGATAAATATTATTAGATAGCATTGGCATAATGTGAAAAGTATTTTTTCATTAAAAATGCTGGTAGACTTATCACAATTATATTTTAAATTAATTCCTACAGGTGGGATTGTGAAACAAACACACAGTTCAAACATGAACATACACATTTTGAAAGAGATGCTGAATATTTCCTTTATGATCGGAAGCTGCTAAAATCCTTCAGAAGTGGATTATGACAGTTCTGAAAATAATATTCATTCCTTCATTCTTAACAGGGGAGAATGTCTAAATTTTTTTTTATTTAAAAACATAGCTAGAATTATAAATGAAAATTCTCAAAAATAGAAGTTGTGCTATTCTGCTTTATGCGACTTCTTGATTGCTTTATTTTCAGTACCGTGTCTTTCACCATTTGCAGCACCACAAGACCAATTAATTTTTGGAAGGGAATGCTGTACCATGAAATGCCTTATGCATCATTGTCTTCTTGTTTTAGAATATTTACTCTTGCACAAAGCAGAGTACAGAGAACGAACTAGTAGAGGCAGCATACATACAATGTTTTTCTGCAGCTTACATATTAACCAAGTGTAATATCTAGCTTCTTACCCCAGCATGTATGTTAACAGAGAGAAATTTGCAAGAACAGCAACAATAATTAAACAATGAAGCAATTAATGAATGGGGAATTAAGTGTGTGACAACAGGTAAACAGAACAGGAAAAAGAGTTAAGTGCAGTACTTTGAATGTAATTAAGGAATCATGAAATTAAAGGAATTAAATTAATTTTTTAAAAATCTGACAAGGTTTGACAATGTTTGTCTTGCTTTAGGTTTTTCTCCTTTACAGAAATACTTCCAAGTACAAATACAAACTGGTGAAAGGATATGGAGACAAGTTCAACATGAAAACACTGAAGAAATTTAAGAATTAACTGCTGAGTACACTGGAAAAGGTGCTCATTTTAATTTTATCTTGCCCATCTTATTATTCTACCCCCATTTGTCTGTTTCATGGAGAAAAAAAAACATTCTTAAGGGAAAAATAAAAATAGCTATTCAGACATAGTTTCAGAAATGAAACAAGAATTTTGTACTTCAATGTAAAAAAAAGTCTGTATGATCTCCAACTGAACCTAGTTTACTAGAAGCATGTAATGCAGTCTTGTAAAATCTCTCATAAGACTGAAGCCTGCAATATAAAATCTCAGAAGAAAAAAATACTGTGGATTGTTACTCTTATGCAGGAGAACACACAGGAACAGCTACCCCCATGGGAAAACCATTTGCATCTATACACAGTAGCTGTTTACTAAAGCTAAATACCTCTGCCAGCCAGTCCCACTGTTTCTCTTCTACCTGTGATTTACCTCATAACATGACATCCTTTAAACTGAATTTGTCTGTATTAAGCAAGCAAAGTAGAGCAATATAAGTAAGTAAACTTATTTCATGTTTCTGAAACAAACAACCTAAAGAAGTATGCTTTTTAATCTGGTAACTCCTCATATTTTGAATAACTAAAGGGGAAAGGATAGTCATAAAGTAATTTTACAACATACTATTGCACATTTTAATGTGCACAGTATCACAGTCTTTGAATAAAATTTAGTCGGCTTTCAGCAGGGTTCTTGTGCATCCTACAGCTATTCTCATGACTGAATCACACCTCCTCTCTTCCTCACAAAAGTAAACACACACAGTTCATGCTCATGTGCCTCATGCATGATCAGAAATATCAAACAAGATGACTAGTTTTACTAAACCACAGAATGGAAATGCAGTCTTTTGTGAACAGAAAGATGTGGATATTCAAACTCTGTTGTCCAACCCCCTATTGATAACTCTGATTTTGGTAACAACATCTAATATTTATTTTTCACAGTTGCTTTACAAATGTCACAAACTAACACCACCGTTTTCTGTGTTGTCAATTAAATACTGTTTAGTGCTAATTCAATTAAAACCTATCACTAATAACATCACATCACAGTTCACTGGTGATCTCTACTTCATAAGTGGAATGAGCAAAAAGTCACAGCTTCACCCCACTCAAATGAGAGATTTTTCTCCTCTTAGTAACGTGAACAGTATATCAAATACAGGTGTTCTGTTCAGCTAACATACCTGCTGTCCTATTCTCTTTAGTTAACCAAGGACAATCAAAACAAAGAAAAATGCCTCTTCACAGAGATGACACCAAATTAAATTACTGCAGAAATCCCAAACTGCTGGCCTTCAATTGTATCAAAGCTTGTGGATCAGGCAACAGTGACTCTGAAAAATAATGCCATGGTTCTTCCTTGCCCTCCCAATTTAAAAGGTATGGAGAGAGGGACTGTGTTTATCTTGGCACTAAAGATGCATCATTAAGTATGGCTAGAACTACCCAACAACTGAAGATCTGCTGAACTACCACTGCTCTTAAATTAAAACACCCAAGAATGGGCATTTTCCCAAAAGAATGGAAAGCTATCTTTTTCTTGAGGGATCTAGAGGTACTGGAGACAGTTCAAAGGAAGACCACAACCATAATCAAGGACCCAACAAACTACGCTGTGTAATGTGAAGCTTACTGAGGCTCTGCATATCCAGTTTATTGACAGGTGGCTACTCACTGAGTTCAGATATTTATATACAGAAAAGAAATCCAGAGATGGGAGAATTTTTAGTTTCTCTGAGAAATGTAAAATGATGATTCCATATCTGCAAGTTGAAGGTAGACAAATTCAACCTAGAAGCAAGATGCAGATATGGTTAAATGCTGGACCAGTCTAACATGAGAGGTAATGGCCTACCATGGTTTAAAGCCCCTAGAAGAAGGGTGTACAACTCTCCAAAGGAAATGCTTCATCTGAGTTTCAGAGCAGACTGTATAGTAGATGTGAGGGGAGAGGGATGTGGGACTTGGGAAGCCTCTGCTCATTCTCGTCTCTTACAAGGGACGGTGCAAGCGCTATCACTGCTCCCAGCACGCTTCTCCAGTACTGAAACTCCCCATAAAGACAGCCTTACTCTTTGGGACATTAACGTGTCCAGAGGTACAAACAACTAGATATACTCAAGGTTCTTTTTTCACCTTCTGAAACACAAGGTACTGGCCACAGGTAAAGAAAAAGAGGCTAAGCAAAGCAAGGTTTTTTTTTCTTCCTTTGACTGCCTTTTTTTTGTATGCCTTCTTTACATATTTAGATTTTTACTCATTTTAAACTTGGAATTGGAAAAAAAATTCTCCAGGTCAGACTTTCTAGGATGTTTTTTCCCTTCCACTGCAATGCAGGATATGGATTGCCTGCTAGGACTAGCTGGGCAAATTTCCTCTGATCAACCTGCTGACCTTGAAAGGGCCTTTAGAATATTTGGCAGCGTAATCCACCACCTGTTGTCTGAAAAACAAAGATGTGGAAGACAGAAATTTAGTACACTTGATAACCAAACTGTCCAGTTCTCCCTGAATCAAAAGACATCAGACAGGATTACTGGGGTAGAATATAATGGCCTCTAACATGCAGGAAGTTAAATCAGTAATTTTCTTGCCTTTTGGAATGGATGTGAGGTGTCTTCCTCCTACTTCCCAGCTGCAGTTTCATAGTTAAAATTTATCTATTAAAAATTATTCTATTAAAAAAAAAAAACCAAAACAAAAAAAAAAACCCAACCCACAACTGCATGCTATAGGCAAAAGACAAAAAAAATTTAAGAACATGATAGTTTTCAACAGACATACATGATACCTAAATTAATTCACAGGATCAGGCATTAGTATCCAGTCTCAATTTATGTATGTAATCTCAAATTTTGCTTACTCCCGGGATTATAAATCCCAGTAACTGTTCCTGCTTCCACCAGAACTCTTTTCTACAAAAGCTTAATAATGCCTTGGTATCAAAGCCCTAGGATGGTGTCCATCACTTCATCCTGCAATGTAATGGTTATGTGATATGCAGACACAAAGAAGGTACAAATGGCACACAAAGATCTTTCTGACATCAACGGATACTTCACAAGAGAATGGATTTGAGACCTGATAAGTAAGTACGGACAATATCCTGCATAAAAAAATACTAATAGAGTCCACATAAAGGAACATAAACATTCCTACCCATAAGTTCATACGACTTCTTCACAGTGTGCCTGCTTGTTCGACAGTTATACTGTCATAATTTTAGACTGTTAAACCTCTGCTCTAGGGTTTATAAAAGATCAGAGCACTTGTCACTCTCCGTGCAGGTAGCATGAGATAGAGTGGTTGAGCAGTTCATTCTTCTTTCTAATTACACTCCATTAACCTTCCACATGAGAGCTCCCCTGTGCTTTCATACCAGCAGCACCAACTGGCTGTGTTTGATAAGGCTCAGCAGCGTTTGCAGGACCAGCACGTGTAACCGAAGGAACAGCTCAGCTCAGCAGCCCTCGCAGAAGCTGCTGGTGCTCTGTCACTGAGCTGCAGTCAGATTCAGCTGAATTATACAGATGGACACCAGCTCACCCTACCCACTCCCTTCACAATGCTACCCCTTGAACTTCAGAGATACGTGATCTATCAGAAAGCCAAATGCAGAACTAGGGAATTATTCACAATTGAGAACCCAACAGTTATCACACTTTCACCTCACTGCAAAGACCTGCCAAGAGAAAAGTATTCAGAGCACTAAAGCATGCAGGGCAATAGAAAAGAAGTTGTCGTTACATTATAATTAGATCACGTTAGTGTATGCAACCAGAGTACAGAGAAGGAAAATTACTTTTGATATTTAAATCTTTTTTCAAATGCACTTTCAGTATCTGGGGTTTGTTGTATGTTCTGAAGATCACAGAGCTTACAAACAGCATTCTATTTCTCAGTAACCTTCTCAACATAAATGTGACCACATAAATGAACAACTTTTCTAAAAAGAGAAACTTCTCCAATTAATAACGTATTCTATGTGAGTTTTAAACTCAGTGCCAGGAAAGCTATTTTCCATGTGTATGAAGGTAGATTAGCATTTGTGTATACTGAGTAACAGTGTCAGCACATGCTTACACAGATAAAAAGGAAACAAATTTGGAAGGAGGGATTGTAAACAATCTGGAACAGAATCCAAATTATTTTAAAAATAAATGAAACATTACAAAATCTGCACTTTTGAATGACATTTTACACAATCCCTTAAATTTTTTAACTGTTTCAAATGACTTCACAACATAAAGTGGTATGTGGAACTGGTCTATATAAATGAGTGATGGCAATACTCTTTTTGCTATTAGCTCCATTATCCTTTCCCACACCTCTCCCATTTTTTAACATATTTTGATACTTGCATATGCATGTATCTCCATAAATAAATATAACTTACTTCTACTGTAGGTTTCCCAACCTTCAGCTAATATTTTGAAATGACTGCCTGTTTCTAAGACTTGGGAAGTTCGAAGTGTCTGGAACAAAATCTGTTTGTGCTACGAGCCAAGCAATGAATCCAGCCCTATCCTTGTTCAGAATGGTTCAGGAATTTTATTTCAGAGTTCTGGTACATATTGTCAAAGGTCCCTCCAGTACAAAGAGAACAGAGGTGGTTCTTCTCTTATAACAAGAAGGTAAATACTGCTGCTGAACTCACCTCAAAGTAACCTGAACAGACTTGGTTCACAAGTGTGATCATTAAAGACCGTTAGACCCATCTTCTACATCTATAATAGATTTTGGACCTCCTTTCTTCAATTTTCTTAAATTTATGCCAAAAGATGCCAATTGAGTCTTTAATGCAATTTAACTTGTGCCATCTAAGCCTGTAACGCACAACAGAAATTCAGAATTTGTGGATGGGAACAACCACAGTGAATCTAAAACTGTCAGGCTATTGAGGCTGCCTCAGGAAAGCTGAATAGGCAGAGGACAGTTAGTTCTTACCTCTAAGACACACTTACTCCAAGTGTGAACACAACTATCTTTTTAACAACAATTTTTTTGAAGAATAACGAATGATCTTGTTGGGATATATTTGATATCACTAAAGATCACTCTTAAACCTAATAAATTTGAAACAAACACAATTAGGACATTGGAGAAATTTAACTACAGCATCCCTATCTCCTGTTCTGTAAAAATCTTTCCACAGTGCTTCAATGCTATAATGCAATGAAATCTTGTTTGAGCTAGGATTAAAATTTTTCAGATTAGGATAACATTGAAGGAAAGCAGAATGACATTTCTGTGCCACACTTAGCTCTTACTTCTATAAAAAATGGTTTTCACACATGAATTGTACCCAGTACCTCTATAACTCACACTCTCATATTTTTTGAAGTATGTACTAGAATCATGACCTAAAGGTCCAAAATTTCTGGCTGTAAGCATCTAGCATTTAAACTGCTTTCAGAGTAAAGTATTGCAGAAGTGCTTCCACTTCCTGGAGTGGTCAGCCATCACTGCTAACCCCATCTGGAATACTGTTTTCTGACAAGTGGGCTACACTCACCTCTGAAGAATGCAACATTCCAGCTGAGAGAGACCTTTTTAACTAATCACCTCTAGAACTTTTAGAAAGAGAAATGTACCTCTAGAACTTTTAGAACTTTAGAACCTTTTGGTAATGTTTGTTATTTTCCCAACACCTCTTAGAAAATATTTCAAAATTAACTATTTCGCTCTACACTGTCTTATTATTCTCTTTGTACAGAATATCTCTCAAAAATAATCCAAGTACATTTCTTTTATATTACATCAGTGGTGAAGACTTCTTGAGCATTTGGGGGGCCCATGAGGTGGATGAATAGATCTTTTAACCCAGCATGAAGAAGTAAGAAAGAGAAAGTAAGCTCTCCTCTAATTCTTCTTTATACAATTTTCAACAATATAATATATGTGGTTTTAGGGAAGACCAAGATTTCTTTTGTGCCACTTCAGGCCCATATTAGATTTAAAAGGCAAATTAGCTTTAAAAAAAAAAGATTAAACAAAAACATTAAACATATTTTCATCACATAATGAAGTGCAAGTTCTTTTTCACACCATATGTTTGACTTGCTACTTACTGCAGAGAACATGCAACGTATAACCAGAGAAACACATTTCATTCTACAAACTGGTCTGACGAGCTAAACCTGCACTAGGAGGTATCAGACAGTCTTAATGAAACTCAGAAGTATTACTTCATTGACATTCATTCAGCATTTCTTGCATGACAATTCAGTTGCAAATCTGTTTGGAATCGTTAGCTCAAAACCCACTGACTTCTAAGAAACAGCATCATTGGGTCTCTCATGTTTCTCTAAAGACACCTATCACATCTGTCTCTAATAGCTGTAAATCACAAAACAGTGGTTTTCCTCCACATGGTTTCACACAGATTTTTTTTAACGGAATCACATGTTGCACTGTTGAGAAGGACTGAAAGATTACAGAAACCTAGCAACTGAAGCACAGGTTGTTACAGCAAGCCATCTTGCTTTGTGTCCTCAGGTCTGGTAGCTTTCCTCATATTGGGATCTCAAGCTCTATTATTAACCCAGAAAACTACCTTAAAGCTGCGCTGTCTTTGCAACAAGAGTTTAATTAAAGTTTTATACATGTAATACTTACCCTTTTAAACTCTTGTTCATAAAAATAAACCTCCACATAACCCTCTTTCTCAGTTAATGTCCACAAAATGAGAAGCTGGAAAGAGCTTCAGTATCAGGGAACAAGTTCTGTGGGATCTGAGGTTGAGGGGGTATTAGATGAAAGAAGCAACTGAAAAAAGCATTTTCCCTCACACTACTTTTGAATAAACCAAGTTGATACTGAAATGCAGGGCTGCTTTGGGGAAACAAGCTCCAGGGTTTCTTTTTGTTTTCTAACAAATACAACAGGGCACATATTCAGGAAAATAGAATATAATTATTTGTTTGTTTTGGTAAAACTATCCTCTATTGTAATTCATCTGGAGTTGAGGCAGGATGTAAGCAGAGGAAAGAGGCTTTTAAAAGATCTATCCTACACACGCACACTTTCAGTAAATACATGCAAGCGCGTGTTAGTAAATACTGACGTAACTTTACTTTGAAAAAAGAAACACCATGATCAAAAGCTGAGAAAATATCAACCAACTGTAACAAAAATGTCAATGCGTAATAAGTGTTGCAGAAATTTTTAAAAACAAAAACCAACCAAACAAAAAAACCCCATCCATTAACATGCAAACGGAAATACTTGACTTTGCACTGTATAGCCAGAATTAATTATGAGCCAGTAGATTTTCATGGCAATTGTTTGGAGGATCATATAAATATGTTCATGCTCAGTTGGTATAGAACATGGTGCTAATAATGCCAAGGTTGTGGGTTCAATCCCCATATGGACCATTCACTCAGGAGCTGGACTTTATGATCTTTCTGGGTCCCTTCCAACTCAGGCCATTCTGTGATTCTGTATCAAAATCATAGTAAATGCAAAACACATCTGTCAGTTTGCATAGGAAGACAGTCAAGCTGTTACTGATTGTGAGGATGCTCAGAAGAAAACAAAAGAACAATATCAAAAAACAAAATCCGGAAACACAGAAAAGAGTAGGAAAAAACAGGTCTGCACAAGCAAAGAGCACTCACAGACAATGTAAAGCTGAATTGAAAAGTAGTGAAGTCGGACAAGCAAAAATTAGTCCTTTCTCACTGCCAGGAAGGGCTTGTAGAAGAAAGCATTACATTTTATCAGAATGACTTGAAAAAAAGGGCACACTTCAGTCATACAAGTCCCTTTTAAAGTCCCTTCTCACTGATATGTCAGGCCTATGCCCAGAGGGAAGTCTGAGGTGACACAAGTAGTAGTGCAGGGAATACTTGTGATTTTTTTCAATATATATTCATTGAAGAAAAAAGTCCATATTTCATGTATATTTCATATATACATAAGCAAGAACTGAGCAGTAAACCATGCTTGATTTAACCCCACAGACCCATATTCTTAATGGTTTTTCCTATTTTGCTTCCTTGCTGTTAGATTGTATGATTAGCATACAATGCTCTGTAGGCTGAAAACCAAGTTTGCAAAGATATTTTGAAATATTTAACGTATACTAGTTCTATGTAAACAGTAATAATAATTCAGAGGCCTTTACCTACTCTGCATTCAGAATGTATTTATTATGAGCTAGACAAATAATGCAGGATTGTAGCATTCTGCCTCCACATTTGTCATCTTCCTCTTCCAATTTACCAGAGCAAGATGAAAGAGGGGGTTTTGTTCCAAGCCTTTAACTCTTGCAGCAGCACAGAATCTTACATTGCGTTGCTCTCTGAACTAGAGGACTCATCTTTTGCACAGGGCAGAAACTAATTTCCTTAATCAATACAGAGAAGATCAGAAGCCTGCCCAGTGACCCACATTGCTCGAGAAACTGCACCAGCAGCAGAGGCTATAGAGGCAGCTGCTTTCAGGCCAGCAACAACATGCTCAGCATGAACAGACTGTACTAAGACTCTTCTCCCACACACAAAACCAAACTGTTCCTGTGCCCCCTTTATGCTGACAGAGCCTGTCTCTCAGTCGATGAGCAAGTCACTATTTAGAAAATTATTTCTCAACCTATTTTGGAAATCCACAATCATGTACAATTGGCAGCACTGGCGAGTATTCAGCAGCGATTTCAAAGGTTCTTTGTCCTGGGGAGGAGACAGGACCATTCACCAGCATGCCGGCAGAACTGCTGAGTACACAGCTGGAGCGTACGTGGGGGAAGGGAAGCCGTGTGTGATTCGGCAATTATATCTGTTAAATGCATACAGATTTGAAGAATGATCACTTGGCATTTCTACTATTTTGCAAGTAAAAACTTTCAACACACTTGCCAGAAGTATTTGGCTGTTTTTTCTTGTAAGAGTATAGAAGATCAGTGCAGAGAAACATTAAACCACATGGACATGCTACGTAATTGGTTCTTTCAGCCCCTCACAGAGCAAATTATTTGCAGTAACATGCTCTGATCTCCTTACTAGTTAACAGTCCAGTCCAAGCCAAATACATCAAGAAAAGATAGAGAGGAAAAAGCTGTAGACAAGATTAACCACACAAGTTTGGCTTTTTCACAATGCTTCTATTACCCAGCTGCTAGATATTCAAGCGAAAACAGGGTGTACTGTAACAACTGCTACAACAGGCCACAGGAGCACAAGTCCAGTAAGAACCTTTTCTGTTTGGATCTTCACAGGGCTCTCACTTGTACTACAAAAAATGTCACTTTGATGCCCCGTTTGCATTCCATTTTCAATAACAATGAGGAGGATGGAGGTCTCTGGTTTCTATGACAACCCAGATGGGCCACAATACAAGATACTTACAAATGTTCAACTGCGGGGATGCCAGATCAAATTAAGCTAGAGTTTACATTACTTCATAGAAACTAAAATAAAAGAAAAAACCCAAACAAAACATGAATGTCAAAGGAAGGATGACATTTCCTTGGTACATTCCAAAAGATTTCCGAAAGTAGGTGGTAAAGAAAGGAAGGATTTTTCCCTATGAAAATAAATAATATTGTCAACATAAGCAAATTGAAACCCTCATTTACATGAGTAAATGTTTTCATTAAAACTAGACTGCTGGAAAATTACCATCAGACATTAAAAGCAAAAAAACAGATCCAAAAACATGATTTTATCAATTTACTTAACTCATAATGAACTTGCGAATTTGTAATCCATGTTTTGTAGGGTTTGTTTAATGCCACAACTTATACTTTGCGATAAGGTTCAAGTTTTTGTTGTTTAACCTGATCTGGACTTTTGTGACATTTTGCAGAAGACATTCAGATAGAGAAAACACCCCATATTTTACTCCAGGAAATTAAATTAGTAACAGTGAGTTATTTTAGTTAACATTAACAAAGCTACAAAACATTTAATGTGTGCTCTTAGCAGTTTAACTGGCCTGTTTTTACCCAGGTGAGGTGATCTTACTTCTCAAAGGCATTGATTAACTGAACATCCTGGGAAGGCAACTGTAATAAAAAATGCCAGCCAGTTTAGGCAGCAGCAGTAAAATGTCTTCTGAAGAAACACCTGTAAAAGCTTTTTGTAAGATTTTCAGATGTGACATATATATATGGTTCCCAAAACAAATCAAGTTAACGAATTTCTTAATAAATGTGTATTTTTAGGCACATTATTTTGACAAATCTTCTGCTGCAAGTTAGATTTTGTCTTTATATTTAGTCACTGTCCTATTTCCAGTCACTCTCCATTCTCTCTTCCAACTTAATCACTTAATCAGGTAGTTAATAACATTCATTCAATATGTGATAGCCAGCAGGGCTCATACTACAACAGATAACCATGGACTTTTAGACGCTTATGTTCTTTGGGGAGAGGAGAGGGAAGACAGAAAGGCTTAACAGCTGTGCCTAGTCAAAATAATCCAAAATTAGAGGGACTGTAACATTTAAAATTGGAACACAGAACCTTAAAATCTGGGTCTGTGCAGCTGTTGTAACACTTTATTTAAAACTGCAGACACTCTCTCTTCATAAATCGTTCCCCTCTGCAGAGCTGCTACCCAGTACTATTTACAGAAGGACTCCAGTCTGGCTTGCAAGTGCCACCTCATCACTCAGGAGCGCCTGGCGCTGCCAGCTGAGAACAACCACCCCTCACACAGGTCGGCCGAGCTGCCTGCTGGTGCCTGAGCCTCTCCTCCTGTTCAAGGAGCTAGGACTCTGGGATCATGGAGCTAGAGAACATGCCCAAGGTGGGCTCTGAGACACCCAGGTTGGCACCTGCCCATCACCTGCTCCTCAGCAATCGTCTTCCACCCCAGCCGCTCCCGTTCGGAGCTGTGCTGCCTGAAGGCAGGACAGCCTGGTGCTCCAAGGGCTCTCACTATTGCTGAAAGGAGCATGGCTGGCACGTGGCATGGCAGGCTGGGCTGAAGAAAAGCTGCCTGCTCTGTGCTCCCTGACTCGTGCAAAGGCAAGCAGAGCCAGGGAGACACACTGCGGTGATGCTAACAGCATTTCAGGAAAGAGTGATTCAGGGATTTGCAAGGAGCTCCTGCAGAACGACCAGAGTGCCTCAGTACTGCAGGGGGAAGAGCTGAGGGCTGAAATTACACATCTATTATAAAAATTAAAATACCTGACAACTCCGCACAGCTAGTGGGAATTAGCTGCAAGTGACATCAGAATGCTGAAATGTGACTAAGGGCATGGAGGGGCTTGGTTAGCCTTAAACTTGGACTACACTGCCTAAATTTCAGATATACAGCTGAGCTGTGCTCCCACATCATATACTACTGCTACCTGTGTTTCACATAGAAAGTGAAAGACAAGGAACAGCATAACGAAAAAAAGAATTTGCAAAGTGTTAATGCTTACTAAAATTTTAACAGCTTAACAGGAAGAGCAAAATGGACTTAAGTAAGTAGGAAAGGAGCTGTAAGTTTCAAGGGGTGATAGTGTTGCGGTGAAAAAGCTGCTTGATGTCATAGAGTTGAGGTTACTTTAACCACAATTTAGTGTAAGTACCAAGAGACTGGGACAAATAACCAGGCAAGAGGCTTCCTCTCTCACCCCACACATTTCATAGCATGCATAGCACTACTCTGCAGTGATACTGCACAGCTTAAAGTTCTGTTTGCAAGTCACATGGCATCTTCTATTGCGCTGGGTTGTTCAGCTATAAATTTCACACAAGCACAACAGCATAAATGATTGGTAACCCCATAAGGAATTTGTACCTAGGATGGTATTCAACACTTCTAATACTGTAATTAAAAAATAATCTCTTGCACCATCAGCAACACAAATGTACTAAGCGAGTAATACTTGGCATGTGCCTTGTCTTCACAAATTCCAGACAGTTTAGACTACTTTACACACCTAAATGCTTTTGCTGCTGTATTTTCTTTTAAAATTAGAGTACTAAACACTTCTGCCTATTGTCTTCTGCTTTTGTACTTTTTCCCAAATTTGCTCAGTTATACAATGCATGTGCACACTAAAAAAATGTTCTCCAAAACTTTCCTCTACAAATGTTTCTGTATTAATTTTCAGTTAATTAGGATCAGAATGATATTCAGAGTAAGAAAACTGAATAGTGACATTCTGGCAGTAAAAAACAAGCACTGAAAATAAACTCATGCTGTTCAAAGTAGTGGCTGTTCCATGCATCACAAAGAAGTTGCACTCCAGGATGTTTGCACTGCAAGACAAAATTTTCTTTAACAGGACATGGAAGTTAGTAGCAGAAACTCTAACATCCTCAAAACCTGGTCTTCAAAGAAATTACCTATTTAATGCACATGAGTAGTCCTTCACATTAACTTCATCCCTCCCTCAAAAAAGTGCTACGTTTTGCATTTTTTTTAAATGAACTGAAACTGCTACAGAACAAAATACTCCAAAATCTCACAAATTTACGAGAGAATTAAAAATAATGGATACTGCAAAAAACAAAACCAAACTAAAACAACCCCAAAACAAACAAGAGGCATCTCTTCTACTGCACGTTTTTTCTCGTGGCCAAACGACCACAATGGCTAACAAATCATCCAGTGGTTAATTCTGTTTTATAAAACTTTCTTCTTCTTCTTCTTGGAAGATAGAGAGAAAATTCCAGTTGCAATGGAGTTTCGACCTTCACTTTCTAAAATAATAACAAACCAGAGGCTTACAAGCAGCTACACACGTCACTGAGAAGGCGCAGGCTGCACTCGGCTGTCTCCAAGCGCCGCGGTCTCGGGAATTCCGTCCCGTCCCGTCCCGCCCCACGGGAGGGCACGGCCGCCATCTAGCGGGGACGCTCCGCCTTCCCTCCCTCCCTGGGCTCTCAGTAGGCACCAGTGGAGATGGAAATTTGCAGCAATATAAAAAGCACACCGCCACTGTTGAACTTAAATTCCCACGAGGTTTTTCCGATCTCAAACCACACCTAAAGCTGTCTGCAGTGAAACTGAAGCACTACTGTTACGCTGTAAAGTTTTCATTCACACTCATCTCCTAACAAAACTTTTCTAGATTTAACTCCACAGTCAGCACTAAACCTTTCTTGTGTGACATTATTTACTCCCAATGCACATTATGGCCTTTGCACAGGCTCTAACAGAAGAGAGAACAAGACTTTAGAGACTTCCGTTGTCAATCCCATTCCAGCTGCTGTACACTGCTCCGGTGGTTCATGGCTCTCAGAATCCATTTTGTTTTTTTCCCCGAGATGTGTAAAAGTTCTTGTCTGGCAGTTCGTGTGCCCGAGGTGGAATAAATCTGAGCTCTTTCGTTTTCTTGGTTTCCAGGTTGTTTATTCTTTTCTTATCTGTAATATTTTCTCTTAGCCCAGCCAGGTCTGTCTTGCAGGGCAGCCATGGCACACTCTCTGCCTCTCAGGGCGGTGTTATCTTTTTATACTAAAAACTACGCACATGATGCTTACAATTATTTCCCAATTACTATCATCTATGTTAGACAGTGAACTTCTACTCTAAACCAATCCAAAAGTGCCAACTCCACAATAGAAAATGGAGATGAAGAAGAAGAACAAAGAAAGACCAAACACGTGCTTTTTCCTCCATCTTGTGTTCTAAAATTCCCATTCCCAAAAATCCTAGAATCTATATTTTCACTTTATGATAACACTACTTAAACTTCTGTGACTTTTAGGTTCTTATATAAAGCTGGTAATTTATTTCAAGGGCTATAATCAAACCCACGGATGTTTTGGGCATCATTCCAGGGTCTCAGAGCCCCCTGACCAGGGTCTCAGCAACTCTGGACTCCCAAAGGGATGTCTTAGACTCGGACAATGGCAGCTAGAAAAAAACAGTGGGAAGAGCAGCCCAGGCACCCCACCAACACATGAGCCCCATCCTAGATGAGGCACAGCTGGCACATGATTTTGGGCATTGCTCACTGCCAGGCACAACCAAAGCTGAACTTTGCATCCAGTCTCAGATTTATGCACCCTCGTGGCCAATGGAGGTACACAGCCAAGCAGGTGTTCAGCAAAAGGTTTTCAGGCTTCTCCAACTTAGAGCAAAGGCCGGTCCAGTTTCATCTGTCCTCAAATGAGAATAACATAACCAAAACAAGCACACACATATATATAAGAAATGTGAATAAAATAATATTACAAGAAATCTCGTTCTGCATTTCTGTGAGTTATGGCAAAGTGTGATTTACAAAAATCACTGGATATTCTGAGTTGTAAGGGACCCACAAGGATCACTGAGTCCAACTCTTAAGGGACTGGCCCATACAGGGATCAACCCTGCAACCCTAACATTATTATTATTATAACCCTGCTCTAACCTGCATTACATATGAGGATGGATGCCTGATATACGCTGAGATGTCTGAAAACAAATACTAATTTCCACATGCTCTTAACAGCAATCTGCCCAGCCACATCCATGTACACAAAAGGTTTCACACTCAAAAGCAGCAGACACCTCTACTGCTGGCCTGACAGCCAGGACTCTAACAAGCACCACTCAGAGATGTGTGCCAGTGCCACTTGTCCAACAGGTACTACAGGCCACTCCAGCATCACACATTTTAATGTTTCAGATCTTGAGCTAGTAAATCCCCTCAAAATGCAAAGCCACAAAGCAGAAGTTGAGAAAAAGGTTGTTCTACAAAATACATGGCTCTAAGGAAGGTGTGGTGAACTCTAAAGCAAGGAATGCTCACTCACTGCTATTTGTGTTTCTGTTCAGATACAACATTTTGATACTGAACATGGACACAAACCATTCAATCTGTAAGGGTGACAATTTTCTTCTTTTTTTGCCCTATAAATGAATTAGCATAGATTGCAAAAGGGTATTTCTTCAATATCAGACATGAAACACAGTCCCAATACAAAAGAAAAAAGACTCACCCGGTCAGCATCTAAGTTGGCAGGTCAAATCCATATATTTGACTGTCCTGCATAAAACCACAACTCTAATCTGGTGCTTCTACTCAAAATAGGAGCAGGTTCTAGGAAATCCAATGCACATTCAAATATTACTTTAAAAATAGCTGTACTTTTGGCAAACATACCAACAAATTGCTTTTGTTACTTCTCCCACTATTCCATTAACTCTGTCAAGACAGAGTCATGCTGAGAGGTAATGAAAGGCCCTTGTTTCAAGCCTTCCTGTAATCCACTTGCACAAGGACAGAAAGTATCCTATTTATTATGGTAGCCAGGAGCAAAATCTGTTGTTGCTTGGTTGGTGTGTTTTTTCTTAGTTTTCTTTCATAAATAACTGTCAGATTTAATNAAAAAAAAAAAAAAAGTCCATCATTGACAAAAATACCGTAAGTGAAATTACATGGACACACAACAGAAGACAGGTGTTGGAAATTTCAGTCGCTCCTCATGTATTTTGATGATGTCCCACACACCATATGTCGCTGCGTGTGGAGGCTGAGGCACCGCCCTCCTCTGTCCCAGCAGCTCTGTGGGAGCAGGAGCCCAAGGGGCTGACGGGTCAGCGCAAACTCCAGCATTGCAAAGAGCGAGAATTGATTTTCTCTTAACTCCACAGTTCTGAGATTAATCTGCTGCTCCCAAACTTTATAAATAAAACAGTTAAATGTATCCAGGCACTTAGAAAAAAACTCCTCCTTTCCTCTCTCCTGACGTTTTTGCACTGTTTCCAGGGGGAAAAAAACACAACTGTCAGTACAATTGTTTCATATACTAGAGACTTTAATCCTAACTAGGTCTTCTGTCTGTTTACATTATTAAGCAAAAATAAGCCTTTAAAAGTTGGAAGAGCTGAGTTAAACTGATATTGGTGAATGCAAAAAAGATTGAAAACATCAACCTTTTTATCCTTCAATTTAGGTTTGAACATGTAAGAAGGAATATGCTACAAAAAATTCAAGATAAAATTAGAATCCTTTGAAAAGGAAGTTTAAATAAGGAAAGTGCAAGGATGAACTTAGCTAAAAATAACAATGTAGTAATTAAGAAAACTTATCAGAACACATAGAATCAAACAGAAATGTAACCATTTTTCTGTTTCATCTCAACAAGAACAGGCCTCTACTTAAAACAGAAGCACCTTTTTAAAAGAGTGTGGAAACAGAAAGAACAGAGGTTTTAAAAATGTGAAAGCCAGATGTTGAACAGAGCACTCTACTAAATTGTTTTCCGGGATACAGTTGGAAATCACTGATTGAAGAGCCTTACTCCAACAATCCTGTTTCAGGAAGCCACCGTTTTTGTTCCAGTACATTACTGACTTTCTGAGGTGTTATTAATAATTAACCCTTTCTTTTAAAATTACTCATTAATATTAACTTTGTCTAAAGTCTTCCTGGAACCTAATATTTTTAAGGAAAATAAAACAGTAAAAATACACTAACCATAACAGTTAAATAAAAGAATGTATTTAATTTGAGAAAGAATCTACTTCCTGTAAATTCACTTTCCACAATTCATCCTCAGCTATACAGCAATAAAGCTGTACAAAAGATGCTTTCAGCCTTTACTTTTTACACCTAGGAGAAATGGAAAAGCAATGGCAATTTACCAACCCAATCTCCTTCTCTACTTTTGCTTCCTCTAGACTAATAGAGAGATTAAGAAAGCAAAAACTGCAGTTGAAACCACTGTATATAAGCCTCAAACCTAAAAGGATAGCAAAGTCATTTGTCACCACTTGCATGTGAAATGTGAGGAATAACCATTACTGAACTGGATCCAAATGCATTGTACAAGAAAAGTCAGTCTAGCTCCTGGAGCTACTGAGTTTCAACTTCATGCCTACTTTTCTAAACTTTTTTACTATTGCCTAGTGCAGCAGAGCTCCACACTGTGGAACCAAATGCTTCATCCTGATTAATACACACAGACTCAGATAATCATGCTAGGGCAACCTCTGGACATTACACTTTGGGAGAGCTAACACAAAATAATTATTTACAACACCTGGAATCCCATCAGTCCAAATCTGCCTGAAGGAATTCCTGAAGAGAAAGAATGCCTGAAATCACATCTTTTCTGCACACTTAGGCATCTACCCACATTACTCTGGCAATGCTTGGCTGCACATGTCCTTGTGGTTGGAGAACTTGCCCAAAAAGTGACAGATGACATTCATTTCCCCTTTCAGCTTAAGATAATACAAAAGTACATCTCTTTTCCCCAAGAGCTTTCTAAGCCAAGGACACTTCTTATCTCCCCTTCTCTGCCTCAATGTAGAAAAAGAACCCAAAATTTACAGGGATAGAATGAGAAAGGAAGAAGAAGTATAAAGCAGAGGAATTTCTCCTGAGAGAAAATGTTGCATGAACACCAGCATCTGTTTGTTTTAATTTTGTGTTTAATATCACCAGATACCATACACATAAAGTACTCCCATATAGTCTGGCTTATCAGGATTCCCCCCTCCCCCTCTTCTACTCCACTGCACACAAACTATAAAAATCCATCTTCTACATTCATTCAGTCACTGCCACGTCTCCTCCCTTGGAGTGAACAAAGCTCTGCAAGACATCCTGGAGGCATATTCCTACCCAGACTCTGCTGAGAAACACACGCAAGGGCTTCTGTCAGGTTTCAATTTAGTGGGAGGGCTGTCTTTAAGCTCTACCTGAAAAAACTATGTGTTACCTACAGGTTCAGTCTGCTTCACTTGAAGAATCAATTAAGTCAGTACTATTCTTCAGCCTTCTTTGGATTCATTTATTAACTTCTGTATCAAATAGTTCTGACATTTTTGTTTTACTTTCTTCTTGAAACACAGTATACAAAGCAATGAAAAATTGCACAGAGAATGTATTGAAGAGAACTCTTAGAAATTCTCTAACATCACAACTCAGAAATTCTGGTCTGCAAAACTGTACCAACTATAAGCAGAAAACAACTGTGTTGCAACATGCAAAGCATTAAATTGTTTAAAGCTGTTCAAATAAGTCTCAGAGCCTTTTTCCTTAAAAACATTTTCTACCCTCAGTTGCCTCAGAAAAAAATTAAAATTAGGTTGTTATTTGTGGATAACTACACCTTAAGACTACAAATATTTTTCCTTATTTCTTACAGAGAGGAAAAAATGCTACAAAAGATGACAGCTTCCAGCAAATAAGCATTGTCAGATGAGTCCAATGGGCTTTCTTATTTGCATTTTGCCTGAAACAGAGTTACTGAGAACTCTCACGTAACACACACCATTAACTGCTGTTTGTCCCCTCCAAAGACCTTCTTTCTAAAGCAGAAAGCCAAAGTAAAAGCAGTAGCTTTAAGGAGAAGTTACTAAAAACTATGAGGCCTGACTGTACAGGGCCTCTGACCAGCAGGCAGTGACAATTCCCTCTGCCATTGAAGCTGAGGAGCAGCAGCTATTGTCCCTTCTCAATCTGTACTAAACTTCTTCTGAAATGTCTATCATATCCATTAACATTTTTTTAAATCTCTTCTAAAAGTACCTTGTCAAGTACATTTTCACATTGAAGTGAACTCCATACAGCACAAACAGAATCACTTAAATCAGCTACAGAATTCCCAAAACCATATGTGGACTAGGAAAAATCCAAATGTTGCCTTTCGATAAATAATTTTTGTTAAAATGAACATTTATTGCATGTTTTGGGTTCTGAAACACACTGCACTAACACAGAGTTGCAGCAGTTCCCCAAACAAGGATAATAAATGTTTATGTGTATTTATGCAGATGCTCTGTGCAACTCCAGGTAGACAATGTGAAGGCAGTGAGAACATCAACTGAATGCATGACAGCAGGACACCTTCCATTTCTTCATCTCTAATAACCTGCAGGCGTCCAGCCTGCTCCTCACGGAGATGACAAATTACAATAATATAGCTCAGCACAAGGCACTGGAAAAAGTTACAAGACTTGTCAGAGCAATGTATCTGTATCAAAAGCACATCTTCACTGTGACAGGATCCCAGTTAAAGCTACGAAAGAAGAGGGAGAGTAAGCAATAATTCAAAATTAAACTTCCAGAAATATACAAAGGCCAGTATTACCTATTTGAAAGTCAGCTCCTAGAGGGAAATAATGATGTTTTGAAAGCTTAGTCCTATCAGTGAATATCAACATTTTCTGAAGTTTGAAGTATTGTTGATACAGCAACACAATATTATTTTTTTAAATACCCAGTTTTGAAGTTCTCCATATGGTATCAGCTATGTCCTTGATGATTAAAAATTAATATGGTTTCTTTCTGAGCACATTAAGACAGGCACATTGTATTGTCTGAGGGCTAGAAATTTTTCCTTTTAAATAGCTGACTTTTGCTTTAAACTTCTTGAATATACAGAGAAAAGCCACTTCACATGTTTTTTAAAGCCTTATAAAGCATTTCTGGAGTGTCAGCATTCTATTTGCCACTAGAAGCTCTTTCTGATGAGCTCAGGACTTCGGCTTCAAGTCAAGTTACATCAGAATGACATCAGCTGAATATTAATCAGGGTAGATACACAAACAGGTGTGACAAAACCATGCTGTGACTAAAATGGGAAATTCTGGTTCATATCAACTCCCCCAAAAACTATCCATTTAAGTCTATCCAATAAAAAAAATCGGAAGAGTCTATCGAACATATTGAAATTACAGAAGTTTTCACTAAAAATGTCATGCCCTGTAGAATCATCCTCTTGAAAAATCAAACAGCAAAATGTAAACTATGAGGTTAGCATAATTCCAGTATGGAGAATTACATGTTCACTTCTGGGAGCTGATAGCAAGGCTGTGGTTACATGCTGCTATTATACACTGCTACATTACTGAAAAGTTCAGCCTGGTTGCTACTCATTTCTTCAGCTCTGCTGTTTCAGCTGTGGCTGGAATAAAACACACGTGACACAGGGAAGGCAAGGAGGTAATCAGAATAATAAGAGCAACGCACAATGTTGCAGCAAAAGCACAATACTGTTGACCTTTGCTTTTAACATACCTCTCTCTCCAGGTATGCAGATCAAGAAGTGAACATCCAGTGACACTGGATGGATAAAGTCGTGATATTATGAACAAAACAGATCATGTGGACAAAGAGAGACTTGGGCAATGCTGCTGCCCTCTGTGACTCCCAGACACAAAGATCTGTATGTACTACTACACTGTCAGAAGAGTTAAATTAAAATCCAAGGGTACATTTTATTCATTAAGGTGCACAGAAAAGTTTGTAAACTTTGCTTTTCATTTTTTCCTTTGAATAGAAATATCTTCATTTAAACAGTTGAGTTTTAATCTTTTCTGAGTTTGTATTTCTTTTAAATTTTGTAGAAAAAGAAGCTGGTTCACACTGGCAGTGAATCTATAAGACAATGCAACAAAAGTCCCTAAAATGTCTACCTATTTTTTTTCTAACTCAGATCAAGATAATTTTAAAGTAAAAATAAAACAAAACATACATTTATTCAAATCATGCACATATAGACTACTATGTTCAAAAATTATTTCATGTTACTAGGCCTTATTGTTTTAATGTCTGACTATAATTTGTGGCAAGAAGAATATTAATATTGTACCAGAACACTACACATTTTAAAGAAGATCAGTACAAATGTATTGAATGTATTTGAAGGGAATGGAAGTTTATCAAGGATTGATTTGCATTTAAAACAGATGTATTAAACAGAGAAGTACCATCTGATAAGACAAAACTGAACTGTTTTTAGTAAACATGTCCTTCAAGATTTTCTTCAGCTGCTTTTTACTTATAAATTAAGATAGAAAACATTTTCTTCATTATTGTTTTTCAGCTCTTTATGAAGCAATTATAAACCAAAATCAACTGAGTACACATAAATGAGGAAATATGTTCTTTACCTGCAGAAGGGACTACTACTGTCATAATTCAATTTAACACATTTTCATGAGGCAGTTCATTTGAGTTCTTTAGGATGTCAAAAACAACCTTGTACTGTTTAATATTATCTTTATTAATATTAGATTTATTCAAATTGAAGCAGGGCATGACATTGATTTGCAATAATTTTAAGTAGGTACATTTTAAAATAAAAGGAGATATTTAAATGAACAATCTTTTCTTGGCTTTCTTTTTTTAATTATCAACTGCTAACTACTCATCATCGAACACTACACATTTATTTATAGGATGAACTAGGCAAATACCTAATAAAGTACAGTAATACTACTGGCAATATTCAGGCCTTTATATAATGTTTACAAGCATAATTAATCTTCACAATAACCTTGTAATGTTGGTAGGGAGTAAAGTGTTCATTATTCTTTAACTTCACATATGGGAAAACTGAAACAGAGAGATTAATTTAGAAACAAAAATCAAGTATAGGTCCCCCAAATGCTGTGTCAAGGCCTAAGCAAAAAAAGACTAATTTTAAAGGCACTAAAATCAATAAAAGCAGATGGGGCTCTGAGCCTATGAAAACAAATTTTCTCCAGGAGTATGACTTTAGACATTTGGCACTGTGGGCTAACATTTTTATTACATTATAATATTGTATTATTACTATTATATTTTTGAATTTTATTACATTGTTTTCTGTAATTAATGAATGGGTGCCCAGCTCTGTAGCATGTTTGGCCAGGTCCTGTTACAGTGTCTAGGCTGTTATCTTACCTACATTTTTCTAATAATTAATTACAACAAGGAATGTATGTTATTTCTTCAGATATAGAAATACAGAGAGGCCTTTATTTAATACTATGAAGAATAAAGAATTGTACAGTGTGTCAATGCCACCTTTGTCAGAATTACAGCAACCAAAGCCCCAGCCTGGAACCATTTTTGCTTTGGTTTTAACATGAAGCAGGACAAAGCTGGCTCCAGACTCACACAAGGAAGACACCTTCCTGCATGGATTTCTATAGTACAGAAGTAGAAAGACTACCATTGCCTCCTTTGGCTATCCTGATTATTCACCACAGGAAAATGGTATATGCTATGCCATATTAGCTCAAGGTAAACAACTTCCTAGCAGGACATTGGTGCTCTTAATTTGTCTTCATTTCCCTTTTAGGGCACAGCATTTTTTTCTAATAACCAGTGAACAAACTTATTCTCAGCTGCAATCTTACAGATCTGTTTTGATTTTTTGGAACAAAACCTGACCTTGCTTTGGGTCAGCACTTTCACTTCAACTTTGGTTTATTCCATCCTTCACAAACAAAAAGATTGTTAAAATAATCACGGAAAGAACACTTCTTTGTGTGTGCTGAGGGAGGAGCAATGAAAGGAAATATATTCCAACACATAGCTGACTTATGTGAGCACATGGAAGTGAAAAATACATGTACTCGCCCAGAACTGGTCTGGTCTTTGTTTCTGGGCTGGAACAGATTCCTACCAGGGACATTAAAATCCAACGAGGAAAGACAGTGCAGTAGCAGAAAGATGACACAAGGTGGTGGTCACTGAAGCACGGAGGAGACGAAAGGAAGCAGAAAACCTGGCTGGGGAATGCCATAAAATGGGGATGTTGGCTCCAACCGTGGTATCTGTCTATCGGGCAGGGGATGCTCTAATGGAAAGCACTTCCTTTGAATCTGAGCCAAAAACTTAAAAGCATCGGCACAGCTGCCTGCATTGTGTTACTTTAGATTTCAAAAGGGGAGGAAAAAAATCCAGAACTACCCCCTAGCTCAGTTCACAAGCTCCACCAGTTTTCTCTGGTTGTGCCTAGAAACTCCTACAAACACACAAGCTAGCTAAGCAGACACATACCCACAAGTGTGTGTTAATACTCCCCAGAGAGTATCCCTTTGGAAAAGGGCACGTGTTGTACACCTGGAATTCCAAACACTTACTTCCAGCTTAAAACTTCAGAAAAATTATGTGGGTCAAAATGCCTTAAAATAAAAGCAGGGAAACTAAAGCACCAAGATTTATCTAAAAACCTTTTACCAAGCAAAAAAGGTTTATAGAAACCAGAAAATAAGCAAAGAATGCACTACTGAATAGGAAGGAAAAATGTAAAAAGTAACCCATTTCATTACTGATGTGATTGAAGAGGTTACTAGAGGCAAACACATAACCTTCAAAGGGAAAACTCACCCCCCACAAACCGTAGGAGGAAGCATCAGTTATGACAGGTGAAATCAAAGATGGAAATAAGGAGACACGAGAGGAAATGTGAACAGAAAATAGCAGAGCTACACCAGCAATACCAAGGCATTCCCGAAACACATCAAAGCAGGAAGCCACCAACCTGATGGGCTGCTGAGGAATCAATGGATGGCTAAGGTCAATAATTTGCAGAGAAATCAAAATTATGTCTTAGTAACAGGTCTTTTTCACAGAAGATTAATATATGCCTGTAACTTTATTTCTCATGTATCTTGATACGATAAGGGAGATGCCAAAAAGATGATGGAATCAAGATGATAAAAATGGAGAAATAGGCACTGAGAATATTTATAAAACACCATGAAAGTATGAAGGAACTTAATAGGAGGGACTTGAGAAAGCAACAGAAACAGGCATTTTATATACACTACCAGATTAAAATGTAAATACTATGACTATATTAACAGATGCAAAAAGAAATTCTAGAAATTAGAGCTTAACCAGCTTTTCTTAGTGTAAGTCATTTTGCTTAGCTCAGACAAGCCGGTCAGCAATGACAAAGCAAAATCCATCAATAAATATATCTGACATTGAAAAACTGGAATGTTTCTTTGGGAATCTCAGTTTTTACATAATGTGAAAAATTATCTTTAAAAAAAGCTAAGATACAATGCACAAATAGTACTGCACTATGTGAATTAACAGTAGGCCTAGGATCCTGAGAATGCATCCTCTTAATTCTGATCTCAGAAACAACCAAAGTGTAATTAATTCAGTAACAGACAACACAAATGAATAAGATTTAGAAAGATTTTCATATGAATTAGACTTACATAATTGATTCAGATGAAGTTGAGTCAATAAATGCTACAGAGAAAACAAAGTCCTCTTAGGCCTTTTAAAAACTGAACAGCAAAGGCATGTTGAAAAAATTTTATGTAAATAATTTTTGGAAAATAGGAAATAAACTAATTTTGTTTAATAACTTTCAGAAGTTATAGCCACAAGGAAGTGTGTGAAGATCTTGCATCCATTTGTTTAGGCACAGGCATCATTATGTAAAGAAAAGACTCCTTTCTACCCTTGTATTTCCCATTTATCCCCAAAAGACAGAAAGTCTAATTTTTCCCAAGGGTTAAACTACTAAATCAATTACAATTTCATAGCACATTTTGAAAGCAGGAAAGCTAATTACATTATTTCAATATATAAAAATATTTTACTTGTCTCCTTGTCAGGAGTACTCCAAACAGCAGATGAGGTCAAGATGCAATGCAATACTCCAAACTGCTTAGCTGTATATCAGCCTAGTTAGAATAGTCTTACCATAAAACAACTTCCAATGTAAAAAGTTGAGTTTTTAAAAAGATTTCTGAAGCTTGCCAGAGTTTCAGAGTAAAGGAGCTGGGGCTACTGGCTAGGTAAGAGGCTGGAGAAGAATGACCTTTACATGAAATCAAATTGGTTGGTAAAACTTCTGCATATGAATGGTGAAACAAGTCACTTGGGCTCCGTGCCTTTGTGTGTTATGCAGACATCTAGGCAGAAATCACCTCCAAGTGGAATGAATGCCTGCCATTATAGTTCCCCCATGTGACTTATAAATGGAATTGCCCTAGTACTTAAAAAGGTACTTTTAAGGCATTACCACTGCCATGTGTTTAAAATGTCAATTAAAAATAAGGAAAAATGCAAAACATGAAACAGGCTGGGAACTGTAACAGACCCATTTTAATATGCAGCCAAGATTTGTGTGATGTTCAATTTTACCTAATGTTATTATTTTCAGATGGCATTCAGGACTTGTAAACAAGCCCTACTACCCCAACAAGTTTGATTCATACAAAAATTCAGTAACAAGCTGGTAAAGAGAGCTTCTTTATATGAAAGTACTACACCATCCAAAATTATTTAAAACATTGAAAACAATGAAAATTTAGTTTGGTCCATTTTTTTAATTCCTCAGAATGTCAAAAATGTGCATTGCTTTAAAAACTAAATGGTTAACATGTATCCACAACCAATCACGGCGGGTCCCTGATGTGTTACAGCCCAGCACAGCACTCCAGCTACAAGCCTGCAGATTATAAATAGGCTGCCAATCCAGGCAGCAGCAGCAGCAGCTGTCTCTCATCATTCTGCTTTCTCCCTCCATTTCTGTTAGATTTCTAACACAATGTAGTGATTTCTGCATATTTCCTCCACACTCTGCAATAGGTGTGACAAGCATAAATGCATTTTCTTTTAAGATTATTCACAATGAACACAATTCTCCACTAACCTGTTACTGCTTACCTGATTTGTATATGTGTACACACTAACTGGGCCTGCACATTTGCATTTTTTGCTATAAATTAAATGTTTAATATTATAATTCAGCTGTCTTTAGAGAAACAACTGACCTGCCTGTGGTACTAGACACAGGTAAATAATATACACATGCCTGAGCACTGAAGCCTGCAGTAACAATCACAAGATGGTCCAGTCTGTGCCTGTATCATGCAAGCAACACAAACTATCCAACTCAATGAGGTATTTCTTCAAATACCACCCCACTGAAAAGCATACTTGGAAGTCTGCCAGTTCATTTTTAAACTACATATGAAATAAAAATATAAATTATTATCAAAACCAACTTATTTCTCTGTTATGCACAGAAATGCCATTAAAATACTTTATAATAATTACCATTCTGGAATGATTATATAAAGGGCGGCTCTCAGAGTACAATTCTTAATACAAAAAATAAAAGAGTGATTTCTGGTTTTACATTTTCTTGCATGAAGTCTTTACACTGTTTCTACTTGAACACTTACTTTCTGTCCTTAGGAGTATTTTCTCTTGACGATTCTTTGTCAGACAAGTATTAGTTCTAACTCATCCTGTCGACAAAACCTCAGATACCACTATATTCACTATAGCTACCACTATATTCAGTTCAGATACCACTATATCAGACTTTTTAAGACACAGTACACAAGTGAAAACTTTCTTGAAGGGCTGTTATTGATTATCATGCTGCAAGTAATTTGGGATGCAGTCATAATTCTTCTACAAACTCCTTGGCCAAAAAATTCAAAGTCCAGTTGATTTGGTGGCTATTTCAGTAAAGGCACATTATTTCATTTCAATATACACATGTGTTATTACACAGTCTTTACTTCAGAATTTTCAGTGTGATCAATTTAAAGACTGCATTTCCTACTGCACATTTCCTCTAAAATACTGAAGTAAACATGTACAATGCGCCTTTTAGTGTTTAAAGTTCAAGAAAGCTGGAAGCAGATGCTGTCAGCAAAAGACACCAGAACAAAGACATTGATCAGGGTTGATCTTATGTCTTCCTTCTTTTAGAGCAACACAGGACAGAGTCGTTTGCTTCAGACATTTGCAGGCAGGATCCTACAACTAGAGACAAAACAGTGTTGTACCAATAAAAAACCCCCCAAAAAACCCAAGACCCAACTACCTGCACTCTTATGCCAATCTTAACAAGATCATGCTGATTTTTCAGTAGCTGCCAAAATTTTACCATGACTGCAGTATCAATATAGGTGAGACAGACAAGTAAAGAAATAATGAGCAGAACTTTTTACTTGTTCTTCAAGTTTTGTCAGTATTAAAAAGTATAGATTCCTATTCCTGCCCAGGTTCTTACTGATACTACACAGAAACTCATACTAATCTTTGCAAGCATAGTACAGATTCTGAGGTTATACCTGTTTAAATCCATTGTATAGCACTGGAACACAAACAACATACTGGTTGGTTACTTTCCATCAGCTTGGGCTCCAGCAGAAACCATCTCATAATCCTCATTCTTGCTTCTATGTTCTACTCTTCTGCAGATGAAGCCTTGAGGCTACTTAGTCCCAAGTTTTGTCACTATCAGCTTTTAAGACATTTGAAGTACTTGATTAGCTGATATGCTGCAAGATGTACCTGCTGCTGGTAATGTCTTAAATAATTCTAGACATTTTTGCAGAAGAGTATCTGTCTAGGCACTTAAAGGGAGCTGGTAATATGAGCAGCGTACAGTTTATAGATACAGCAGCAGAAGTTACAGAAGGAAGAATAATAAACAGGAAGGATTTTTTTAAAAATAAAATCTAGCTCAGCTCCATAAAAGCAGTGGAGGAGTGTGCTGTTAAATGGGACTTGAAGGTGGCCAATCTAAGCACTTCTACAGGTGAGTCTTGGGAGGTCACAGGACACACAGATGGTAACATGGAAGATGACATGGAAGCAACTGCCTAAGAAGTGACAGATGGATGTGTGGGAACATAAAAGAAGTGAAGCGAGTGGGGGAGAGACAGGAAACTGATCGAGGAACATAAGTAAGGAAGGGCAGAATTATGCAGAACTTTGAAAGTACTGAAAAGAGCTCAAATCTGATGCAAATATGGGTGGTGAACAGTAGGGGGAATACAAAAATAAGAGTGACAATTAAATCAGCAAGCAGGAAGCATTATTTTAACAGCAACATGTTAGGAAGTGAAAAAAGTCTCTATTCCTTCTGTCATAATAGACATGTCTAGAACAGAGCTGAAGATAGTGCACTGGTTAAGACAAGGCATGAAATAAGGCTTGCTCATACGGATTTAAAAAAAAAAGCATGTCTTAAGATGCTAAGAAAGCAAGCACCAGATTTATACCTGACCTAGATGACTACAACCAATGGAATGAACATGCTAAAAAAAAATAAATCTAAAAATTGCACACCTGAATAACATAGAAAGTGAAGACTGTATTGTCTGTAGCAGAAAAAGAAAACTAAGAATAAGAGACAGAAAGAGGACAAGAGATGAAACTTTGGCCCCACTGAAGTAAGTACGAAAATGTACATCACCTTCACTGCTATCTAGATTTTAAAAAATTAGATAATTCTGGTTATTTTTCAGCTGACATGGTATCTGACAAACACCATGTTAATAACTGCCTAATACTGGAAAATGGACCTGGAGGTATCATGGAGAAGCAGAATAAAAAATAGTTTCTTAACATATTAATATTAGTAAGATCTCATTAAATAACTGGGGAAGAGTCAAGAGATTATAAAAGGAGCTAATTTTTTTTTTGCCTTGTATCATCTGAGTACCAAACCACAGATATTTTTCACTAGTTACATTCTAATTTTAAAAAGGACTACTCAGTTTAATTAATTCATTTTACCAGTGTTTCAAAACAAACAGAGCTGTATTTGTCTCAGTGCAATAGAAGACTGAACACTGGAAAAGTTTTGCAAAATGTTTGTTCCACATTCTTTTCCAAAGAGCTGTAGAGTGTGGCTTCAGTTTTATACTCCATTACACCTGCTGCAGTCTTGAGAAAATAATTTTAAAGTTAAAGACAAATTTTCCACAATGGTCCAAATGACTACAAAGTCTGTTTTCCATTTGCACAAGGTGGGTAGATACTTGAAAGTCTGCACCTACATAGAAGTCAGCAAATTCTAACTATAGAGATTTATTCCATTATTCCTCTCAAATATGAAATGGAAAAACCCAGGCTGACTGCAAATAAAGTATATTTGAGAAATAACTAAGGCCTACAAAAAGCAAGATTAACAATTTGTTCCACAATTTAAAAAAAAAAGGAAAAAAAGAGAGAAATCAAAACACTATTGAAAGCAGTTTTGTTTAGACAGCAGTTCCTATGTTTGCAACACACATACCAGAATCAAAAAAGCTTACCAGAAACTAATTTTTTTTTTTACACAACTAGGATACAACAGAAAAGTTGGCAAAAAACTTGGCAAATAATGTTATTACATTAATTGCCTGGTTTCACTACTCTTAGACATGTTGCTAATGGTGTGTTTCCAGGATTTTGCTTTTACTTTCACTTTTGCATATGGACTAAAGACCTACATACACTTTTTTACATTCCCCATATTCTAAGACAATTTTTCACCAATTCACAGTATTCACCCCAAAGAGCACTTCAAGAACTGACTCTATTTTCTAACTGACACCTTTCAAAAAGTGTGTGAGTCTCATTTTTGGATAGGGGACCAGTAAAAGTGCTTAAGAACACACTACTTCCACTATAGACCTGCATTTTTACATTCATAAAAGACATACACTACAATTCATGCTTCACATGATCATTAACAATAACAATTTTTAAATGTTTAAAGTTTTGTGGTTGGTGTAGTGATTAAAAGCATTATGAACACTGTCACCTTTATTCTACTTGGTATCTTTAAGAGTTAATTATCAATACTGTTCAGAATGACTGAAGGTTGCTTTGCACAGGCTGTCCACAGTTGGAGCATGTTTCTGGGTTCTCCTCTGGACTGTGTCCATTTTAAGATCTATAGTTTCATTTTCTCTGACAACAGAGGTAGTTTTTTTATTTAAAATATGAAAGGCAGCTTAGAGTTCAATTATTTCTTAGTAGTATTCAGAAAATACAAGTTTTTCATGGGATGCTTGATTCTGTACCAATTCAAGTGAACAGAAAATATATTTACTGATGAGAATAAAATCTGGGGAGGTGCTGGAATATGCTACACATTGTACCAAATAATTAGAAACAGACAAAGATAAACTCTTTGATATGTTAATTGTATAATGTAAATATTCCATTTGTCAGATCAGGCTTTTTGTAAGTTATAAAAGTTAAATAAAAATTTTGTAAACTTTTACTGTTAAATACTGCTTAATCCATCCACACAGAATTTATTCAATAAAATTTATGAAATTCTGCTTCATTCCAAGACAAATTCAAACAAACTTTTCAAGTTGCTGTTCCATAACTTTGAGCTATGTTTTTCATCTTGTTACTTTACTTAACCCACTTTAAAAAGCAGGAAAATATTTGTTGAGACCTTTTTTCTAATCCAGAATTTCTCCTCATAAATTGAAATTAAGACTATTGTTTTTAACAACAAAATAGCTGTCCTTATGTAAAATAAGCTAAGTAGTATAGAAAGGTAATAGAATTAATCACAAGTGAATATTTAATATAACCAATGACAGGAGGGCAAGAGAGGGAGCATAAAACAACAGTGCTTGTGGCATCGAACTCCCCTGTGAATATTGTGACACATGTATAATGTATTTAGCACTCTTAACATATGCATCAACAAGTAAACAGGTCAGGCTTTCAATAAAAAACATTGAGTATCATTTTCTGTGCCGTTTTTATTCTGATATTCATGAGTGGTCTCAAGTACATTGAAATTTCCTGAACAAGCTGTGTAAATTGATGTGCAAGTTAGCCATTGCAAGCACCGCTACTTTTCTAAATTTAGGTCACAAAAAATAAATCAGTCAATAGAAGAGAGGATAAAGCTGTTCCAGAACCACACCTGTTCACAATCTGATGCCATTGTAAACACCAACTTACTACATTGATTTTGAGATATGTTACAGGACTGAACTGGCACTCAACATTCAACCTGTTCCTTCCCTCCACTGACAGGGCAGAAATTTCTGCAACAGAAATACCTTGGCTACTTCAGGGCAGAGCCCTACCTGCAGACCTGCCAACCACTTATTCTATTTCTGTCCTTCCAACACAAAGCAAATAACTAAAATCCATTGCCTTCTGAGAGCTTCTCCCAGAGCAAAGGAAAGCCATCATTGAAGAGAAACAGACAAACCAAAAACAAAGAACCAGTGGAGGACAAGAAAATCTCGATTTTTTCCCCGAAGAAGCTCAAAATTATCTAAATTAGATTAAGTAAATATGTCAGAGTGGAGATCACCAGCAGTAGATCAGACTAGATCTTCTTCCATTCCATCCTTGATTTTATAGCAAAATGAAGCATGAAAGTATGTTCCAGATTCACACGTGAAACTACTGAACATTAAGACCTTGTCCTAAATAGGTGTTTATATTTGTAGGCTCATCTACACAGATGGTTCTCCACCTACACACATGTAGATGGTGTCCAGACATTATGGCATTATACCAAACCAATGGGATTATAACAGAATTTGCCCTTCCTTGTGTATGAGCTACCAAAGTAGCTTATAATAGTATTTTGTCCCTCTTGCATATGAGACAATTTAATATTCAAAGGACCACACAAACATTAACAAATTGATCTGGAAAGTCTTTTTTAAGTTAGTGTACAGATGTAAATTCTACAAAGCAGAAATTTTACATTCTACAACTCTACATGTTGGAACAATTTTTGCACTTTCATTTCATGCACTAGGGAATAAAATCTTCAGTTTATGTGACTTCCAGCATAATTACTTCTAAATGAATTAATTAAAGCAAGTAAGAAAACAGCAGAACAAGGCAAACTAAGCCTATACCACAATATACTGCTTTTTCCCCATTTGCAGCCTTCCTCATATGGCTGTGAATGAGCTCTCTCATCTCCACGTGTGGATCTGTCAAGGTATCTAAGTTTCAGGAGAATACATCTACAAACACTGCCATACAATTCCCCAGGTTTGATATAGTATTAAATACACACAATAAAAAGTGCCAAAAGTTTAATTTTGAAAGAAACTATCCACTTTCAAAAATCAGCAGGTTTTTTTTAAGTGGAATATGAATATTTATATCTAAAAGCGATGATGCCAGAAGCAAACATTCCAAACAGGATTACTGATGTGAGCATTTCACTTCAGCATTCTGAAGGACATTCCTCTAATAATTTTCCTAGCCCTCAGAACTATAAATTGCAGATTAGGTGGCTATGTGTGAGGAAAACAATGAAAAATTAATCTCTCTTAGAACTATAAAATGTGCATTTAATGATTTATATCAGTCCATTTAATAATTGAATTTGCAGTAAATCAAGGGAACTGGGCGAGTCTGGGTTTGTTGTTAACAGCTTTAAACATGTTTCCATCTTTGGCATACATTAACAAAGTTTTCTTGCAGGGCACTGAGTTTCAGGCCAGCATAAACTTAGCACTATGGCACTGACTGAAACCCATTTCAAACCTTAGATCAATTGCTCAAGGATAGATTGATTCTCACAACTCTTAAGACAAGAAGATGAGAAACGTTACATCCTACCCAAAACTCCACCAAAAAAGTTTACATCAAGACATTTTTTTTCTATCTAGATTATGCCTTTTTTTAAATTCAGCAGAAAGCAAAAACTAGTTTTCTAGTCTTTGATCAGCCTTCTTTGAACTATCACCCTGTTGCAAGGAGCTTCAACCAAGTTGCAATTCCCCCAGTTTAATAGCAATGCACGTTTGTTCGCAAAGTATGTGCTATTAAAATGTTGCATCTTAATAGGGTTTAAATTTACAATTATCTTAGAATTGTTTTTAACTGCTTCTGCTGAGAGAGGAGCAGGGGTCCTGCAGAAGCTCTATCTTCCTTAAATTCACAATTTAAGTAATGCACTTACACAAACATTACTGTGTAGTGAAAAAGCTCTTATTACCTTGCATGCATTTTCCCTTGGAAGACCAGAATATAGCTGAAAGTTTTTCCACATATGATTTTCCACATATAAAGGATTTTTTAAAAATACAATCGATAAAAGGACACAATTTTAGAAATTAGAAGATATAGCATTCATACACAGCTAGATGTATAGATATACTGGCAGCATGTGCTTCCATGTCCATGCCCACGTGTGTAGTATCAGATCACTTATATCCAATAGTAATGTAGCTCTCTGCATACTCTATGTAGTTTGTAAACGGAAATTAATGTATCTTCAGCTACTTAGTCACTTGATGAAATACTCTGAGCCATGTTTAATTGATCAGGGATCTGGCACATAGAAGCAAAAGGCTTTTATAAGTAGATCCAGTGAATGACAGGAAAGTAGGAATTAGAATTCAGAGCAGTTCCTAACTTCCAGACTATGATTTTTTTTTACCTACTCACTGAACAGAACATGCTGCAAATGTGTTCTGTGAAGAGAGAATATGGTGAAATAGTAAGGAGAAAATACAGATGGTAGACGGCTTTTTCTCCTCCTCTTTTTTGTTTTAAACTTCATAATGAGAATGACCAAAACTTAGTTCTCCCTTCCCCCCTTCCTTTCATGAGTACCCTCTCAGTTCCTTCCTCCTTCCAAGCAACAGAAAACCATCCTCTGAGCAGGTAGGATGCTTTAGGGTGAACAACACAGTTCAGCATATCCTAAGTGTAATTAAATTTTAAACCAGCCTTTTAGGGAGCACTAGTTGAACAGAAAGCCCTTTGTATTTTTATAACTTCAACAGCACTAGAAATCAAACTTTCAAATTTGATTATCCCTGGTCTGAAGGTTTTACACATTACAGAGCACCCATGTGCCCTTTCTGCACAGCCACAGTGTACCAACATACCCTTTTTCACAGTATGTGGGAGAATGCCTCCTGCCTCTTTTTCGTAAAACTCTTTTGACTCCTTGTCAGTCAGCTGTGCAAAATGTGGAAGCATTCGCAAATGGGATGAGGACACGTGTAAGTTACAGAAAACAGTGCAGATCTTATGTTATTTATTGTGCATCCTCAAATACAGACTGACATCTGCCAGCTCACAGTTAAGCAAAAGTCACATTTGAATCCACATTTCCAGTGAGTAACCTAGTCAATAACTAAATTATGTCACATTACATGTATTTGTATGGAAGGTAATAGGACTCAGAATAAACCTTTACATGCAAGGGCCAACCCTTGTTAGAGCAGGACAGTCTCCATAGCCAATGTCACACACAGGAACCAAAACTATCTCAGCCACAGCTGGCCCAGCATGAATGTGCCACTATCAACACAGCAGAGACCAAAAGGAAAGGTTTGGTGGAAATCTGAAACACGACTAAAACTCACACTTCAAGCTGGACAGAAGAAGGGCTTTAATTTCCACACCACCACATACCTGAAGATGAGCTAAGCACTTTGCACATTAATGCTGTCCTTTGCTAGTATGACTGGCATGCAGATTCAAGCTGATGTGAGCAGGGATACTCTTGCTATATCCCAGTTACTGTCTTCTCACAGGTAACAAAGTGCCTACTATTTGCTTATAGGATTTCAGGCCCTAGCATAGCTTGCTTTTGTGTTATATACAGTAAGTGGTATGTCCTTCCCAGTTTTAGAACTTGCCTACACTTCCAGATAGACAATGGAAAGAAAGTACAAAAAGCCATTAAAAATCTATCACAATACAATGACTATAGAGTTATTCAAAAGTGGTCGATTAAAAAGACGAGTCAAAAAAATACTGTCCAATATTTAATGGAGACTCTGCTGCAACATCTAAGGTGAGTTTCAAAGCATGACAAATTCAGTGAAAGTTTGGTCTGTGCATTTGTATAGAAATAGGACTGTGAAAACTTCTGAGAACTAACTAGGTTAATTCTGCAATAAAAGTACACACCAAAAGAATTATTTTCTTTCATTAAATTTCATTAAACACAAGTAACATTGCTACTTTTTTTTACTGATTTCCTAGAGTTTGCATCTTGTCTTCTTCTAGGATGGCATGCATCTGTATTTTAAGAGCACAAGTCAGTCCTTTAACAGTTACTTATATGTGATTATGTAGTTACTAGAGAATTTTTTAAATGCTTGAAATACTGAAGAATATCTCTAGGTTATTGAAGTTTTCATCTATTATTGTTTGTTCCTAAAGTAATGGCTTAAAACCTGACTAGTTACACACAATGGTAAGCTGTGCCTTTCTGTAGTTACCTATTTTACCCGAAATCCCCAATTTCTGCAAGCTTTACTAGCATTCAGCATGACAGATTATGAAGCCACATGCTACCCCATCATCTTTCACTGTGTTTCTTGGAAGCTCTCTCTCCCTCTGTATAGTCTGCACAAGACTGTGTGTTCTGCAGTCAATTCACACACCTCACTGAACAGCAAGAGCACATATCTAGGCCCACAGCAGGGGGGTTAATTAACTGTGTAAGGGACAGAGCTGGCTCTAGAGTTATCTTTCACATGTATACAGAGAATAAACTGAGCTGACACTCAGGGGGAAATGCAGTAAGCTTTGCACTCCTCACGTTCTCATAAAATGACACTGATTTTAAAAAATAAATACAAGTTTAGCAGCAGCTCTAGATTGTATTTGAGTAAGAAAGATCCCATCTGAAACACTGACAATGGAACACTCAGTTTAAGACTCTTTTCAGACTGGAATAAGACCTTGCAGATGGACAAATGAAAACATTTATCTCTTTGTCATAGCACCTGTTCAGATCTACTGCATTTAATAGATGTTGGATGCACAGGAGAGAGGCATTGATTGCTTACTTTCACATTGAGTTAGCAGACAATACAGTAACAAAAAATATTTGCATACACCCCCCTCCTTTTGGTGTTAGTGCCAGCAGAGCTGCAGCAATTTTAATGCCCTGGAAAAGTTTTAGAAAAAAGAAACCACCAATGTTTTCAAAACATCTTCCTAAAACACTGCAATGGAGGGGGCTTTCCATCTCAGGAAAATAAATTGTCAAACATACAAGTGAACGTATTAAGACTGATGGCACATGCACTGAGATCAGACAGGGATACTAAGTAATACAAATGGGAAAACAACTTACACTTCCATTCAAATAATGCAAGCCCAGTCAATCAATCCTTTTGGGAGAGTGGCATCACTCTGTATTCATGAAGTACATACATGCTTTGAGCAGGAGGTTGTACTAGATGACCCCTGTAGCTCCCTTTGTACCTACAGATTTCAACTTACCCCATCAAAACACCAATTTTGGTATCAGCCCAGAATGAACATTAGAAAAATAAAACTTGCATTATATGCTCTTGAGTATACCCCAAGCCTGAACTTCTCTATCTTTTTCACTTTCCCATCTCATAACAATCTTATTTCTTACCACTGAGGCATAACTCGCTTCCAAGAAGCATCCTACAGGAGTTTGTGTCTCCAGAGTCACACTATGTGCTCTATTAACAGTGCATTTTGAGGAGAATGAAATAGAACAAATATAAGCCCAGGTCAAAGGATGTAGCAAAGCCAATCCCCACATCTCTGAGATGAACTTATTTGTGATATCTAGACTGTTTGACAATGGGAAGAGAATTTTCTTCAAGTTTCTTTTTTTATTGTAGTGGTTGTGGTAGCTTGGTAGGGAAGGGAGGAATTTTTGGACTGTTTTTAAGCACCATTATGTTAGTCTTTGTTGTTTACAATTCTTTCCTTGCGGACCTAGCTACTGGTTTGTCCAGGAACATCCTGACTGCATCAGCACACAGCATAATAAAAGTTTCATGGATATCTTTCCTCCTTACCCCACACCCTGCTACCTTTTAAAGCAATTATGATGTGGAATTTGCAGGGGGCAAAGGAGCAGAAATCTCAGAAGCTGCCCTGCTTGGAAAAAGCAGAACTCTTTTAAGTGCCTGCCCTGAAAGGTAAATTTTAATTAAATCAGAATGCCCATATTCTCATGCTTTAGTTTAGAACTCATTCTTTGAGTTCCTTGAGCATTTTTTTAAATGATCTAGGGATTAATGTCCTAAGAATAACTGCAACATATTAATCTATAAAAATGCTCTACAACATTGGACTGAAGTTACCATCTAGAATTCTTGATTCTGAAGGTGATTTTGGTAAGTCACAATTCTAGCTTTCTGTTAGACTCAACTACACTTTGAAACATGAGTGCAGAAAAGTTGTCTTCCTCAGTATCTCGATCACAAATTTAAAGTCTAAAAAAAACCACAAAGCCATCTCCCCTGTGGTGGTTTGACCTTGGCTGGATACCAGGTGCCCACCAAAGCTGCTCTGTCAATCCCCTTGGCAACTGGACAGGGGAGAGAGAAAATATAAAGAAAGTGTCATGGGTCAAGGAAAGGACAGGGAGAGATCACTCACCAGTTACTGTCACAGGTAAAATTGACTCAACTTAAAGAAATTAAATTTAATTTACTACCAATGAAATCAGAGAAGGATAATGAAAAGCAAAATGAAATCTTAAAAACACTGTCCCCTCCTTCCTCCTTCCCAGACTTAATTTTATTCCTGATTCTCTACCTTCTCTTGCCTTTTGGAGCAGGGAGATGGGAATGGGGGTTATGGTCAATCCATCACATGTAGTTTTTGCTGCTGTTTCCTCCTCAGGGGGAGAACTCCTTCCCATGCTCCAGTGTGGGGTCCCTTCCATAGGAAACAGCTTCACAAAATTCTCCTTCCCACAGGCTGCAGTGCATCACGAAGTGCTCAGAGCAGGTCCCTTCCATGGGGTGCCATCCTCCAGGAATGCAGTGCTCCAGCATAGCTTCCCTGTGGGGTCACAAGTCCTGACAGCAAATCTGCTCCAGCACGGGCTCCCTTCTCCTCAGGTACACAGGTCCTGCCTGTGTACAGGGCTTCTCCAGGGTCCAGCAAGGGCTTCCCACAAGGTCACAGCCTTCTTTCAGACCTCCACTTGCTCTGATGTGGCTTCTCCACAGGTGGATCTCAGCTCCACTGGATGACTCCATGGGCTGCAGAGGCACACCCTGACTCACCATGGTGTGCACTAAGGACTTCAAGGGAATGTTTCAGCACCTGGGGCATCTTCTGTCCCTCCTTCTTCACTGACTTTGGTGTCTGCAGAGCTATACATTCTCACTCCTCCCTTCTCTGGCTGCAATCTTCTACACAACAATTTTTTTTTTCCTTCTTAAATGTGTTAACCCAGAAGCACTACTACCGTTGCTGATGGATTCAGACTCAGCCAGTAGCAGGTCCATCTTAGAGCTAGTTGGAATTATTTTATTGGATGTAGGGGAAGCTTCCAGCAGATGCTGAGAAAAACCACCCCTGTAGCCTCCCTGCTACCACAACCTTGCAATGCAAAACCAATTCAACCCAGATGTCCCAAACAAATAGATTTACTGTTATTTAAGCTAAATCAATGCTGAAGAACTTAGAAGGAACAAAACACCCTTGTTTCTATTCCAATTCACACATAAAAAATAACCCAACAATTTTTCACCAAGCTCCAAGTACAGGACAAATTCTCACTGTAGCAATGGCTGTGTAAGACCACTGGAAACAAAAGAACTGGTAAACAAGCTCACATCCTCCTAGGCAGAATTTACCAGCTTTCTCCTTTTTTATAATTGGGCAGCAGAAGTGAGGATAGCCACAGTAGGTCACCATTTAGCTTTGATTTTCTGTTGCCCATATATTGTTTTATTCAAAGCCAGAGATCAAGCAATAAGCAAGGACTTTGACTGTAAAAGATTTCAGATAGCTCATTACTTCCTGCTTGGACCTATTGCACATTATCTATATAAACCCTCAGGATTTGCAACATAAGTTCTCAAGCAGAATTTAAAAGTTATGTCCCCAACTAATTCAGTTTGAAATTTGCTTAACAAAAATCATAATACTGTAAGAAATCAGATTGCTCTCAGCTGTCAGCTTCCAAAAAGTCTTCTCAGCTGTTCGTTGTATATACAACTCAAGTTACAGGAATTCAGTTCTTCAAAGAACACTCAAGAACTACTTTAGATTTCTTTTTGTGCTTCATCTTCATACTTACAGTGTTAGGTAATACTGAAAATAGTATCAACTGTGACAAACAAAATGTAAAGCTTCAACAGAAATTTTCCATGTGCATCTGTAACAATCTCCATGCTCTATACTTCAGTTCCAGTCATTTGGGTGCACTGCCATTGTGCCTGCTTCATGCATAAGGCTACTGTGTGAATCAGCTATTCCAGTGGGAGAAGCAAGAGAGACACAGTCTACCTTCCCTTCTGCCATTTAGGAGCTGCAAGTACATTTATTGGATCTGCATCCCTGGAAAAGGGAGACTACCAAACCACAGATTGAGTTCAAAGCTGTGGTTACACAGCTGTTTGGTCCAGGATAAATACAATTGTCAAACGAAAACTGCTTCACCCTTTGTTTCAGTCCTTCCTTTCTGCCACTTCCCTTATGCCAAAAGTTGCGTTCATTCAGCTGCACACAAGCCAAGTGAGCAAAATGGATCATGCTCAAAATATGGCACATCTGAGAGATAGTCTTCAGCCAGACAACTTCTTGACTCTGGTCACTGCACAGAAACGTGAGCACTAGTTCCAGCACAAGAGAGGGGCAGAAGACAGCAGCTAGACCAGGCAGGAGGACAGATCACAGCTTTCACAGCAGCTGTCCAATTTGAAGCATAATCAAAGTGGCCATATAATCACAACCTACAAAATTATAAGGTATGGGATACTAACTCAGTTTTGTCTCTGAAATACAGTGAATTTGATGCCTTGGAAGCACAACACTGGAACCACTGACTCCAGAGGAAGAGAATATAAAGAAGTGCAATCTGACTTTCCTCATTTCTGCACAGTGCTTCAGTAATTCTGCACAATGACACTAGGAAGTGTTATCCATCAGTCCAACCACAGGATGCTCTTAAACAGATATTTCTTAGCAACCTGCTTACAGTCTTTCAAGGACCATTAGGAAAAGACAAAGAAACAACAATTTTAAAAGCAGGCTTGAGGGATATTTTCTGTGTAAGTCAGGCATTTATTTTAAAAAGCAGGTACTTCTCTAGTCTGAGTTACCCAAGGCCTGTTACAAAAATAAAAAGTGCAAGAGCTTCTTAGAGAAACATTTATGTTCCACAATGGGCAACACAGACAGAGAATAACTCTTTCTATACCTCATATGCCACATATCAGTTAAATGATTTATGGAAATGCACTCTGCCCTACAAAATAAAAGATTTCAAAACAGTCTACATTTCTTAGGGCAGCCAAGGTAACAGAATGCACTGTGAAAAAAAAAGATACATTTAAGGATACTTTCATATTTGTTTTCAATAGAACTTAATGGACTCTTTACCAAAGCAGTTTAAATACAAATGTTAAATTACCTGAAGCCTTGTAGCAAGTGATTTTTATTTCTTATGATACAACATTTGCTACCCATCATCTTCACATCTTTCCCAGCACAGGCCTACTTTGGGCCATTCCCCAGTTGTAAAACCACCACAGCATACAACAGTGCAAACAGGATATGCACAAGCTGCATCATCCTTTCAGGTGAGGCATCCCTCCCTCTCTCCAAAGTCTCTACTCTTCACTGACTTCCAGAAATAGTAAGTGGGCTGCAAAAAGGGCTTAATCTCCAGTGAACAGGAATAGTCCAAGTAGGAATGAAGCAAATCTGCGGCACAGTTGGGCAGCTTCCCTTAAAAGAAGGTATGAAAGCAGAAATGGACACTGGGAAACACCCAGCAAATAGAAACTACACGAGCATACAGAATGGCAACTGTTCTGAAGGGCTGAGAGTGCATTTGGGTGTAACTGTTCTGACAATCCAAACCCAAGCACCAGAGGCAAAACTTTCCCTTTTGGCATCAATCAGCACCTTATGTCATGACTTCTCCAATAATGGAGAGGAAGCTACAGTCAGAGATACAAGTGCTGCCAACCAAACACCACTAAGGCAGATAAAGATCATGTGAGAATAGGTGGAGCTCCTACAAAGCCTTCAAATCAAAGTACACATACCCCAACACCCAAATCCATTGATAAGAAAAAAGACTCAGTGATGACACCAAAGTTAGTGCAAACTTTCTCCTCAGAGCTGGCTGCTAACAGGGCCTCTGCAGCCCTGCCTTCTTCACTTTCAGTTCAGACACCCTCCTGCCCCTGTTCTGGTCCAAGCTAAGTGCATTCATCTTTCAGCCTGACACAGCAGTAATGCTACCAAGTCTTACTGTAGAGGTTACCAAGTGAGACCAGGATTATTACAGCACCCAGAATTTCTGCATGGCCTTAGAATGTGATGCTGGTATTAGATGCTGTTAGCAGAAAATTTAACTTTATAGAAATTTATACAATTAATTTTCAAAATATTAGTTGGGAAGGAAGGGGGAAAGGGATCTGTTTTCTGAGATTTACTGGCTATCCCAACCCATTCAAGAGAGCACAAACACTCTATCCCATGGGTTGTGGGTATAATTGCAATGAAAACATCCAAACAAACAAGAAAATTCCACTGCCACATGCCTCAACGTGGGGTAGATTTTTAATCAACAACCGATTTCTCTTCTCATACAGAAGCTTATGAGGCATTGTGTAACCAATAAGTCAGACCTTGCCTTTTTAAGGAAGAGACTTAAGCTAGAAAGATCTTAGACTATTTAATATGGCTTCATACATGTAACTAAACACAAAAAATCTTCTAGGACCATAAGCAGTAAGATGAACTTTTTGTCTCAGCATTTTCTAGTCCTAATCAGCATTTTGCAAGAGCTGATCATTAATATTTTAAAGGCAAATAAAGGATGTAATGAAATTTTGGAGACATCTGACCCACTAAAATATTTTTGAAAGCTAAGGCTCAAAATGACTGTATGTGTGTCAGTTAAGTGGGTCTCCTGCTAACTCAGGAGAGGTCAGAAGGGAAGGTAACTATCTGCTAAATGCCATAATACACATGGTGTTTAAAACACACTTTTCTGAATAGGTAAATTTAAAAGCTAGCAAAACAGACACCATTCAAGATAATTAAGTGAACTATGAAGGTGAAGAAGATTCTATCACTGCAAATCTTCAAATGATCAGCAATTTTCATTCAAGCAACTTCTGAATAACTTCAAACCCACAAAGATTATTCTCAGAAGTACATCAAGTTTAGTTCCACATCACTAAAACAAAATGTTGTAAACTCATTAGGAAATGATGGAATAAAATGTTTACATCACTTTAGTAGAGTAAAAGGAGAGAAGTAGAATCAAGAAAGAGGAAAGGGCAAAACCTGTTTATTTACCCTTTACTTTCTAAAAATTTTTAGAAAATTGCTACCTAGATTACTTCACATGCACCGTGCAGTAGTGCCAGTGCTTTGAGAGCACATCTGACTATTGTAGATGTACAAGCTTATTAAATACCAACTCTAGTTCTAAAGGAATTGAGTTTAAAAGTGGCATTTTCATTCAAAACTAAAAAGCAGAATAAAAGAAATGCAGAATTTCAAATTGCAAACTTTGTTCTTGAGCATGAGAATCAGAAATGTCTCTTGCTATTCAAATATAAACCCCAGCATATCATACATGGACTTAAATCTACCACTGCCACATTGCAGTTCAAGGAGATTTTACCATAAACAGGTACACTATATTACTGTCCCATACAGTGCCACACCACTGCTGCAGCACACCACATAACACTTTGATTATTGTCTGCAATCTTACAAGAAAATGGAAGGCTAAGGAATACAGAACCTGATACTTTTTTATACTACAATAATGCACCTTCCCATGGCAAATAATAAAAGCAATGCATTTGGCATTTACTACAAAGACACAACAAAACCATCAGCTGTGTTTTTACCTGGTTTATCCATGAAAGTGCATTGTAGAGCATCAGCAAGGTACACCCAGGTAGTACAGCTGTTTCCAAAAACGTTTAGCTATTTATTTCCTCTCTCCTAATTACTCTGGTTTTATGACTAGTATTACACCTAGCAACTTTGAGGACCACAAAAAAAATCCTGTTTGCAGATCCATCCAGCTGGCAAGCTAGTTTGCCCAACAGACCATTTTGCTTTTCTGCTGTTGGTGAGGCTGCTTGACTTCTTGCAGCATGCAGAGACATTTTCTTCCCCACAGTTTCTGTGGGTTCTTGAAGTTTTCTCTCTATAGCTCTCCATGTAAGTGTGATTTAAAGGCCTTCAGAGTGCTAGTCTAAGAAGAAGAATAGATAAAAAGCTGAAGATTAAAAATGGCATCACATCAATGCTTACTGAACTCTAGCCACATGATTTATTAGATTTTAAAATCTGAATTGACAATCACTGAGGGCGAGACCCAATGCTCCTGTCAGCAGGAGATGCACACAGCTCTAAACAAAAGGTTGCAGAGAATATTCAAGAATGCAAAATGATCTGTAAATCCATAATAATGCCCACATTTCATAACTAAAAGCCCTCTCCAAAAGATCTTTCCATTAACAGATCAAAACTGATTTGTAGTATCTGCATTTCTCATCTAACTAAATTGTATTTTGCTCAAAAATTAAGACTTTTGCATTCTTAATTCTTGAAATTGTCAGAAACAAAGCCATGCAACTACTTGAATGCATTTAAAAATAATTTGAGAGAAATTACTGAGTCTCTTGTCAGTTCTCTCTAACTGCTATATATTTCAAATCTATTTTATGATAGTCATGTCTAAGTGAATATTTAAAGAAATTAATATACTAACTTAATAATAAACTAAGTTTCCAAGTTTCAAACAGAGAGCAGTACCTTTAGGCCACACAATTTTAATTGCCCAGCAGACAAATGTTAAGCTTAGTGTAGTGGGATGCTCTAAACTGCTTTCCCCATGTTTTACTTGGGGAAATAGGATACATCTGTTTCTTGAGATATATGACAAACTTTAGAATGAGTTGGAGAACCCAAGAACCTAATTTTGTCCAAGCTGATTGCTGAAGCATTTATTACTAGCCCAAAGGTGTGTGCAGAGCTTTTGATGCTAGAAAGCTGCTGACAATCATGCACTTCCACAGCACTCTGGGCTGGCCACAACTCTAAAGAGCCAACCGCTGTTCTGAAAAACTGCCATACTAGACTGAAAATGAAGCAATTTATAAAGAGTGAATGGATATGGAGCAAGACTCCACAGGCTTAAATACTGCCAAGTATTCAAATTTTCAGAAGTCTAAAATAAAAGGATAGTCACTTGCTGTTCTGCAGAACATCAGGCAGCTCTAAAGCATATATCTCAAAAATTCATATCACGTATTATAGTTCCGATGTAATTTTTTTATTTGCAAAGGAAAAATAAGATAAACAAGTTGTGCCTTCTACAAACAATAACTGAGTAAGGAAAAAAACTGGCTCATTTCTCCTTGCTACACAGGGCAGTCTGGGTTCAACTCTTTAACACACTAATGGCCATTTACTATTGACACATTGCCAACATTTTACTGACGAAACCTTGAGAAAGAACAGGCAAGGGGAAAAAAAAGTAATTATAACTTCTTAACTGTTTCTAACTTGCCTCATCTAACTCTGGAGGGAGTTCACAGGACAAAGAAGATAAGCTCATTGCAACTTAAGGGCTTTCTCCCTGCTAGCTTTTAAAAGTCTACTGTAAGAAGACACTTAGAATTAAAAAGATACAGAATAGAACAAGAAATATTTTTCATGGAACACATCAGATAAATTCTATAGGGAAAACAAGTAATGAACTGAAGCCTAATCTTTCTAGTTGTTTTTTATAGTCAGTACAGTGAGAGTTGCCTTCACAAAGCCAACACAGAACGGTAAAAATTAGATTCCCTTGTCTGAATTGCCTCCTGGTGGTGTTTCCACCACTCTACTGATCCCCCACATTTGGACTTCATTTCAGCAAAATTTCCATCGAATTCTGCAGTCACCATAGCCTAAATCAATGGGCTATGATTTTATATCACTATTAGTGGGGAAAGTTGAAGAAGACCCCTTGCACTTCACTACCAGTTTTGACAAATTTAGGACAAAGGAGGAGATAAAGAGAAGCTCAGAGAATAATGGACCTAATTAAAACAAAACCACACCAAGAAAACTTAGATTTTGTCTGGTCACCACCTATCTTCCCTGACACTATGTCAGATGTCTCTGCTAACTTGCAATCTAACAGCAGGGGAAAAGTTGCTCTAAAGGGACTATACACTTTCTGGAGTTTCTGAAGGTCAGAAAAAGTATTTGAAAAGTTAACTCAGAAGTGAATAGAAACTGAAAGAAAAAGACTCTGTATAATGACCAGAAATAGGTGAATTCACATTGAGTTGGCCCATATTTGAAGAAAATAAAACACTCTTAATTCCATGAACAGAAGATGTATACCAGATTATCACCTCAGTGAACATCAAGATTTTCTAAGGATGAAGACTGCATTCTCTGCCTCCAACAGTGCCAATATAGAAAAGAAAACACAGAGACTTCATGAAACTCTGTGAAGAGCATTCTTACCTTTTAATACTTTAGATTTGTTCACCCTTTAAGCCCTTCAAGACTATCAGTCTCCAAAATAAAATGAGGGAAAAAATCCATAGTGAGTAATAAGGACATTCAGTTAAAAAAATGAAACCCCAAAAAAATCTTTTCATTTGGCCCACTCATGTTTCCTAATATGTCATCTCTAAATCATTTTCAGAAAGGTATATTTCCTCTTTATTTGTCCACTACAAAGGACCCTTAGCCCACCTGTAAAAGCCAGTACAATTAACAGAAAACAATTCCAAACTACCATTATAGAAGCAATGCAATATTATCACATCCATCTCAGTCCTTTTTGAAGCTATGCACCAGGAGTTGAACTGAGTGGTTCCTCAATACCTTATGAAGGTGCAACACATGACCCTTATGTGGGAAAACACCACCTAACACTGTCTACCCGAGTCAGTCTTGTTCTTGCTGTAGTACCAACAAATAAGATAACATTTAGTAATAGAAATATTTCAGCCCATGGCTGTACTACAGTCAGTAACGCATAGCACAAAAAAAAAAAAAAACAAACACGTTTCAGGAACTGGCTTATTTTCAAATCAAGTACCAGGCAGCAGGGAACAAACAGCAGAGAAAAGCTTTTGCCTGTATTCTAAACATTTGACACACTTTCTCTCTTCTCCTTTCCAAAATTCAACACGCTTTTGTAAATTGGGGACCAAACAATTCTGATAGGAACTAAGATCCATAAGGCTCTGAAAACCAGATTTGATTGGATTTGATTCCTTTTCTGATAAATCAAAATACTGTTTCTGTGGCTGTGAGGTTGTTCCACTGAGGCATGCAGAACAGAGCAGAATGAACTACTTTAATCTGTTTTAACTTATAAAAATTCATTAGTAGATTTAATCCCTTTTCCCAGCATCCAACCAAGAGGCGTTTAAGGGTGCTACACAAAACAGCCCAAATCCCTGTGATCATCATCTAATGCTTCACTTGTCTTCCCTTCAAGTATAAAAGGGAAAAGGGAATAGTCGGCCTGGAAATAACTATTGATGTGTGAGGTTATCTAGCAAGTCAAAACATGCAGGAGCATCTAATAACCAACTCTCTCCATCAGTAGGGGATTTTCAAGGAAATACTGTAGTTTAATTGCCCATTTTCTATCTACAATGTTGATTTTCAAGCAGAGCAGGCTATTTTGGAGTTATGCCCTGGCTTATATGAAGATGAAAGATGTATCCAACTAGGTTCAATTAGAAAAGTTCTCCAGCTGCCTCCAAATCTGGCTTAAATACAGCATGAGCTCAAAAATTGAAAGTTGGGCTGGAAAATCAGTGCTGAGGGAAGAGTAGCAGGGGGGGAGGTAAGGAGAGTTTTTCTTCTTTTTAATGACATCACGAAATGGTCACTTGCATTTCCTAAATTGAGTTACTCCGGTGTTAAGGTACATTAGATATGCAAAAATGAAGTTCACAAGCCAACAGTGAAAAGTCTAGGTGGAGTTATATTAAGAGAAGAATGGGAAATCCAAGTTTACGTGCCAGTATGGGTTTAATCATGATTTAAGCTTTATAAAAGGTCTGAGACAGCTCAGCAATATTTCAGTCATATACAAATGATTATAACATCACTTTTGCAAGAGAATTTGTGGCAAAAGAGGCAGCAGGGAGAGATGCATCCACTCTGCCTATCAACAATCATCTGCACAACATCCAAAATTTGCTTCAGCCAGTATATCTTGAGAATATGGAAAATGATAACTTAATGAGAAGTCATTATATTCACATTTTCACACAATATTTGGATGCAAATTAAATAAATACCAAAGATTAAAATAGTAAGCTTAGGCAGATTTTTCAAATATTCACCTCTAAACAGGTGCTGTTCACACTGATCAGAGGGTTCAAAAGGATCTGACAATTCACTGAGGCACTTAGTTAACTTACTTTTCCTTACATCCAGATAGACCAGTATCTTTTTGACAGGAAAAAATTACTGACTACTTCAAATTGTCTAAAAAGGATTCTACAAACAGGTTTTTTTTCTTGTATTTTACAACTGTTTTATAAACAGTTGGCATAAATGTGTGCTTGCAGTTACATGCAAATTAGCATATCTTTATCATTCATGCCATTTACTTAAAAAAGATCAGTGTTTAGTAATATGTACAGTTCCAGATAAACAACTGGAACTGAAATTAAGCATCACCTGCCTCAAGCTATTTGTAACTAAACATTCATGTGGCATATTTGCAGACTTGATCCATTACTGACAGAATAACCGGCATTTTAATACACCTTCTATCAATCGTGGAGAAAGGAGGTATCAGAAACTCCAGAAAATATTGCAGGAGTAAGTAGTGACTTTATTATTTCTATCCAGATTTTGACTCCCAAGTTCTGGTGGTGTTCATCTGGTATATCTGCAAAACACATGCACACCTTGCCTATCTTCTTATGCACAAGCATGAAGTGCTCTTTCCTACCTGCTCTAAGGCTTTCTTCAGCTTCCATTCCTCTCACCAAAACACTGCTGCTTCTCTTTACAGAACACGATGGGACATGTTTCGGGTGCAATTTTCTAATATGCTCAAAAAGCCTCCATAAAAATTCACCTTTAATATGATTGACAACTGTTCAAGAAGAACAGTCTCACAGGATGAATTTATGCACATTACCAATCTTTTCATTACTAAGTTATGGTACCTGTAATAAATATAGCAACAGTAATGCTTAAAAGCTATTCCTGACAATTTTTGGAAACTTAAATAACAAGTTTCCTTTGTCAATCTAAACCACATGTTTACATTTATTCAACTATACAAAACCACGGTTAAATTACTCTTTCATTTTTTACATCTACCCCAAATCCTCTTTCTCATTACTTGCTATTTAGTGGCAAGGTTAAAAGGAGTCTCACCCTGAACACACAGGATTTAGAATAACCTCATCAATCTCAATTTGCTGTAAACTCTAAAGACAAGCAAAATTCACTAGATTTGCCTATTCATAATAATAAACTTGCTTTTATAGTGTGCATTTTTTCTAATTATATTCCACAGTTTCAACTGCTCTTCACAATAAAGTATGTTAAAGTTTTTCCCCTGTGAAAAAATAAAACCACAAGTATTTCCATATAGCATATATATGCTGAAAACTATTTTTGATTACTTTTTCCTGCATATATACAGTTCTTCAGAAATCAAAATAACAAAAGGATCCACTTTATTATTTCCATGTCAAGAGGAAATATACTAGTTCTAGTTTTCACAACACTGAATTTCACACAATGAATTTCACTGTGACTACAGGAAAAGACATTTGCATTTTATTTTCAAATATAAGGGAAAGAGCCACGTGATTTCTTTCGTACATGCTTATCACCATCACCCTTTTATCACAGAGTCAAAAGACTATTTGTGTAAGCTTTCTTTCATATTTAAGACAGAATATTACTCTAACTTTTCCAGGAGATTGCGATAAGGGCACATTTAGAAATTCCTCTATATCTGACACGATATTGCTAAAAAAACCCACACCTTTTTGCTGCCCACCTGACCCCTTCCTTGTCTTCAAAATAAAATACTATTATGATATATACTCAATCATGATATATCTGGAAGTGCATATTCTTTTTTTTTTTTAATTATGGGGGGAAAGAGGCAGAAGAAAAGGTACTACTTCAAGATTACATCCCTCCCTTCTTTATAGCAGCCCTGCTCTACCTCAGCCTTTCACCAGTGTCACTGGTAACAATTTCCACCTCATCTCTCCAAAGCAAACAAATAATTAAATAATAAACTAATAAACTTCCTCATGGAAAAAATTTAAAAAATATATTCTTTAAGTTTTTGCATTGTAAAGAGTACATTTAACCTAGCACAAAAGCTGAGTAGTGTGAAGTAATCGTGGGTAAAATTCTACAAATAAGAATGCCAAGAGAAGACACTATCATAGAATAAAAAGTGAAGGAAAAAGTGCTAAGACTGTGACTCTCTTCCAAAGATGTGAAAACGGAGGGAAAAAAGCAGTGCTCCAAAGCAATAGAATTAATTCACATTTACAACCCAACCTTAGATTTAGCAGTTATAACTGTTCTGAAAAAAATTACTCTTGACTTCTCTTTATTGAAGAGGCGTTCAGGAAAGAAACAGGAAACCATTTTTAAAACCAATGCATTCAGAGTTTCCAGACTGCAGCTCTCACATTTACAGCTGAGGAGCAAGACTATTAAACTGAATTCCCCTTATTGCCAACAGATTAGAAAAGGAGTAAGCATAGTTTAGAACTCTGTGAAAATAATACAAAGAGACTAGCAGAGGGAAATTGACTAGTCTGAAGGATTCAAGCTTACTGCCCTTCAAACGCAGGTTATCTTCTAGTAAGCTTTTTCTCTTTCTGCAGTTTTCCTTTCAAGTGTTAACACACTCAGCATACATTGCTCCATCATCTCTCAGGTGTAACAAATCAAAGCCTTTATTTTTCACCTCTGACATTTTCCAAAAACATATGAATATATGACATACCTTATGCTCTAACAGTTCAACCCTGCATTAGCTAACAATTTTTTTAGGTTTAAGCCTACACACTGTACAGCCTACTTGCTTCCTTTTTGTACTTTGCCAGATCTCCTCAATTTCACAAACTTCTGAACAGAACTGTCATTATTAATTCTCAGCAAGACACCTAAGCTACTATGAATCACTGCAGCGACTGGCAGCAAGTGTCGGCACTACTCTCACAATGCTTCAGAAACGGAGGGAAGTCTTAAAGCAGCTAAAAGCTTTTAGCTAAACCTACTGCTGACTTGGTCCTTGCACAAGTCTTCATCCAACTTCATTAAATAAGAGAGCAAAGAAAAAGCATGCATTAGGGTGACATAACATTTCACAAGCCAGAAATATTTCTATTCTGCCTCTCTAACACCAGTATCTCAGCTCCATGTCTCCAAGCAGGGACACCACACAAGGCTGGAACTTTAGCTTCTCAAACTTCATTAAAAGCTTATCGAACAGTGACCATTATGCATCCTATAAGTGTCTACAGTGGAGTTGGGTCCTCAGAGTTTATTCATTGGATATCAGACATCAGAACTAATTGGCTCTAAACAAGAGTACAGATTACACATGTTGCACCCCTTCTGAACAAGAGCACTGCATGATGTAAACCATTATATTTACTGTGCAAAACTGCATATTTCTCCATGCTGGGTGAAAATTAAATTGCTACCCATAAAGCAATTGATAATAATGATTTTTTCCTGAAGAGAAGTGAAAGTGAAAACAGAGAAAAGGGCTTTGTTGTAGTCTCTCAGGTGCTGCTCAACAGCATTGCTAAACCACAGATTTCTAACAACAGATTCCTGCAAATAAAGAAGTGAGCACTTCTCTGCACAGAGAAGTTGTGGTTCTTTTCCCAGAACTTACATTTACCATGATCATTGCATTTTAGCAGTCATACTACTTTAACAACATTGTCACATGGAACAATGGCAGCTTAGCAGTCCAGTGGTAGAAATAACAAAACATTTAAACTTCAACAATCATAGAGAAGTTCACTGTTGTTCTGATAATCAAACACACAAAAATACAAAGAAGCAAACTACTGTGAATTCATATGGACTGTGTGGTAGAAGTAAAATCAAACTTATTTTTCAACATCTTTTAGAAACTTAACCCATGTTCATCCCATGAACAGCTGTGCTTTAGCACTTTGAGTTCAATAGAAAAAGATTAGCTCCATTTCCAGAAACGAGTAATTTAAAATACATGTTATTATAATCCAGTCTGCAGCATAACTTGAGAGAGTTACAAATACAAGTTTAAAAGGTATGGTAGGATGTACTTGCTTTCTTACATTCCATTCAGTGTCTCACTGCCTGTCCAGGCTCATCATGTGAACTGGTAGTCAATACAGCTTGTCTCATGGCATCGAGACAAGCTCATTTTGAAATTACCACGGGCATCCAGAGCTTACCAGAGAATCCTGAAACAGCTTGCTGTGAGACACAGCCACATGCAGAGGCTCATGCTGGTTTTAGAGAATAAATCATCTTCAAGAGAGGCATGCTATCACATCAGCAAAACCTCAGTTTTTGTTCAAGTATTATTCTCATTAAAAAATAATTTTTCTTATTATCCTTACATGTTTTGTTCTAGATTCACTGTTCCCCTATTAAAACATACTATAATTTTTTCAGTAAACAAAATTTCTAGATAAATGTTAATCACAGTCTGGCCATTTTCTTAGGGATAGTAATACTCAAAACAGAACACAGGCAGCTAGTAACAGATGAATGGAGGTATCTAGTTGTGACACTCATGCATTTTACCAATGCTCTAAAATTTTTCCCTCTTCAAAGGTCTAATCTATTGACCTAATTTGATTCCATTATTGACATATTAAGCAATACAATTAAGGGACTGCTTAAGTCAGTTAACTAGGGATGGAATGGTGTGATATATGAGGGGTTTGTACATGTTTTGCTCTTTTATGTTTTTAAAAACAAAAGTGAGAACAAGTTTTGTAGATATCTCACTATTATACATTTCTCTTCTTGTTATTCACAAGGCCCATGTTCAAGTTCAACAATCCTTCTCTTAAGCATTCAGTTGTAATTATTACTCATAATTTAGAGCTGTCAAACAGAATTCCTACCAAATGGCAACCATAAGATAATTGTGCTGTAATTTATCTTGGTAAAAGCATCCAGCTAATTTTCAAATTGTCTGTTAAGTACCCATAACTGACATACATTTAGTTGGTCTTGACATGAAGAAAAATTCCAGCATACTCACCCATATACACAGTGTGGACCTACTAAGTCAAAATCTAAAGATTGTCTAAATCAGAATGGTTTGGTTTAGAAGAAGTATCAAGATAATAAAGAAAGTGACAAAATTTCCCCATGTCCCTTAATATAAAATCTTAGTTTCAACACAAGAAAAACTGCTATAGCTTCCACTGATTAAACTAGTTTCTTGTTTAATATACTCACAATAATTCATCCTATCCTTTGTTAAGAAATCCAATAGAAATCAAAAATGTCTGGTTGCCCACGCTTATTTTTGCACTTAAAGATTTAGCAGCTCTCTTGGAAGCTAGGAAAAGAGACATCTTTAGAACGCAGTGTTAAAAATATATCTCTCTTTCCCTACCTGTTTCTCACTCAGAGCTGTGATTTTGGCTTGAAGTTCATGAAGTTGTTTCTTCAAATCAGCGTTCTGATTAGAAAGAAAAAATATCTGTGAGAAAGATATTCCATTTGTTAACAAAGAGTAGTAGCAGGAAGGTGGGTTTTTTGTTTGTTTTGTTCTTGCATAGTTACTACAAATACAGCACCTCTGGATGTACAGCCAATAAAATTCAAATGGCTCAACAAAGCCTTATTTAAGTCACTGAGTGCAACAATAATCAGAGGACCTTTCTAGCACTCAGACAGATAGCCGAGTTTGGAAAGAAGATTTCATCAAAACATCCATTAGTGCTTATCACATTATAAAGCACATTTGAATACTTCATCAAGTTTATGAATTAAACAAAAAATCTTTGTTAATATGTAATACAACAGTATCATACTGCATATAACAGTACACTATGGTATGCTATCTAAAACATTCTCACCTATGCTACTTATGCAAAGACATTTACACTTAACTGTGTAGAGTATCAAGCATATCTATTAAATCTTAATTGACACATATATAAGTTGAAGGCTAACATACTTTAAATCCTTATTTCCATGTATGCTTATGCCTTAGACTGTGCTAAAGAGAATTACATTTGCCTTGACAAATCATTCATATCAACACTTTGCTTACAGTAGCACTTTTCTAAGTTTCAGATTTTAAAGCCATAAGCAACACTAGAAAGATGCAAAAAACAAATTTTACCAGGACTTTTTCTTTTCTACTGAAATAAAAAAAATTAAAGAAACATCTGTCCTTAGTTTAAAACCTGTGAAGCTCTACAGAAACGTGATAGGGGACTTAGGTTTTCCCTAATTTTTCTCCTTTCCCACCTTTTTGTTCTCATTTATGCTGTAAAGTTTTTATACTAGATTATTCAGGTTTAGTCTGCTAAGCAGAAATATTAAAACATAAGACTAATATCATCACAGAAGCTTCATGCATATTCCCTATTATTATAATCCTCCAATTTTGAAATGCATTTTGATCTCAGCTCGCACATAGTCTCTGATTCTAGCAAAACCAGATATTGACTAGTCATGCTCCCTTCTTCTAGATTCTACTTAATGATTTGGGATAAAAATGCATTAAGAGCATTGGAAACAGGGACCAGATTTACTTTTCCTTACTTTAGGAACTTTGCATGACTGCTTGCAGCATGACCTCACTTTCAGCAAATATGAACTGAAAGCAAACTGCTCTGCAGACTAATTGTTAGCAGACCTTACCCAAACCTCATCAGAATAAGAACTTTCAAAAAAACAGATTTTCCAATACACCCTGCTTAACCCTCCCTGTCAGAGGTTTAATGACCTAAGTGTTATTAAAAGCTGTCTTCTCACTTCACTGAGCTCAGAAAAAAAATGTACATTCAGAAAATTACAAGGCATTTACTACTGTATGGGGATGGGAGCTCTTAAGAGCAAGCCTCAAGTGAACAGCCTTTATCCCTTTACTCAACATTTCAGACTGGTTTGAGAGCTCCACAGAACTCCCCATTCAGCATTCAGGAGTGTTTAACTGCTGTACAAGAAAACCCAGGGACATTACACAGTCATTAGGAAAGGGATGACTTCTGCTGTATATGCAGGAAGTCCAGTTATCCAACTTCAGCAGCTCTGAAACATCCCAAGGCCAAGTGTCCATTCAATGGACACTACAGGGCTGGTAAGACACCTAAGACAGGCAAGCTGAACATAACCTTAAGCTCTGTTATTTGGATAACATTTCTTGGATAGAATATCCTCTCTCTTCTTGTACTGCAAACCATCTGATACTCCAAAAAGAAAAAAGTTATTGTGAATAATGGCAACTTTTATAGAGAGCAGCTTCCAATAGAATCAGAAACTTACTGCTCATCTGAACTGCACCATAGTCCAGAAAAGTCGCTTGATTTAAACTATTAGAAATATGTATGAGGCAAAAAGCTCATAATAACAAGAATTTTGGTTTTGTTTTAAATGATCCAACAGTCATTGTTCAAAAACTTATGAACAAATTTTCTTCTAAGTACTGTGTTAGCAAGGAAGAAGATGATTCAGAAATATCTAAAATCATCAAGTTTCATGCACTGTTATTTTCTGCATTTTTAAGGGAAATTATCCAATATAAAAATAAATAGTTACCTGTGGATCCTGCTTCATTTGGGCAACCAATTTCTAGAAAGAAAAAAGATGCAACAATACAATGAAGATGTTCATTATGAATCTTGTTGAACACTTAAAAATTCAGTAGATTTAAAAACCTTTGTAAAAGCAAAATATTTAGTTTACAGCATTTCAATCCAAAGTCTGGAGTCCAGTATTATAACATTTCCAAACCAATTCCATTAATACACTAAAAGTACTGTATTAAGCCATCACTTTTGCTCCTCCTAAACAGATCTTGAACAAGTGATGCTTTTTAAAGACAATTTAAGCCAGCTGGGTAAGATAATCTAATAGCTGTGTCTCCTCTAGAGCTGCTGCCCTCTTCGCTTGCAGTCACAAGAAACACAAACCATAGATAACCACTGCAGGCACAAAAGCTGTTTGTATATTCAAGGGCAGAATGTTTCAAGTACTAAAGCTCTGCCTGTGTGTTGGTTTGGCTAGTACCAGATGGAATACCCATGTTCAGAAGTATCTTTGCCACTTTTCTCCCTCAGAGAGAGATTGAGATCATTGTAGAAGAGATGCCCTCCACATCCAAAGGAAAACAGACAGATTGTTACCATTCACTATTCTTCCTCCCTCACTTCCTCCAGGCAGCTGCAGGAGAATGCTTGTCTATTGCTGAGCAAGGAAAAACTTACCAAAGAAAACCAGAGCCCAGAATGAAGACACAATGTAAACCAAAAACTCCTAATATCTTTTTAGGTAAATTTGTAGATATTTACATCTCTAATGTTTTCAAAGATTATGTCTTAGGTTTAGTAGCTACTAACACACATTTCTTTCATTGATCTGCTTGAATTACTTTTTGAACCAGGAAAACATTCTAGATTCTGTGACCATAAGTTCCCAAGTTAAATTACAGGACTCTTATGTAAAAGGATGACCTCCTTTTTCTCTTGAATCTGTTTCCTTACAATGCAAGCATGAGGGACTAATATGAATATGGAAAACCAGAGCTGACTTGAGTCAGGAGGAGTTGGAACTTGGACTTGATGATCCTTACAAGATCTCTTTCAGCTTAAGACATTGTATGATTCTATGGCTGCTTCTCTCTTTAGCTCTTTCTTGCATTTTTTCCATACCACATATTCCCCCATCAGTCCTCACTTCTTCAGATTGAAAGACTCTTCATGCACGAATCATTCCATTGCTTTGTTCACTCTTGGCACTCTTCCATAATTCTTTAGTTTGTCTCTATCATCTGGAGACAAAGTTTAAAACTACGTGCAACACTCAAGTACTCTGTACTGCAAACTCTTTCCACTGTGCCAACAGCCAGCTTACAGCCTGCTATTGCAGATGTAAAACTGGGCCTGTTTTTCTGAAGTGCATCACTTGGCATTTATCTACACTGCATATTATTGTTTCGTCATGCTGCCATTCAGCATTACAGGAACACACTTAGCTTATTTCTCCTCGGTGCTTCCTGCCACATTGGAGCTTGACAAGCAACAAATCTGTTAGTTTTTATACAAAATACTCCTGCAGATGCAGTCTCATAAGACAATACAGTAAGTACTGTAAAAGCTTTGCAAAATATTGCTAAATTTTTGGATCACACAGTACTACGTCATGCAGTCCTAAGGAAAAAAGAATTATTCTTAAACATAAGCTAAATTTAAGGTATTTTAAAAGCCACTGATTGTTTTGCCATGAAATAAAAGAAGGACAAGGATGCTGTAGGTTCTTTCCACACATCAGCTTGAGGAATCATCCATGAAACTCAACTCTTCTGTAAGAATAGCTAAATATAAGTCCTTTAACACCTCTTGTGATCAAAACTATGAAGACAGACTGCTTCAAGTTTATCTTAATAAAGTCAACATAGCAGAATTAACTACTTAGATCTGATGCATCTCTTCTCAGGACAAGCACTACAGCTTTGACATGGAAGACATTTGAATATTCAAGTTGTACATGCATATAGAAGTGATCTGGTCAGGTGTCATTCATGGTGGATTCTCTGATCATAGAAAGCAGACAAAAAAAGTAGCTTTTTTTGAACAACCAAACACCTTTTTTGGGTTCTTAGTGGTAGTTTTAGATAAAGTTTGCCGAAGCAGCATTATGAAAGCTTTAGACAGAGCTCTGAAAGTGAAACAGAAGAGGCAATAGCCAAGGAGCTATTCTACAAACAAAACTACATCATACTGAACATCACTGTACAACCATGTAAGCAGTCACAGGCAACATGGTGCATCAGGAAGCTGGGAGGGTTTGGCTACAGAGCTGAGCTGACTGCATCATGCTCATCACAGACACCTGTCCACCACTTCCAACAGGACAACAAACCACTGACTGTGTAAGTGTTGGCAAGCTTTGTTATGGAGTCCTCAGAAAAAGAAATACTAGAGAAGTAAAAGATGACAAGAGACAATTCTTCATAAATCCTGAGTGAAAAGAAGGAACATATTATATCTCTTCAAGTTACAAAATTCAGAGCTATAGAAGAAAGCTCAAGCATTTCATTTGAAGATTATCTTAGTACCAAAACCAGTTTAATTTCTATCAGTGTGCGTCCTGACAAGCAATAACCACACAAGCACAGTTCACAAAACCTTTACTGAAGCACCCAACATTTTGTTGCAAGTGTTATTTTCCACTGTAAACATATAGGCTTTTTCTTAGCCTTAATTGTAGAAATATACAGCATCTTGAATTAAAAAACAACCTTCTGATATAATGGTTCTTCTAGTTTCACCAACTAAAACAAAATCTAATTAAAGTTGATTTTTGTGCAGAGCTCACTTTTAATGACAACTGGCCAAAGTTAAAGCAAAGAAAGTCAAAAACCAACTTTAAGCTGTTAAATAAAGGTCTTTTTGGACATTTCTCAGTCTTCATCTGTTCATCAGTGTCACTATGAACAGCTGCTAAAGATTATTCAAAATTCATAATCTTAAAATTTTTGGTTCACTTGGGCATAAAGGGGAATGAAGATGCACACAAGGGGTAAACACTGTCATACAAACATGAGCATGATTAACATTTTGATTGCTTTACAGTAGTTAATACTTGAAAAAATTACTTACTGGCCTTAAATATTTCTAAGTCTGCAGCAAAATGCCATAGGTAATTTCTGATCTTCCTTACCTCCAGAACAAAAATGTCATTGAAGTTTTGAATACAAAGGCCTTGGAATTACTCAGGACAGCAAAATACTCATCTGTAGTTCTGGAAATCCATCCTTAGCTTTTTCAGATTTTCCTCCCTGGCTGTAAGTCGGATTTTGTTAAAGCAGACATAGCTTGATTTTACTAATTCACCCATTAGAGTTCTTGCAATATGAGCATCATTGCAGCAAGTACTGAACAAGCCATCCAGATCACATTTTAGACAAGTCACCAAGTAATATTGAAACATTTTCCAAATTTCCTATGATGGACTACACTGATCAGTTACTTATATTTCTTTTATCCAGTGTGTAACAGTTGTGAGTTTCAGATTTCTGAAGGGCATCAGAAATACTTGGAGAACTGTGTTTAGAAAAGGTCTCATTGTTAAATTTAACATTTCAAGTTGGCAGCTAGTCTTTGTCTAAGGCTGTAATAATTTTCTGCCAAGAATTAATATGTGAATGCTCTCCTATATTTACTAAATTAGGTTTTAATATCATTAGTTGTAATAGTTGCAATAGTTCCTCATTGGCATTGTAAAACAATGGAAAATTGCAACCCTATTGCCATATAGTATTGAACAGGTTACTAGTAAGAAGACCCAATGTGTAAAAATTTACAAAGCCCAAGCGCTACAACACTTTGGTTATCAAAAATATAGTTTAGAAACTACTAAAGTAGAGGACATTCCAGAAGAGAAGCACCAGATTAAACTATGCAGCACTATACACATTTCACTTCAAAGTTCTTCTACCATATTCCTCCATTGCCAACTGAATACTAAAGTTGGTTTTAGAACATCAGAAAAATCTTCCAGACAGAAGCTGAACGTGGTTTTCAGAATGTTTTTATTACTGCAACAAAATACTAAAAAAAAAATCCCCACCCACAGCTTGATATGTAGATTTTTCACATTTGCTAAAAAACAACAGGTGGTCAGGTCAAAATGCAGAGTATAAAATTCTGAAGTAGTTTTAAGCTTATGAAACAATTATTACTATAGTTGTAGTGCTATTGCTTAATGTTCCCATTAGTGGTAATACTGTCAGCAGTACTAATGGTGCTATTGTTTTAAAGCAAGGAAGTATATAAATTACCTGGTGAACCTGAATTTCCACTTTCAGAGCCTCCTGTAGAGTCTGCAGCTCCATTCTCTACCTTCTCCACTTTCTCTAGAAGTGTCTTTGCTGATTCCAGTGCCTTTAGTTTCTGGTTTCCTCTTTAACACCAGTTCTACAGAAAAATAAAGGTTTTGTTTTGGTTAGTGAAGGAGAAGAGTCAATTTGAAAAAAGGAGATTATAGCACAACAGGAATTCAATAGTGAACTATATTCAAATGCAGCTTTCTAGCCTAAATACAGTCAGTCTTTTGAACACAAGAAATCTGCAGGCTGTACAAAATGCCTGCCTTGGAGTCATTTAGCCAAATTTGTTACTTCCCACATATCCCAAAGTTGACATACTTATCCCTTATCTTAGTTTGCAGGCAGCTATTTCCTACCAATATCCTATTGCAGTTGCATATTAAATTAGCAAGTTTAACTACCGAGAATGCTTTAAAAATCTGTGTAGATGAAAACTTATTCTGAAGAATAAAATTCTACAACCACAATAAATAGTTCAATTGAATGCACTGCATTAACACACTTCCATGATACTATAGAGCCATTCTTAGATGGGACACTGTGCATGTTGTTTAACAGAACAACATTAATATATTAATAACTCACTGCCCAAAGTTTGTGCCAAGTTAGTAATTTCAGTTGAAATCTGTTCTGAAGGAACAGAAGAATGATATTAAGCAGCACAAGACACTTCAAAAAGATTAATTTTATAATCTTTTTAATCTTGGAAATCTACTTGTAGATCATTAGTATAAAGTTTAGCATATTCACTTGTGCTACAAACAAATTTATCCCCCCAGTCTCAGACATGGAAAAGCATTATCAAACATACTTCTGAAGGCCCTGAATGCTGGACAAGAGATTTTTTTTCAGAAATATGTTAAGAGTATCAGCTTCTGAAACAGGATCCCCATATGCTCAAATCATAGTGGAACCTGTGTAATAACATCTATAAATACATACACATGAAAGTCACTGGAAAACATTATATAGCAATTTTTTCCAGTCACTTCCATCCAGACATCACAATTAAGGAATTGCTGCAGTGTTAAAATAGTTCCTATTTTTTTTATATTTTGAGAATTGCTCACAATCATTGCACAGGTGGTGTTGCCAACTCAGAGGCCTTCCTAATGAGACTACAATGTTTTCAAAAGGATCCTGACAGCTTTGATTAGGCATGCAGGCTGTAAAAAGAGAGTAATTCCCATAAGTTAAAGAATTCTATTTTAACATAGTCTCACTAGAGCAAAGTGAAGTAGGGGACGAATTTGTGAAATCCTGAAAATAAAAATGTTGAAGGTCTGTGTTTTGTTTATTTATCTTTTCAAACAGAAATATATTACAAAAAGAGAATACTATAAAGGGGGGGGTTAAAAAGCATTATATTTAAACTCTTTGTCAGTGTTATCTGCTGTTAGCTTTAAATTACTTATTTAAATAACAAAGGCCTGATCAAACTTTCTAGCCAACACATGAAATGGCCTTCTACAAGGGCCTCTCCCACATGTGACACAGATGAGTGAAAACAGCTGCCTTTGCAGCACTAGTCTCTATAAAATTGTAATCTGTATCAAGAGATACATGGAAATTACATATAGTTCCCTGTCCTATTACCACAAACAGTAATGAGAAAACAGAATCACGGATTATTACTTCCACTCACTGACAAGAACAATTATAGCATGCTTCAAGTCCCTACCACTGCAGTTTCAAAAGAAGTCATGCTTCAGAAAACCACGTGGGACATTGGTTAATGAAAACTGGAACCCACTGCAGAGGCTAGAAGTCTTTTAGACCCCTGGAAATTCAGTTTCAGGGTAAAGACAGGCAGATATGGTCAGTTTCTTTCTCAGTATGTCTTCAAAAAAATCAGAAGGCACACGTGATGAATAGTTCCTATTGCTCTGTAGCTACATGCTAAGTTCAAAGTTGAGTGCAGAACATCAACAGTTATCTCAACTAAGCATATAAAAATATCAATCACTTAAATATATGTAACTGTAAAGTCCAATACATGTTCATGGCAAATATGACATGGTATTTCTGTAAAAGAACATATAAAGATTGAGCAACTTCTATTAATGCATAATTTGACATAGAAATTGTAGTATTGATGGTTCATAGAAACTAATCCAAGCTAATTGCATCTATGCCCCCCACAGCTAGCAAGATTTTTCAAAATTAATTTTTAAGAAAAGAATGACACTGCCTTGCAGAAAAAAAAGTGGTTGCTCAGCCTAGTTATGTTTATAGGGGTATAAATACGAAAAAATATATTTAATTTAAACGTTTGGTGAAATTATCAAATTCTGAACATGAAATACATACAATTGTTTCTTTCTAGAACACACAGTTGCAATTTCCTTTCCAAGCAGGAATAACTATTTAGTTATCCCGGTCTAGAATTCTGCCAAAGTACTTTATACACTCATTCAATGTTAAACAACCAACACAGTTAAAAAAAAACAACAACAAAAAAGAACCAAAAATAAGAACAAAAAAAAACAACAACCCAATCATTCCTTACATCCAGCAAAATCTAAACTGGTTTTTTCTGGTTGACATTGAGTATAAATATCTATCAGGGCATCTGGTTAAATATTGCTCATACATCCTTTGAGAAGAGGTAAAAAACTACATACATGGCTATACATTTTGCTAGTGCAAAAACTTTCAGTATTTTTGAACTTTTATTCTTTTAGACTGAGCTTAAAGATTTAAAAACTTAAGTCCAGTAGCATTATGAACTGCCTATAACATTGCATTCAAAGAGGTGTAAAACCATCTCTGAAATAATCACAGAACATCGTGCATTTTCCATTTTACTCTTAGTGCAGTGGAATTATTTCTAAAATAAAATAAAAAGTTTGTAGATATCTGAAACTGCATGTATGGCTTGGCCTGCAAAAATTCTTCATCTCATTATTTTTGAAGGGAAACAAGCAAATGCCTTGCTCAATGCCAGAATTGGTGATTTCCAAAAGGAAGGTACAGGATTCAGGAGTACATGCACCTCTTGTACATCCAGACATACTTCCAAGTCTCAGCCAGGAAGAACACTGAGCAAGAGGTAAATTAGGCATTTTTGGATGGATTTCAACTATCAGAGGCAGCAGTCCTCCATTCAATTTCTTGCTGGCATTCATTTATTACCAATAATCACTTATTTCTTAAGTGGTTGCTTCAAGACTTATAATTTCATACTCAGATCTAAGTGCTCCAATGCACTGCATATAGACTATTTAAATATTCAAAGACTGAATGAAACCTTAAACTCTACAATAATTACATAAGTGCATTCACACGTCTGTTATCTCAATTAAATACAATCTACATGGGAACCTCTGAAATATCACAGTACTATTTCAACAATGGCTATTTTGGAAGCTACACTAGAAACACAGCTGACAAGGCATATATATTTATATAAACAAAGGTAGGACACATACAAAACCATGAATGCCTTCTGTGTGTATGGAAGGACTCAGAATAACTCAAAATTTTAGAGACAAGTCTTTCTGAGCCAAAAATCCGTTCAAATAAATTTGGTTTTCGCATTACACAGAAAAAAAACCCCAACAACTTAATATTATTATTTTTGAGTAGATTAATTTAACTGCCCATTGTACTTACAGACCCTTGGGCCCAAATTTCAGCCTTACAGAGATTTTATTTATAAGACTGGGGCTTCCATCAGCAACATTTACTTTTTAAGACTTAATTCCTGAATATAAGAATAGATAGAATTTCAGTTTCAGTAACCATCAAACTTTTCCAGGAATGGATACCAGCTCTTCATACTATCTATTCTTAGGAAAGCCATTTTAGCCTTGGGAAGAAGTACTTACCAGTTTTGAGTAAGTTATCCCTTTCAGCTCTCTACCCCCTCCTACAAAACAAAAACAACAACAACAAAAAAAGACAATTACAAATATTTAAACTAGAGTTTGAAACAAAAAAAAAAGATAATTCAAATATTTGAAAAGTTGAAGAGGGAAGGGTTGGGATTTTAGAAAGGAGATTTTGGTTGGTTTTCCTTTAGGGGAGTTGTAATTTTTTTTTTTTTTTTTAATGTTGAAGCTAACTATAAAACACCACTTTAAAAGAAAAATCTGTTTGAAGTGGCAGGAAAAACTAAGGAGACTTAAAATTTTAATCTGAATTAAAATACAAACTACTACTGTCACTAGGGAGAGAAACAACTAGAGGTACAAATTTTTCTAGTTCTGTGCAAGGTCAGTGTCACCTTCCTGTGGAAGAAAGACCTCTCCATTACATTTATTAAGGTCGGTATCATAAGCCCTGTCAGTTGCCACAGCTAAATATGATGAGGTTACCCACCCTAGACATTTGCTCATCATCTCTGCTAGAGGTTACACCAACACCAAAAGATGGTAGAGCAGGTGATGTTAGCACAATCACTAGAGCTCAAATCCCAGAGTACTGCTGGGGACTGAAACAAGCAGCAGTGGAAGCCAGTATGGTGAGACACAAAGTGTGGAGACCGAGAAGAGGCACTGCCCATTATGCTGCCTGGGTCATGGATAGAACATTTTGTAGCACAGAAAGGTAATACCTCTGAAATCACCACATGAATCATAAAAAACTCATGAGTCAGAGTTTTAAAAAGATAGTTACAATATAAATGATAACTCATTTGCTCAATTACTTTGCCTGATGCTAAAAAGCTGGCTCCAAAATACTACCAATTTCCTAGTAAAATACTAGAATATTAGCATGTTTGAAGCTTTAACTTCACAGCTAACAAGATCTTTGCAGATGTTTCTCTCCACCTGTAAGTCATCACAGAGCTGAAGTTTAAGCCCCAGTCTCATAGAAAGACAACAGCAGTCACAACCATCTCTCACTTCCTGGAGACCAGCATAAGTGAAACTTTTCCATTTACTAACCAGCAGAACCAGGGCTGATGACCACTGAAAACAGAAAAGGAAACAGGAAGCCTACTGCTGGCAGTGACAGTAGTGTCAGTCTCCTAGTGTCAAATTTTCCTATGCATTTTGAAACACAGAATATTATAGATGATGTTTAATTTTAAAGCAATTTCAGGTTAGTTTACATAACATCCAGCTGATAGCATGACAGGTTATGAACTGGGAAGTATGGACTGTTTTGAGGTTGTATTCAAAGAAAGAACATTTGCTCTGGATGCTGCAGAATTTTAAATACTGTCATTTTTGAGGGTGCTGAAGAGACAGGTATTATTTTCTAATAAACTAGCTGTTTCTTTTTGGTATTAAAATCCTGCTTGTCACCTCCACCTCCCACTAGCAATCAGTCACTTAGTTGGTCCAGAAACCTACAGAGGAAGCCCTTTCACCATGCAAGTACTAAGTGCTCTCTTCAACAAGCAACTTCAACTATCTGTCCATGCTATTAATAAAAAAATTAATAATAAAAGAAATCTCACTGCTCTAGATTACTGCCTTTGGAAAGCTAACCAAAACAGTCAGTACCACACATCTGCAAATACAGTCTTAGAATAAATAAGCACAATTTTTATTTTTAAAAGAGAAAAATATCAATTTACTTGTAGCACAAGTACACACAACCTGACAAGAAAGCTGTCACTTAAAAATAACAGCAACTGTTCCTTCCTTCCTATTTTCCCCCTACGTAGAGACTCGCCTCCATAGCAGGACCATCAAGATGGAACTGTGCAGAAAAAAGCTGCACAGTTACAAACCTTCAGAGTGCATTTAATCTCGCTGCAACCCCAGACTCAGAAGCCAGACGTTCCCAAGGACAAAGTTTAGAACACAAGGAGTTTAACTATCCAAGTGAACCACTGTGTTGCCTTGGAGAAGTCACTTAGAGAGGACTTATCTAGGGAATGGAAATACATTTGCATCCTCTTCTGTACATAATTTACTACAGGCTTTTTTAAAGTGTTTAGAACAGGTTAACCTTGGAATGTCAAACCTCCGGCAACACAAAATTCTGACCTCACACAGGTATACTATTTTTACTAACATCCCTGCCTCATTTAGTAGAGAGGACAAGCACAAATAATGAAGTACCAATTGAATTTCTTGCCGTTCTGAACTTATGATTTGCATGTCTTTTTAAACTCAACATCTAAGCCCTACGACAAATAAAAAATTGGTTTCTTCATAAGCAGCGCACTAATGAGAGTCACAGAAAAACTTGTGTATGATACAGGCCAGTTTTCTGAAATAAAGAATTGAGACAGGTATTGAAGAACAAATAACCAAGATTGGTAACCCCAAGCATGTTAAACAGATTTAAATTTACAACTGCTCTTAGCATTTTTATAGTAAAGAACAGCATATGACCAACTATATCTGTAACTTTGGTTCTTGATAAGTCCATGTATTTGTGGATACTGGGAGCCAACACAGAAAAGCATTAATGAAAAAGGGATAAAGTCTGCTCTGAAGATGAAATGAGATCATTTCTTCTTCACAGCAAGAGTACATATAGAAACTCACACTGCCTCTCTCATTGTCACTACAAAACACATTACAAAGTTAAGATTAGACAGCTCACAATCACTCATATCGATAGAGAAGTCTGAAGAGTTTCGCATTATATGGGATTTCTAACAAAAGCTTCAACAGCAGAAATGTATACAAAATCTCAGCTATCTAATTTACTGAGGTAGCCTTTTGAAGGCTCTAGAAACATGCTGTAAACTGTCCAAGGTAGGAGCCTGCAAGGTTAACTCTCAGATTATTACAGTATATTCTACAATATTTTGGGGATTTTTAAACCCCAGGTCTGGGAGTCAAATTAAGCCTTCTTCCCAAAATACATATATGATCTGTGATTAGAAAAGTTACTCATTTCATGGGACCATTATAAAAACTAAGATCTCTAAACTCCTGTGTTTAAGGCTTGGTAGCACCTGAGGCCATCAGAAGAACACATGGTGGTGGAAACATTTTAGCATACAGCACCTGAAGGCTTAAGACTATTTAAATGCTAATTATCTGTATATTAAGATGTCTGGTTATAACAATTAGATACTTATTACTACCTTCAAGTTACACAATAAAATTTATGCTACTGTAAGCAGAGACTAAGTTGGAAAAACTGGAAAGAATTAAATGTCATGTTCAGCAATTTTTTCTTTATGTTTTTCCTAACTCTAGAAACTAGCAAATGTTTACTGTCAGACCACGGAACTCTATACATCCATATAATGTTACAATATTTAATTATGTATATTTTACTTTTCATCAAAAGGTCTTGCTCAGTGCACAGAATGAACTCAGAAAAAAAATACTAAATGCTGTGCACAGGCAATTGTGAACCTAATATTCTTTCACATTTCAGAGAATTGCTCTACAATATGAGGGTAAAGCATTATTAATTTTATGTGTGTGTGTGTACACACCACACAGAAGGGATTCCGGTTTTTTGTCTGGACTTTTGTTCTTAGATGTGAACTCAAAGCAACAGCTCTCCCTCCTATATTTGAATGATATCTTGTATATGGAGAGCACTCTTATCACTATCTTCTAAGAAAACAAGTCATAGCAGACACTTTACTGTGATTTTCAAGTCAGCAACTCATATTTCTTCACAGGGCGGGATTTCTGCAGTCTTACGAAGACCAAACATAGGCCAGTCAGGGTATATAACCAATTTCAAATTACATTGTTATAAGGGTCATGTTTCAATGACCATCGTTAGCAGCACTGGTGCTGTTGCTTCTGTAATAAAAACAAGCCTCCAGTGCACGGAATCTGATCTTCTTCTTGTGCTGCAGCTGGGAGAATTCCCAGTCAGCCCCAGCAGCACATGCCAGGCAAGTGGTAAAGGGACCAACAGGACTGCTCAAGATAACTGAGACTGCACTGAAGTGTACAAGCCATGCCCTTCCAGCTTGTCCATCTATACAACTGCTCTCTCCTCCTCCTTCCTTATCCCCACAAAATACTGATAGATTAACTCCCCTAAACTGGTCAAGGAGCCTTGATTTTCTGCTTATGCATGCAGAAAACTTACAGGATTCAAGCTACAAACTTCAGTTCTACCTAGAAGTTCTTCTGCTGCTATGATTTGCCATGAAACAAATGCAGTTTGGACTTTAAGACACCTGAAGCTGACTTCACTCGTGGACAGATTGCTTCGCCTTCCCTGAAACACTTTCTAAAACCATCAAACTAAGTTTAAATAGAAGTGTGCGACACTATCATTTGTCTTTGCAGAAGCAGTACTATATTTAACACATAGAAAATGAGCTAGAAGACTAATTTAAAAGATAATCTCTAGTGTAAAGATAAGATCACTTCATGAGCTGATTCTTAAAAGTATCAACCAAAACTAGCCATGACACCGAACACGTGTAAACAGTTGACGATTACCCTCTTAGCTCTTGTCCTATGACTACAGCTCCATTGGGCATTACTACCTCTTCCTGAACACAGTCTTTCCTAGCATCTTGGGGGTGGGATGGAGTATGAAATCACCCTCTCTGGCAAAATGATAAACTACATTTGGCCTAGTAGAAAACTAGCACAAACGTTTTAAAAATCTCAGAATCACCTCTGTCACTTGAGCAGATTCAAGGTATGTTGCTCTACACTCTTTACCCATGCATAAACCCCTCTTCTTTGCACAGTCTTAGTCTTTTTCTTGAATCAGAGAAGCCTCTCTAACCTGTGACCATTAGTAAGCCTGGCAGATGTTCTGACTTGGTATCAAGGACTCCCCATTTTAACCTAACATTCATAAAATTACCAAGAATAAAATTCTTTTTGCACCGACATCAGTGTACAGGGACATACAGCACTGTTGCATTCAGAAGTTCTAGTATTGCAGAACCAGTAAGTCTCACTTTGCTTAGTGAGTTACTATTCACCAGGTTCTAGGTACACACAAAATAATCCTATATGCAGTATGGTTAAATTCCTGCTCATGTAAAAAACTTGGATGACCTGGACTTCTATTTCAGTGAATTACTTTTTAGAAGGACTGTTTAGGTAAACATACATCAAGAGAACCCTCAGTACTAATTAGGTCTCTGAGTTTCTGTTTTACTAACAGTGCAACAGCAAAGTTTCATATTTTAAGTAGGGAGCTGAGAAATCTTTTGCAAAATTAAAATATTTACATGATGTGAAGGTATAAATCAGCAGAAGGCAGAATTTGGCATTTGTTTCTAAAAATTTTTGCTGCATTATTCGATATTCCATAAAGTTTCTGGAAACATGGGTTGTTTGGGATTTTTTTTTAAACATTGTTTAACAATTTAACTTCAAAAATATGTCAGTTAATCTGTTAAGTCTTAAAACTGTAATTTTTCTTCTTAAATTATTTTCAAGTATTAGCAAAGTATATATACCACTGGGAAGGAAAATAAAATGGCAGGTCAACAGAAAATGGAAGGAGCTGTCCCCTCCTAGATGTAATAGCCCACTGTTTGGTCTCAAAATTTATAAGAAATGCAAAGGGAAGTTATTTGAATGTTTGTGCTTTATGGTTTTGTTTTGGTTTTTAATAATATGTCTAGCAAAATCAGTTTATTAACTCATATTGTTCCTAACCTGTGTTACAAATTTCTCATTCCAGTCCCTGAGAAGTTCCTGCCTTCCTTTCATACTTCAGAGACAGAGGACTACTTGGGAAAAACGGAAGGAAAGAGAGTTGAGAGGAGGAGAGAAGACTCTTTCTAGAAAGAACACACACCATAAATCCTAATAAATTATTTAAAAACTGAAGATGCAAGGAACAAGAAAAATTAAGAAAACTCTACCCCAGTACCTATTAAACTAGTTTTACCCCTGAAATTCTATTAAGAAGGGAGGGATCTCTGATTTCTAGTTTTATCCTTTTAAACATGAGAGAGATTTGTTATTGAGTGCCAAACCCTTTTTCCCCTCCAAGCAACCCACATGATCTTGGAAAGAATTGGCTTGTGGGAATGATACATTAGTGAGGCAGAAGTACCTTAAGAGTTTTGGGAAGAGGTCCAGTGTACAAAAGCAGATGATCTGGGAGTGTTGTGAGACTACAGGCATGAAATGAAAAACTAGAGGTACCTCTGACTATCACTGGAAGTGCAGCTGCACTTCTGATGGAGAGAACCTCAGGTATGTGCACGTCCTGCTTGTACAGACTATTCTTTGAATTTTATCTATCTGCCACAGACGTTCAGAGAACACCAAATAATGTCAGAAGTGCAGCCAACACCTCAACGACAGCCTTGGCCTTCCATTTCCACGGGGAAAGAGGTGCCGTTACTGCAGTCAGCCAGCAGGGGGAAATGCCAAACAAATGAAGGGAAAAAAAGTTAAAAGAGAAAACACGAAACATGAGGAATAAAAGTCGACAAACGACACACACACCCCCTCAGCTGAGATGTAAGGAAGAGATTCTGCTCTCGGAGAGGGAAAGCAGAAGAAATGAAGTATCTATGACTCAAAGCATTCTTCCAGAATTTAGAGAGGAAACAGTGAAAGTGCAAGAACAAAACACAAGCAAGTAAAGGCAAGCTCAGTTTCGTGTTAGCACAGAGTGACTGCAAATCAATTAAATTCTTCTTACATCTAGCGTTTTAATGAAAAGCAAAATATTGTGACTAAACAACTGAGAGAACTAAGCTGAAAGATTATATATTTTTAAAGGACTATCCAACATGAAGGTATGAACTAATTTATTTAAAGTGAGCACACATATTCTAAAAGATCATTCTGCATTACAGAAGACTTCATATTACATTTATATAGAAACCCAAGAATCTGGACTTTTTTTCTTTTCCCCAAGAGATTTCAGAACAGCAGGGCTCCAATTAAGAGTTGCTGAATTTCTTTCTACCTTATAAATATTACCTATACAGCATTTCCATGCTTACGAAGTACAGTGAAAACTACGTAAAGGGACTGTTCGTTAAGTGAATAAATCCGTGTTAAATGCATTTTGATGAAGGGCAACTTGTATGTAATAGACAGGAAACACACAATGTCACAATGCATTGTAAACTTAAGAAATAAAAAAGCAAAATGTGATAATTTGTTGAACAAAGAAATTTAACGGGCATTTGCAATGAAGAAAAAAAGACAAGCCCTGCAATCACAAGGGCTTTCTGTTTAAAATATCACTGGCTGAGAATCACAAGGAGCAGCAGTGAGATTTTCAGTGACAGATCTAGGGAGATAAGCTACAAGCTTCTACTGGTGTTACTGTTCCACAAATATCAGACAGAAGCCAGGTACACATGTAATAACATGCAGATGTTTAAAAATGCAGGTGTATTGCAATTAGTGATTATATAGCAGGGTACCTTAAAATAACAGGTAATCTTTTATAGTTCTGTATTTATAAAATTCTTTCAAAATCAGATGCTGTACTTTCAGTAAAACTCTTATCATGGAATCAAAACGACAGTTTGCCAAGCATTCACAAGGAAAGTTCAGACTACCACTATATCAAGAGACCTAAGTGAAGCCTAGTTCTGCTCAAAACTTACAGTTCTACCTTCAGTTTCTTTCTTACTATTTAGTCTGCAGGGTAAATAACACTCCCATAGTCAGCTAATCTAGCTGACCAAGGCACTCTCCTTCATGTTCTCTGCCAGCTGTGAGGTCCTACCTCCAGCAGTCCCAACTTATTCTGGGAGGAATGGTGGGCAAGGGGGTGTCACACTCCACAAAAGGTTGAAGTGATTCACAGATTGGTCAGGGGAGCATCCTGCACAAACTTAAGCAGTAGAAACACTGTGCTGGCAGCAGGAGGGAGACCTTCCTTTCCTTCCTTCAGCAGTTATCGAGTTCCAGTGTGATATACTGGGTACAGCACTGAGCACTTTGCTGATACTTTTTAATTAAAACAATCACCAAGAAGTGACCTTTCACTTTCCACACGTGGTCAGAAATCTGGCTTGTGAGTTACATTTTCAGTGACAGAGTCACATTTGAACATCTCTTTCATTTCGAAACTGGAAGACCTACAGAACACCTAGGGATAAAGACGCATCTGAGTTTGGCAGTCTTGATTTCTTTTTGTTCTGCTTGTTACTCGGGCAGAATAGAAATCACTATTATTTTCTGTGCAACCTCATTGTGGCACAGGCATTCTTTAAATACTAAGATTAAGCCAACCTATGCTGACTTTGCTATGGTCAACTTTCATGTCAGTATAGCAAAACAGGTACTGGCCCACACTTAGTCTGTAACAATTCTTACAATCAATTGGACTCTTCAATTTAATTATTTCATCACATGCATTAAAAAGAAACTATTTAATGTATATAAGGTACAGTAGCATAAACTTGAAAATTAGCTGATAACATGCATTTGTGTATTCTGTACTTCATGATACTGAAAAATACTTATAAGAATATAGGAGTTTGTTTCATCTCCTGTAGAGCTTCCATTTTAACAGGAAGTGACATGGCTCAAAATGAAAAACCATACAAAAATTCTTGCCTTTACAACACTACAGATCACTTGCTCCAATATGCTAGGTTTCAAAATTATTGCCAAAAGCTAGTATGAAAATGATTTGTTAGTGAACAGATGTTCATATGAAAAAAGTATCAAAAGAACAATTGTTTGTTTCTTAATCTGTCTTCAGATTTTATGAACAAGATGAAAAAGGTAATGCTTCTCACCTGCTAAAAGTGATTTTTTTTTTCCAGAACAAATACTGGCAATTTAATTTCACAAAGTTCTATGTAAAACAGTCTCAGACTTCTGTTGATTCTGTCGGGTCCTCTGAACTCTGAAAAGGTGGCTGGGACCCTCTGCTGCTACCAACAGGTATCACATTTTCCTCTCCTTTTGACTACAACATCTGTTCTAAGTACAGCCTACTTGCATTTAGCAAAAACCGATCTCATTCTACATTTGCATTTAATTCGCTTTTTAGCCAAACTCATTTCAATTTCACCAGCTATTATTTCATTAAACTATTTTGTCATTTTGGCATTCCTGATCTCCTGAGCACAGAGACCAGCAAAGAAAGAAAAATAAAAGGAAAAAAGACCAGCTTAAGACCCTCCAATAATAAGTACTGTATTCCCTGTGTAGAGATTAATTAGATAAGGATCAATAAGGTTTCCATGAGTTTCTAGTTTTGTGTACTGATAAATTATGATAGAGCAGGTAAAGGTATCAAAGTGTTTTCAAATATAGCCTAAATAAAAAGGCAGTAAACAGAATTAGGTAAAACATGCTTGTTTCAAACTCTGAACATACCAGAATATTGAAAGCTCCTTTCTCTCCCCCTCCATCCCAAAATAAAAGCGTGAGTGAGAAGGGATTTCATGACATTCTTAGAACTGTGAGAAGCGAAGTCAAAGGCAGGCAGTGGCGTTTAGCATGCAGGCTGTACACACTCCCAAGTACGTCACACTGACAAAACACGCTGGCGGAGCTCTCTGCCTTCCCCAGGCCTCCAACGCACTGTCGCTAGGCCTAAATCAGGTAGCTCTGTGTGCAGTGCTGCTGCAGATGAGCAGGAGTCCACCCCTTCTCCCCATTTCCCTTCGATTTAACACCAGATTGTTCCAGCATCAGCTTTTTCTCTCTGCTTCCTTCAGCTGTAATGACTGTATTGAAAAAGAGACAGCATCACAATTTACTGTGCAAGATTCGGCCCTAATCTTTTTCCTTCTTTACAACACCAGCTCCCCTGCAGCTTCTGAGCCATTGTCGGCTGTTGTTTTTTGTTCCTTGAATGCAACAGGACTTGGCCTGCCAGGCTGCATCGTTGTTTTCACAGCACACCTCTAAGAAGAAGAAAATCTCCTCTTCCCTGCTTCCTGCTGAGCACTGTGAATATCTGGATTTTTCCTTTCTCCCAACAGATACACAAGGCCAACACTGTTGAATATTCACACATTCCTCTCTTTCAAAACCAGTTCCTTCTTTCCCTGTTTATTTTCATACAAAACTAGTAAATGAAGGTGTAACTAAGCTGTGGCCCAAGTACCTCAGAAGTCCTTTTATAGAAAATTTGATTCTTCTGCCAGGGTAGTCCTATTCTGACAACTACTTTGAGCCATATACTTTACCTAATGCAGCATTTTCCTGATTTTAGGATTTCTAATCTACCATATAGCTTTGCAATACTCATGGTTCAGGACAAAGAATTTTGTCTCTGTAAGTCATGAACTTTCTCATTCAGGCAAGATGGAATAATAGTGAGATAAAACTCACATTTTTCTCATAGCTTTACCCTGGATGACACTCAGGTGAACCACTCAGTGCAACTCAGCCTCATGGGACTGACACAAAACTACTGGGGAAACACAGTGGCATCAACTAAAGTGTAGATAAACTCCCAAAATTCATCTTTGCCAAGACAAACAAAACGGAGTAACCTTCTGGAGGTCAAACATGTATCAGAATACTGCATTAAATAAACACATAAACACACACAAAAAAAACCCTTTAAAAATCACTAAGACTTAAAGGTAAGTACAGAGATGCAAACTTTACTTGAACACCAGAGGCAAAAGTTGACTGTATCTTTTTCTTAAAAAAATTAAATTCCACACTCAAAAAAATATAGAGATGAAACCCCAAAAAATCACAGTTGTTCCTTCCAGGGAAGAGTTCTACTCAATTAAAAAAGAAGAAGATTTTTCTAGGCAAAAGTAGAATTTTCAGAGTTTTCCAGAGTATATACAACTTTTTAAAAATATATATAATTATTTAAACAGTGATTTAACTAGCTCATTGCAATGGAAACCCTGACAACACTTCAGAAAACACTTATGACAGAGTCCTAATGAACTGTTAGACAACAACCTACACAAAAAAGATGGACAAGTGAGAACAAGTTTATACACACACCTTGGAAAGACCTGTTTTCTATTCTCCATTACAGATTTGTTTTCTGATCTTAGCAGCTGTTTCCTTCCCTCTATTCTGCACAGTATACCTCAACTAAATTACAAATTTTGTTCCAGTCCCTTGTCTTTCAAAAAACACCTGCTCTAGAAGGAAGGAAAAGTATGATACCACTCTTCACACTCTCTTCAGTCCCCTCTGCTGCAAAAAAATACATGCTTGTTCCAGACAGAAGGTATTTAAGTTCCTGAAACCAAACATGACCATTTTAAAGAATTCCAAAACTAGAGGTATTTAATGTTTCAGAAGTCACTTCCAGAGAGTGTCCCTCTTGTGATTTTAACCTGTGCTAAATGGCATATTTTCAAATAATCTATTAGAGAAATAGTATGAATTTCAATTATGTCAGCCCTTTCTATTTTCTCAAGTCGCATTACCAAAGACATAACATCTGGCACAAGTTCTGTGGGGGAAGAGGCTTGTACATCATCCTTTCATACACACGACAGGCTCCAGCCCTGGAAGAACGCAGAATGGTAAGAAGTACATTTTTTCTGAAGAGGACATGGATGGTTGTTTACTGGTCAGACCAAAGGACCCTGGAATCAGCAGTAGCATGTGTTGCCAATTCCTGAACTAGTTCACTTGACTTACCTCTGTCAAATCACTTTAAGAGTTTCAGCTTCCAAATACAAAATAATGATACCTGAATTATAACAATGCAAGTATTCATTTCTTGGCTTTGTATGTTTTTTGAAGTGTCTGTTCACTAACACACAAAACAATGCTTTGTCCAATTAGAGACCAACAACCAAAGCAAGTTTCAGCTGCTTAACTTCATGAGCTACAAAACCAAACCACATTTTTCAGTCTTCTCATTCATGAACATCAAAAACGGTCAGTCTTACTTTTCAAAAATCTGCATCAAAGTTCTTACTCAAGCATCCAAGGTAAGAGCAATTTTTATGAATTGAACTTTTTGTGGTTATTAAGTTCCTGCTGCAGTCACACAGTACACTAGAGACTGTTCAAATTCCTCAACAGTCTAATACTAACCTACTAAAAACATATTTTTCCACAACTTGCAAAGCATCACAAGCATGCACCCACACAAGGGAACAAAGTGCTAAAGAGCTTCTGAATATAATCATGTAAAATTATAATTCAAATTACTAAAGGCAATTACAAACAGCAAGAGGTTGAAGGAGGATTATTTCCCCAATAATAAACTAAATCATCTAGATATCTGAAAACTTGTATGGTCCATGCACACTGAGCAATTCTGAAGTAAAGGATGCAATTCCTTCAGCAGGTAAATCAGCACTACCATGTGTTGCCAAGTTCTAAACTAGTTCATCTGAATACCCTCTGTCAAGTTACAGTCTGGATGTCACATCTGCACATTCCTACACAACACGTTAGTCTCCTTGTCCTGCAGGCTAGGAGTCTTCTGGACAGAAGTGTCTGTTGTAGCCCTTCTTCCTATCCCCCCAGATATAGGAATGAACATTCACACAGTACTGTGTTAGTTTAATTATTTAACATCCAATCAATACTTAGAGCAGCAAAGGACAGGTAAATTCATATATATATAGAAGCATAATATACAAAAGAAACATTACTTTTAAGCAGTATTTATTCTCTGAGAAGTGTCTGTTCCTACTGTCCTAATAATTTAACCAGTTAATACTAACTTCCCCCATAATAAAATGAAGATATTCTAGTTAGACAAGGAGTAAACCTATGAAAGTTAACACCTGCCATTTGCCTGACAGTCAAACTGCCTTAAAACTCATTGCTATCAATGCTAGGTGAGTGAGAAGTTTTGAGTTTCAAACCAGAGTCCCAAATAAAAAAAAAATTAAATTCTACCATAACAAAATGAGATGAGCAGTGGATTCTTGGTATCTATTAAAAAAATAAACTCACAGCTGGTCTTAGTAAAAACATCACAGACTTGGTTAAAAAGGCAAGACAAAGACTTCCACAAACTGGAAGAGAAAAGAACTGAAGAAAAGATACTGGGATGAGGCAGGATGTAGGAATAAACTATGGAGGCAGGAATGAATTATATGACCCTTTGAAGGCGATATAATTCATGATACTAAGATTACAAAGCACTGGCCATTTAAACAAAAACTCAAAACATAGAAAACAAAACCATACATGCACCAAGAAAAAAAAAAAACGACAACAAGACCCCACATTTCTAAGGCACACTCTCTGCCAAGTATTCATATAAAAGATTGCAATCTTAATGAAATTAACCTTTTGGACATCTAACTTCAAAGCAAATGAAAAGAGATGCTGGAAGACCTACATCTCAAATACCAAAAGGTTCATACACCCTATTGCAATAAAAACAAAAGGAAGCAAACCCATTTGTATACCTCACATCACCTTGTAGCAAAAGCCATGAGAATACCCACACAAAAGTAATAAAGAATATAAAATAAAAAGAAAGAAAACACTGAACAGTGAAAGAGCAGGGAAGTTACCACAACAAGGATCAGGATTAAGTCTGTGAACATACTTTTAATTTATCTGGCAAAAAAAAAAGGTTGCACACATTGTGATGCTTTCCATCATTTCAGATAGTTGCAATTAAAGTAAACTTCAGAGAGTTACAGGGGATCTGGTAATACCAAATGACGAGTTTACAGTTGTCATTTTGTTGTCCCAGGTCGAGAAGTGCAAAATAATAATCTCAGAGGAAAAAATAATCTAACTATAAATACACAACGATGAATTGAAACTAGGCATGACTACTTACAAAAAAGATTTAAAGATTACTGCAGGCAACCAGTTCAACTCTTTACAGCAAGAAGTCTGAGAAAAATCTCAGAAGGTATTAGAAACAGAACGGAGAAAAAACAGGGTACATTCTGCTGTGATACACGCTGCACATAATTCTGGCTCCTCCACCTCAAAAAAGGGAGAAATAGAAACAGGACAGAAGGGAATGACAACAAGAGAGTACGTTTAAAACAAATGAAACTATTTTTTTCTTGCACCGACCTATCACACACACAGAAAATGCAGGTAAACTGCATGGAATTTGCTGCTGTGAAACACTATGAAAGCCACAGATATTTATAAATTAGTTCAAAAAGGCAGCAAATTCACCTATAAATAGTTTGATGTTGCTATTCACAGTGCAATAGCCCAAATGTAGCTTCCATCTCAGACAGCAGCTAAACAACTGTCAGAAACCCACTGTTAATATTTGAGCGGCTGACAGAATGCACCCATTTCCTACACTGTTCAGTCAGCTACTGCTGCTAGACACTGATAAAGGCAAGATGCTGGATTAGATGGACATTTGGTCCAGCAAAGTATGTTAGTCCCTAGGTTTAATCACATTGAGCAGCCATGCTGGTATATGTCTTGGTTTGTTTTGGAGATTGGTTTTCTAGTAAATAAAACAAGCTATAATTCAAGCACATGTTAAAAGCAGAAATTGCAACTTCTGAAGCAGAAATCAAACTGGTTTGCATAATATAATGCAACACTGAAATAAAGCCATGAGCAAGTATTGAAAGCTATAGAGTTGTTTTTATATAACCCACCAGACTGATGAAAAATTCTCCTCTGAGCCCCTCACCAATCAGGAGACTCAGGCTGAGACTGAGAAAGACTTAGAAAGTTGGAAAGCAGCACTAAATGTAAGCCATGGATGCTTGCTGCAAAAACTGCCAAGACCCATTTAAGACTGGCAATGATTTGGCATCCTCACAGCTGACCAGAGGGAAGATCTCCTGAACCAATGGATTCAAAAGGAACATGTAGATCAATGTCTGACTCCTCTCCAACAAAACTGACTTTGTTTCAGGTCCTGCCTGACCCTGGAAGAGTGCAGGATGCTCTCTGTTTTAATAAGGAAGTCTAGGTGAAAAAGTATTGCTGTCACAGAAAATGCATAAACTCAAGATGAGGTCCAGGACAAACATTGAACAGAATTCTGCTAGAAGTATTGCTAATCCTGCTAGAAAGCACTGCCTAAACAATTTGGTGAATGCCTGCTTTCTCATTACTGTCAGCTTCCTTCTCTTCTGACAGATGAGCTTTTAAAGATAGCCAAACTGAAAGCCATGTAGGATAAACAAGCAGGTCTCAATCAGTGGGAAACAGAGAAGTTTCATTTTCTAAAGCCCAAAATTACAACAGGTCTGGAAAACAAAGCAAGTGTCCAGTATATAAAACCTTCCAGTATTGCTGTAGGCAGCAAGATGAAGATGAACATACCCAATAAGCTTATCATCTTTACCAGGAACAAGCAAGTATCAAGGATAAAAACATGCAAAAAAACAGAAGCAGCTTTATGAGCAGTTTCATGAACTCGCAGATATTGCCTCAATGAGATTTTGCTCATCTGTGCTGTTGAGAAAGTGACCACAATCCAGTTTATATGAGAAAGAGCCAATTTACATGAGAAATCCCTTAGGCCACATAAAAAGACAAGAAAATAAGAATTTCAGGCTATGTTATTTTTTTTCCTTCATTTCACATAGGGGCTATTATAATTTTGTTATTTAAATAACATAGTCCTTACAGAATCATAGAGGTTGGTTTGGGGTTCTTTCATTTTGTTTTGCAAAGGAAGGTATCATCTAGACCAATAATAGCATTGAAATTGGTCTTGCTGAAAGAAAACAGCAACACAATGCCCTTATCATTCTAGAGATAATTTGTGCAAACTACACCAGCAACAAATAGCACTACAAACTAACAATTCAAAGAAATTGGCACTCTTGTTTGTAGTTGGGAACTTTTGATTCACTAGATGTTTTCTCACTCCATGACCTAACATAGGCTTAATGTTTCAGGTTGAATTTGTTGGTATCCCTGAGAGAAACACAAGAAGATACAATCATGTGTGTGTACTGAGTTTATTCACACTTCAGTACTTCTGTTAATCATCCATAGGGTAACGTTTCTCTTCTCCATCCCACAAGTAAATCCATTGGACATGCATAATTTGTCTTCCTGATACATAACCTGGAAAGTTTTCTTCTCAAGTGTTCCATGTCTCATTGAGAGTAACTTCTAGGGTAGATAAAGTATAGAAGAGCTCCAAACAGTTCTCAAACCTCATGCACATCTTTTGCTCCCAATAAAAAACAAATGCATATCCTCTGGCTCTCCTCTCAAGTTCAAGGTGAGTTTCTGCTCTTCCCTCGTATCTATCAATACTTCTTCAACTACTACAAAGGAAAATTCTGTTGATTCCCATATATTCCAAAATGCAGTCATTTTGATTCCTCTTCCTCCCTTTCCACATATTAGGTTGCACAGAGATGGTGGAACAACTTGAAAACTGTACAGATATCTCTAGATTTATGCACATTTGCCTGCAATTCCAAACCATTGGTCCTAGTGATGATGAAGGCTGATCTTTCCAGTGCATTACAGTTCTCATAAAGTTGCATATTTCACATTTCCATGACACTTCCACACAAAGCAAAACTTCCTTCTTTTGCAATACAAAGAACAAGAATTGAAAGACTTCTCTCTGAAGAATGCTGTGCCAGCCAACAACGTCTCTTTTGGATCTCAGGCCTTTAATACCAAGGCAATATACCCTGCCCTGAGATTTATTTTACAAACATTTCGTTAAGGAGTGGTGATATATGCGGGACTAGTTGCACATGAACAGGAGAAGCATGCCAATCACTGAATTTTTAACACAAGATACTCTGAAATTTCATTACACCCATCTATAAATAAAGACATGACCAAAACAAGAATTCTACTTCACAGAAGTCACACTGCAGAGTATGAGACGTAGTGGTTACTTAAGCTGCCTTGTGTTTGGCCTTGAAGCTGTCTCCACAGTTACAGAGTAGAGATGTCACAACATACAAATAGTTCAGTAAAGACACTGTACTAACCTAGCTTACTGATCAAAGACAATTCCACACTTATGCAGAAGCAGTTCAAAACATGAACAACTCTTAACGAAACATTAGAGGGGCATATGCAAAAGTTTCTGTGTTCCACAAATACTTTAAGATACTGGTGGAGACCACCAGCAGTGACACTAATGGCTGTAGCTGGAGATACTCCAGAACAAGAGATGCATTTAAAAGATCATAATTCAACATCCCACCAGAGACCAAGAGCTTAACAACATGGGTAGTCACAGACAGAGTTCTAAGTATAAGACTCACAGTTTAGGTGAGCCATTTACAGTAAACAGTGAGGCATATAACAAAAAAGGATCCATACTTTTCATGTTTGCATTGGAATACAGTGCCTTTATTACGCAGCACTAACGTTAGTGGAAGCAAGACTGGACCCAGCCAGCTGTGACAGATGCAGAAACTTGAGTATTGCCAACTCTGCTGATTTTTCACTTGGAAAAGGCATTTCTCCAAATTAACAGAACAAGGTATCTGTCCTGAACAGTACTCACTTGGGAGGACTGAAGAATTCTTCTCACATAAGCTGTATACAAAATAGTTTTAACAAGCAGTTAAGACTTCAGCACTGACGACACTTGTTACTCAGTGTTACTTTTGCTGTAACAAAAACATGTTGCACTGCAACATTCCACCCATCTAGATGTGTAAAATCCTTTGTACCAGACTCAAAGTGTGGCCGGGAAACAGTGATGGTATGCAGTAAAGTTACTGGAACCTCATTCACATGCAGGACATAGACAAAGTACATCCAGGAGATGTTATAGAAAAAAATCATACCTACACGATAATATGCAATTGCTTCTATTAATATATTGTCCCAGAGCTAGAAAGGTAGACAAAAAAATTTCAATAGCAACAACCACCACCACCATCTTTCTTCTTTTTTCATGTCCTGCAGAACTTAGGATTGATTCTTTGCACCAATGTTTACCCATGCCAGATTTTACTGGATTTCAAATTCACCTTTATCATTACCTCCCCATGTGTCAGAAGGTCTCCCATCCCCATTCAAGCCTTTACTTTTCCTTCAACCCAAGATAACAAAAAAAATCCCCAACACTTAAAAAAGAAAAAAAAGTACCCTATTTATTTCGTACAACCAGTTTTATAAGGATCTCACTTCCATTGGGACAACACTATCTATTTGTACACCACCCGTACCTAATCAGTGTGTCAGTTTTAGGCTCACTTTTATTTACAATACAGCAACATTAAAGATGTGAATGAAGCAGACAGTTTTTTTGGATTAAACACACAAGGGAAGGTCTCCATTCATAGTTTAGGGTCTTCAATAAAATTACTGCAATGCAGAATAAATCAATTTCTCTCTCTACCTCAGTTTCTAATCCAAACATGGGAATAATGCTACTTACCAGACTGACCTGTTATCTTTTAAGTCGAGCAGATTCTCAAGTAACAACAAGCACACCTATACTCCAGTGAATAAACTATGCTGATTCACAACAGCATATTGCCTGGGCCAAATTCCATGTTGTATTAACAAGTCAGCAGGAAGCACTCCAAAATTATTACACTGATGTGTTCTGATCTTCTTTCCCCTACATACCAGTCAGCTGGCATTCTCACTGCTCCAGTACACAGGTATCAATCTCAAATACTATCTTTCCCTTTTATTATATTCTCACTCTTTACCCCCTAAAAGACTTTTTTTCTTCTTTCTTCTCCTCAAAAGTACACAAATGGGAACTGTAGCATCTGGAGAATGGTATTTGTAAGTCACACTCAGTGTGGGAGTACTGATGGTAATCACTGATCTGAAAGGAAGAATTCAAGTAACCATACACTTCGAAGTTCCTTTCTTCACAAAACCGTGATTATTCAATACAAGTTAAAAGATTTACACACTAGGTTACAAACATAACACTGAATCACTGGGCCAATCTAACACGGAATCACAATTAGCATTTAATAAAAGTGCAAGACTGCTGTACAATGGAAGTAGACTTCAACTACAAGAAAACTAAGTGTCCAAAACAGCTTTACTCACACTGATTGCCACAGATTTTTAATTGATTGTTTACTTAAAGTTGGAAGAATAAATTGTAGGTTTATCTAATTTTAGTGGCTACTATAAACAATTGAAAGGCATATAATTTTCAACCTTTATTATGCTGACAGAGAGTGAAACAGTATCATGAAGCATGGTATGACTAGACTTTCTGAACAAAAGACTGGCAGTTTTACAAAGGCTGTTGTGGCAGCCAATTATTTTTATTCCCAAGGGCCAGGGTGCTTCACCCAGAGGAGAAGGCAGTAACATGCTGCTGAGGGACATTCCTTCATATCCCCTCCCACCAACATCATCACAATACTCTCCTGCTCTCCTGAGATTGACAGATTCCATGTATACAACAGCCTTACTCCAACATTGTCCTAGAAGATGGAGCAAACCACCACGTGGCAGGAAGTCTTACCATAACAGCAGAAACTAAGATGAGACAAAACAGTGTGGAGCACTAAACTAGTACTGCATATTCCAGGATGCATTTGTATATGCTGATATGCAGTTGTATCAAGACTAACATACACACTACTGTGTTATCAGTGTAGTGCCCATCATTATAGAGACTGCTTTGCAAAGTTACTCTTTGAACAAATTCTATTGTTTAAAAATTAATGCCCAGATTTTTAATGATCCTATTGTTGTACTACAAAAGATGTTTAAACACATCTCTCTATACACAGACACACACACACAAATTCTCATGCACTCCTCTCATCACTTTGTCCTTACATATTCCTCTTCTTGTCATTTTAAGAACAAGGTTGGTTGGTTTGTTTGTCTTCCTTTTTATAAAATCAGAGTTCCTATCAATTTAAACTCGTATTTATGGTTATTATTCAGTGGAGCGTGGAGGGAAGCCATGAGGACCAGGAATATACAATAACATTTATTGTATAATTTTAAGTCCCCTTCTAATATAACTTCTGATCCCTATGAAACCCATATGAGTCTTACTGCATACTGGAATACAAAAGAGGTGTCATAGGTAAAGGATTAAAATTCATCCTGCTTATGTAGGAATATGGAAAAAATATGTTTAAAAATATGCAGATAGTATTTAACTCTATTTCCCAATTTATGCAAGAGTTTCTGAAGAAATGACAGGAGCTTCTGGTATACCTGAGAGAAAAGTACTGGCATGTCTAATGTATAATACTTTCTACACACAAACAGAGATTTAACAGATACTTCTGCCCTTCCTTAGTTTAAGTTTTCAAAAATCTTGGAGTGAGATGATCTATATACATGATGATGAAAATCACCCAATATATTAACAGTTAATTTAATATAAGGAAAAAACAGCATTTTTTTAACAAAAACAACCATGAGCACAGAAGTGTCGATTAAGTTAGCAAAAGGAAGCCAGAAAGAAGGTCTCACATGGTGAGGAATGGTACAATTTTATCTTACTTCAGGAAGGAGCAAACCTAAGATCAGTATTTTTGCTCATGCAATTTTGTAGCAATGACAATGTCAGCACAATACAACCTGAGGTTGGTATTCACAGTGTCACTGACCTACACCCCACTGACAGACTCTGCAGCTGAGAAGATACTGTTACCATAGTAGGGCACTAACCCAACACAGGCCCAACACCGCCAGGTTTTCACTGACTGCAAAGACAGCAGCTCATGACCACAGGAAAAAACATTTCATTACATTAAACACTACACAAGCTCTTCAACAGCTAGGCATTCAAATATAATTCCTGCAAGAAGTAAGGTGGAAGAAGATATTGCAAGTCTTATGGCAAGAAGAAACTGCCACACATGGATGAGAATTATGGGAAGGGAGGCTATTTCCATGTTTATTTTAGAGGCTGACATCCAAAAGAAAGTACAGCAGGTGAAATACACCAAATTGCAGGTAGAAAGTAGAAACTAAGTGTGATTCTGAAACAAGTTTCATAGTAAAACAAATCCACTGATTTCAGGACGATTCTCTAAGACCTCAAAATATGAGGTATGGTGTGGTGGGATTCCTCCTTGGGAGAAGAACTGCAGTTGACTCAAGGGCAGGCACCTGGCATTCAGAAACAGCACAAACCTTACTAGGGCTTCCCAATTTATTTCTGACCAGAATGTACTCTCTGAAAGGGTAAAAAGGGAAGCTCAGGTAGCCACATCCTTTCCATTTGGGGTCACTGACAAAAGCATCATTAATACAGCAAATTCATGCTACACACAATAGATTTACACAATGAAGATGCTTATCAGAGACAATTACTGCAAGCTAAGCAGCAATGAAATGGTATCTGGAGCTCCAGCTAGATGCAAATTACCAAAAAACTTCATTATTAGAAATATAGGCCATTGTAATCCTTTTATAGAGCTATGAAAAAGGCTTGTTAGTGAGGTGGGGGGCTGGATTTTTTATTATGCTTTATTTTTTTTTAAAGTCCATCACAAGTCAGGTTTTTCAAATTTCAGACCAAGTATTTCAGTGGGAACAGTTTTGTCACACTGGCAAGAGGGATAGAGACAGAAAGTATTCCTTGGATGCATCAAGGACTAATTTCTGGCTTTCATGCAAAATTTTGTCGTGCTAACAAATTAAGTAAAAACCCTGAATAAATACATTCCAAGTTCTTACAAGCATTACAAAAGCTCAATATTAGCCACTTTTTAAAGGTACAGCAAAGAGACTTGGAGACAAAGTACCTAATGTGAGATCCCCCAGGGATCACCAGCAGCCTCTTAAACANGAGGTGAAGAATGAAATCCTGGTGCTCTCAATTCAGCTGTGAAGTTTCCCACTGGCTTGAGCAGGACCACAGTTTCTTCACAGATCAGGACAGATTTGCTCTTATGAGATAAGAAATACTTACAGAAGTTTTTCTTTACAGCTATGCATCAAACCCTTTTGCAAAGCCCTACTTCTCACTTTCCTTATCTAGGATACCCTGATACAGCAGCGTTACAAAGGGCACTGTTGCAGGATCTCTACAGGGGGTAAAACGTCCTTGAAGGCCAAGATCATCATCTTTCCAATACATAGATTCATCTTGGTTTCTTCTCTTGCCTGTTGCGTAGGCCCAATCAGCCAATGAAAGGGAATTTCAACCTTGCACAGCAACAATGTCAGCCTAACTAATCATGTCAAGATAGTAATAGTAACTATTTCAGCTAAGTGCTTGTCCTGTCAGCAATTTGCTCTACATGGGCTGCGAAGAGGCTGGGAACACTTAAAGAAAACTATATTGCTCTTTACCAAGTCCTTTACAATTACAGCATCCTTAAGGTTTTAGACGAATCTCTTCACCTTTTTGTATCAGTTTTAAACAGTGTCAGTAACATATAGTGTGAACAATGTATCAGAGCAGACAAAATACAATCCTGCTTCAAGGAAGCTATTACCACATAAATATCTGTCATACATATAATCTGTACAGGCGAAGGAATAAGCAACTTATTTTAGGCTTTGGGTGGTTTTTTGCACAACTATGAAGCACATGTGAATTCTGAATTTATAATGAGCAGAATTTCTGGACACCAACTAAAAGAAGAAAAATTTTGTCACACAGACCTAGATATTAGCTAATTATGGTGATTACAAAGAAGCTACTTTCCAACATTAGAAGCCTGGAGGTCTTAATCCTGCTGCTACTTATATAGAGTCTGATTTCAAGCGTTCAGCTATTCTCTCTAACTTCTGCAGGACTTAGTGTTAAATAACATGACTTCTTGCAAGACTTAGAGTTTTAATTAATTTCTCCAAAAAATAAAAACAAAGTGTATTTCATACTGTCTGACACTTAAATACAAATCTTTTTATATTAATATCTTATACAAACTGAAGAACAAAGAAATTGACAGGGATCAATTAAGTCAATCAGTTAAAGTTAAGTGTTTGCTCACTTGAAAATGAACTGCATTATCCAAATCATGGCACACCAGATTACAGCAAATAATAAACTTGTTCCTGGATGAACAACCAAAATCAAGTTAATGTCCATGTTAACTTTGGCAAATCTGACTGAGAGTGTTGTGTGAAAATACACAATCATTATGGATATAAATAAAGTATTCTGAAAAGTTACTACTCTTCTATACCTACTTCAGAAACACTTCACATTCTTTGATGCAAATTTGACGTGAGTTCAAGCGCAGTGGTCAGGACTAAACACACCTGACAAAAACTGCTTCTGGTGGCACCTGCCAGTACCTGTGTTTGTGACTGTGTCCCCTTGGGAACCAGCAATGGAGTCACTAGCCCCCCACAGCACAAACACAAATTGGGACCCCTGCTCTGATGCATAAGGCAGCTATGTCATCATTCTCTCTCAAGAAACACAGCAGAGAAGCAAGTTCTCATCAGAAAAAAAAATACTGTTAAAATGCTCTTTCACTGCGTGAAAAGAAATCCACTGTGACCCACTGTCATCCCAGCAACTGGAAAGGACAGCATGGCTGCCATACTGCCAGTAACAGAAATCCCCTTTTGCCAAATGCTTCCATCCATAACATTGCTTTGAAAGATTAAAAGTCCCTAGAATATCAAATAAGATACTTGCAATCACAGATGAAGAAAGGTGTTAATACAATTAATACATTCTTTGTACAAAAACACATAAGCAGTAGGAAGACTTCCTTCACAGACTGCTTTTCTCTAAACATATTACCCAAATATAAAACATTTTTCACTTATAAAAAAAAAAAAACCTGAATGCTGCACAGGCTTAAGCTGACCAACAAGAACTGGTAAGGTATTGAGGTAAGGCATTGCATTTCTAGAATATAATAACAACTTTTACTCTTCACTCCAAATCCCCAACTTCTGCTCAAGAAAACTACAGGTCCCAGGATGCACTAGGAGAGCACAATCCTGGCAGGCCATTGTAATAAAAACACAGCACTGCACACTGGGGCCTCTAGTTTCCACGAGCACATTTTTACTCAAGACAAGACCAGATGTAGGCCATATTGCACACTTTCACCAGCCTGCAAACAACACACCCCGAGCAGGGAGACTGCTGTGGGGAACCATCAGGTAAGCTGGATTGATACCCAGTTCTCATGTGTTGAAGTTAAGAGGCCAAAGAATTCTGCAGAAATAAATATCAGCGAACCAAGAGTCCTCAAAGAATAGCAGTTTGGCTACTTTCAAACATGCACAGTTTGCTGTAGGTTTTTAACATCTTTTTCTGAAGTGCAACAAGAATTTATGGGGTTTTTCTCCCTAGACTGCTACATTTAATACCATTAAAGAGTATTCTTTTGAATAGCAATAGGAAAAGTATGTTTGGTGAGGGGCATATTCTCCCTGTCCAGAATCCAGTTATCTGGAAACAAATTGCTCTCTTCCTCCTTTTCTATAATGTGCTGAAGCAGGGGCTTGCCTCTCTTCTGAAAAGAAGTGGCTCTTAGCTGAAAATTAAATAGCTGTGTCTCAGCGTAGGCCTCAGAGAGGAATACGCTGTACTTCAGTAGAGGGAATGGCAGCTCCCCCTACCAGTCTGTTCTAAGAAGGTTTTAATCGAGGAAGGAAACAACCAGGGAACAAAATAAATAAGTCCTTTTTTCCCCCCTCCCACTTCCCTGAACTCTGGATTATTATTATTAAAATAATTTTAAAACAATAATATGCATATAAAATTCCATCTAAGAACTTATATGCTTCCCTAGTCCTTGTAGTACAAGACAGTCTTATCAGCATTTCCAGTCTAGCAGGCAGCACCTACAGAAACATGCAAAAGAAAAAGGACCATGCAAAAGGAAAAGGCTAGGCCAAGAGAAAGACAGCATCACACTGCAAGAGAAAGAAATGGTGATGCTTCAGTCGCCTGAAAGTCATCCTGATGCACTTCCCTATAGAGGCAAGAGGCCTCAGGAGCATCTAAAGGTTTTGTCAATACAGCAATGCTGTCCATAGGCCAGACAGCTGTTGCCATAGTTACTATCAGCCAGCTTATCAGAAAATAATTATTGCAATTACTCAGAAGTTTTGTTAAAACAATTTAAAGCTTCAATAGGATACCACTTGATCTCTTCAATTAACTGTCTGCAACTATGCTGCCTTTGGGATCCATACAGTTAACTTGGATATGCAGGGCTGAAGTGGAAGAGGGAAAGGAATCAATGTTCCTTCTCCCTTTCATACTGACAGCTTGTATTTCATATGCAGAAACAAGGAAGCTGAACCACCCGTAAGCTTGGCTGCTCAGCTAGAGTTCTCTCACAGGCCATCTTAGAGTCACAGGCCTAAATCTGCCGTCTCTGTTTTAACTACTCACACATCCATACTGCAATTCAAGAAACACACAGGCTACATTTTCAAAGCGTACTTTTAATTACACATGCAAAGGTAGAGTCCCTCACTTCAGAGGCAGGTGACTGTAGCTGCTGGTTAGGGTATTAACCCTTTAGTTGTGGCAGAAATAAGACACAGCTACATGGTCCCTCTCAGGATAGGAAAGAGACAACTTTTTTCTAAAACACACTGTATGATTTCCCGCCACTCTAGAGACAGGATAAAGCTGTTGGTACAGAGAGAGTGACACCTCTTTCCCATGCTTCTTGTACATACCTAACAGGTGTATTATCTTTGTTATTAATTTTTCTGTTATGTTTACATTAGAGGAAAACAGCTAGCTTTGGGAAAAAACCCTAGCTAAGCCTGAGAAACATCTCACAAGAGGTTTTTCTGGCCTATGGCCACAGGTGGCAACTTCTGTACCAAGTGAACTTTCTCTTTTGTCCTACAAGCGCAGTACTGTCAGGTGGAAGGGCGGAATCAGAAAATACACATTTTAAGAAATAGGACATTAAAAATGCATAGAAGCTGTGTGAACACGGCCTAGAACACAGCTCACATGAAGCCGAGCCTCACTGCTCCTGTACCACTTACAGATGCATTCCCACCAGTAACAACAAACATTAGATTTGGACTGGGGTCTGGGGGGTGGAGGCAGCATGTTTGTTTTGTGGTGTGTGGTTTTTCAAAACATGCTTTGAGCATACAGTCTCTAATCAAAAGAGTGAGCATTTGTAATGACAGCGATCAAGAAATCTCGGGCAAGAGGGAACAAATAATAGGTCAAACCATCTAGGCAGAGCTTTTAAGACATGGGGAACTTGATAATTCCATCAGAGGTATTAAACTGGTGTAAAAGGTATACCAGAAAATAAATGCTGCAGATAAGCCTGTATCAAGTTGCACATTTTTTCCTCAAAAACCTGCAATGACCAAAGTATTAAAACAAAAGATTCTGTGGTGAAGTTGGGCTTTGTTAGGACAGTAGGCAGGGCAGTCCTCTCAGGCCAAAGGAAGGGACCTGTGAGAACTTTCTACAGCTATAAAAATTTTTGTAGAGACAGGTGATTCAACTGCAAAGTCTGATTACAATGCGAGTGCACCTTTCCTCAGTATTAAGTACTTTTTTAAAACTCTTTAGATTTCTGTACATTTCACAGCCATTCTATGATCAACACTTCACTTTTGTGAAGTTTTGACATAACAAAAGCAGAATTAAACAAACTTTACATCGTACTTTTACAATTTCAGTCCAGAAAGGAACTTTGTAAAGTGCAGGAGCCATAAATAAAAACTTACGAAGGAAATAAAGCAGCTACTTTTTATTTTTTCTTTTTAAATGAGACTCTATGTGCCATAAGGAAATAGAAAAGAAAGGAAAATGAGAAAATACAAAGTTGCCTCCCCACCACCAAATGTAAATAAAATTCTTTTTTGCCCGCATAATGCATATCTCTACCACCAGCACAAGCCAGACACTGGCTTTGTGCTATACTGAACATGAAATATTACTGTAAGATACCTATAAAAACTATCCTTATATACCATCTAATTACAGGGTACAGAAATAAGTACCAGTCCTTTGCATTTGGCAGATATCTCAAAACCCTTCTGCGCTCTGCCCCCACCTTTCCAGTATATGGTTTGTTCCTAAATAACCTTTGTGCTGTTAAAATACATCAGAAACAGGATGTGAGCTCCTTTCTGGCACAGAGTAATTGAACAAGGGCAATTCACAAACGTACAGGAGCCAGGCCTTTTGTAGAGTCTTACACTTCTAGTATACAGCTACACATGTGACTGCACAGTTGTGAGCACAAAGGGTGAAGGGGACAGTGAAGAAATATTATTAGAAGCTTAATAATAGGTTTTTAGCACTGCCCCTTCTACACAAGCAGCTTCTCCTGAAGGAGATGCTTTACAGTTCACATCCCCATGAGATGGCCCTCCAAAAAGCAAAGCTCTATCACCCTATGAAGTTCTTTCTTATATTTAATACTTCAAACAAGTAAAACCAACAAACCCAAAATAACAGTAAAAAGGTTAGGGTCACCCACATGTTTCTCATATGACCTTCACCTTGAGTTTCTGGTACCCATGCAAAATGCCAATAACACATGAAATAAGATAGTCCATCAAGGTTTCTTCAAACTGGGCTAAAAGAGAAATCTCCATTGCAAACCATTTCCAGCAGTATCAATTCATTTGACCAAATAAAATTCTTCATGGCTCTGAGAATAAGGATAAAGGAACTGAACAGCTACAATGTGTTCATAAACAAACTCCATGAACAACTCAAGTGATAGTGAGGCTCACTATCAAAGCTTTCCAACTGCACACAGAATTATACAACTTTTAAAGGAGTCAATAAAATACATCTTATTTTCTAAAAAAAAAAAAGCCATTAAAATTGTGCCCTTTGTAAGGATCCACACCAAGATATTTTAATTTTTTTAAAAATCATAATTTCTACAGTGAAGTTCAACAGGCACACACAAAACCTCATCTCTAAATAAAAAAGTAAAGTTGGAATAAGAAATAGTTAAGATCAATATTTAAAACAAAGCTGAATAGCCTACAGTGAAGAGATATCTTTACAAAACCTAAACTTAAAGCAGAGATTTCACTGTTGAAGCTGGAAAACACAATAGCACTTTTTTCTAAGCAACCTAAGTTTTCATTTCCTACTTTTGCTTTTTTTAAGTTCTTTGAAGGGAAGATATTTTTTTATTTTCCCTAAAGGAAGAAAACCAATTTCAAATAACTGCTTCCGTCAACAAAACTAATTCAGGATGCACAGAGAGGAGAGCAAAGATTAAAAACTTTCAGGTAAAAAAATCTTAAAAACATTAATGGCAAAATAATTATTAATAACAAAAGACTCCTCCACATAACATTTTGAAGTACACAACATGTTATCTTCACTAGTTAAATGAAAAATCACCAAAACCCATAATGGGATCCACTCCAAATTTCTTGTTGCTCAGGTCACTCAGGCTAAAATCTTGGGATATGACATAGCTGACATCCATCTGGTAGCAAGTACTGCCAGCGAGCAAGCACCTACCTTCTGCTGGACAATGGGTCTCTTAAGACCTTTAAGAGATACTCTATACACACTACTACACAACATGAAATGAATGGATAGAGGCTGCTCCATAATCCCTCTCTATCAGCTCAAAACCCTAGCTGATATAACTATCATAAAATAATCTACCATAGTGAAACTGAAAGTTTTAAAAACATTTGAGAATCTCATCATCTATTTTTTTAAATACAGTTTTAAAGTTTCATTTAATGAGTTACAGAATTCCTTTCTAGAAAACAATAATTAAAAACACCCCCAAAGAAAGTTTCATTTAGCTATCATGAAGCATGCACAGATATAAACAAAATTTCTAAAGACCGTGATCTTTCTCCTAAGGTATGATAATTAACTTCTTTAACTAATATGAGTAATTATGCTATTTTTTTATTTCTTTAAGATCCTATTCTCAGTAGTAATTTAACATCAGTATTTAATGAAAACTATAAAGTTGGGTTATACACAATCACTAACAAGTTTAATATTAAAGTTCTGTCATTAACCTGGTAGAAGTAATGAATTTTAGAATTTTAAGGGTTTGTTTTTTTTTAATAAGGTATTGAAACACATGTTATTTTTTTCACAAGTGAAGCCTCAAAATAAGCCTCCCTTCATCAAAAGTTAGAAATTCCCCTGCTATGTAGCAGGTCTAGCCTCACCAGCTAACTCTCGGAAATCACAGGAAAGCCAGAGGAAGCCGACTTACAAAACTGAAACTAAGCAGGTGTCTTCATTGTTAGAAGTGAGCACAATGAGAAAAAAGGGGTAAAGGAAGAAAAAAAAAAAAAGAGTAAACAGACAGCTGAAATCCGTTTTATTTCTGATACCTGAAAATCTAGAGTTAAGCAAAAAAAGATGCATCTATCTACACATATGGGTGCACAGGAGTATCTATCGTTTAACCTGCTAACAAGCAACAGCACAAGAAAATTTGCCTGACCCAAAGAAACCTACCTCCTCCTCAAGCCCTGCCATTACGGAATGCACATCCCCACCTGATTTCTCCATGCTCAGACCCACCGTACATCACAGTACACAACTTTCTCGTGACACGCACGTTATTACCCCCAGTGGGACCTTTTTACATGCAGTCTCCACAGTGAACAAAAGTTCATTGTCAAGCTCAGTGCTTGGGCCCAAACAAATATCCAAGAGGATAAAAGGGGGAGAAAGGGAGAAAGTGCTCCTATCTGCAATTATAAGATTTGCAGGCAATCACCGTTACTTACAATTAAAAAGTGGGAACAGGTGTAGCAGATATAATACTTTGATAGCTGAACAAAGAATATTACAGCACGTGACTGAAATGTGATGACATTTGTTCACCAATCGAAAACAAAAGCTACTCTCCAATGGCACTCTTTCCTCCACCCCCAAGAATTAGGAACTTACAAATTTCTCCATATTGAAACACATCTGTTCATAGCCTTATTTTTTGACACTTGAGAAGAAGTTGAATGAAGAGCTCCATGCATTAATAAAATACGAATTCACCCAAAAAACCTCAGCGTACTAACCCACCAGCACCCACCAAACTGCAGAGGTGGTTGAGGTGAAAGCTCTATCGACAGTGAAGCACGGAATAATAAAGAACAGGAAAAAACAAAACATACACCACCACCAAAAAAAAAAAAAATCCTGCAGGAAGGCAAGTAAAGAAAGGAAAGGAACATGCATAAGAGGACTACACCAAATGGCAGAGTCCCACATAGAGCCCCACTCCACCTACACGAACGCAGGAGGGAGGGAAACAAATCAAAATAAAGAAGTGTCTGTGCCCAGTGCTGGGGCAGGCGTGGGCACCCCCGGCCCCGTACCTGTGCGGGAAGGGCAGCCCCAGGGCGAGGGGGGCAGGCCCGGCTCCGGAATAACAAGTTGCTGAAGAAACGGAATTTTCCCGGCGCTGCTCGGGCCACAAAGACGAATGAAAGGAAGGAGGGAAGAGGAGGAAAAAAA